>CM033453.1:825944-1075915 GCA_019425755.1 Amaranthus cruentus
TATATATATATATATATATATATATATATATATAGAAGTTTCAACTTAAGAATTTTTATCGCTTGCTTTTAGTTATTTAATAGTTTAAACTTTAAAGTGTAACTTTATGAGTTTTTGGATGTATTTCAACTAACTAATGGTTGTAAAACTTATAAACTATAAACTCTCGCGATCCATTGGACTTTTTTTACCCCATGCATTTTAATATTTTATGACTAAGTAAGTTAAGGATAAAAATGTTAAAAGTTAAGTATTTCTAGAGATGTATTATTTGAATTATATATTAAACAAATGTTAAAAGAAATAAGAAAAAAAAAAATCACACGTTTTAGAAAAAGAACATAACTGGGTATTCGGTTTCCGAACCGGTTTAAACCGGGTCGGAAACGAAATGTTGTTTTTGGTATCCGAAAATGCGGGTACCCGGATTTTCGGAACCGGGTCGACCCGGTATCCGGTTTTGAACACCCCTAAGGTGCCTATGAGCGGTCAAGTACTAATAGAAAGAACACTGATCCATATATTATCACCCACCCTGATATGACTTTAATTGAGTCAGTTTAAATTATTAAAAAAAAAATTATATGGTACTCTCGAAATTCATGAAATGTTAATTGTAGCACCTTTGCAAGATTTTTTCACTTGGTAGAATTCATTTTATGTCTTATTTAACTGTTGTACCATTTTCTGTTAAATTCTTGTCAATTTTCGTATAATTCATCATTTTGACGTTTCTAATCTTATTAGGTGTTGGTTGTATTTGCATATTTTTTCCTAACCCATTTTTATGATCTTAAATGTTTAATTCAACATTTTGAAGTGTAATTCACCGTTTTATTCGTCAACGCTCTTAAACGGTGAATTAAACGACAAAATTGTGAATTAATCTTATGCGATACTTTTTTGAAAATATGTTTGAAAAGAGTACATAATTTAACAAAGAACCCAACCTTTCGGTACTACATGGAAAAACTCAAAACTCAAGACGAACGTTCCAATTTAAAAAAATATTTTTCTATCATGTGAAAAAGTCCAAAACTTGTAATTACCGCCATAATTTCCCAAAAATATAATTAAGGTGGCAAATGAAAAAAATAAATCTTTAATTTCAAGTGAAATTGATGCCCTATTTTACATGGGTTCCTTGTTCATCAAACAAACGAAACATTACATTCCATTCCCAGGGCAGCATCGCAGTCAAATAATCGGCGCTTTTTTTCTCTTCGTTTCTTTTCTAAACGCGGGTATCTTCTCATCTCTTTCATGGGCCATGGCGGCATGTGGATTTGGAGTGTCGCATCTACATGACTGAGCTTAACAATGGCGGCAGTTCTCAAACTAAGAGGCTCTTTTCATAGACTCAAACCTTTATTGCTACACCAGGTTGTTCTTCTTACTACAATAGGAGTATCTGTTTTTCTATCTTCCTTTTGTTCTTTCAGGCATTTCATCGAACACTTTCTAGACATTTCTTTTTTCCACATTTATTAATTGAGTAATACTCTTTTGTTTCAGAGATTTTGTCACACATTTGTTGATAGTTGTTCGAAAGCTGATTTTTTTGACGAGCTTGGCCCTATAATGGCTTCCCCCGGTAACAGCCCTTCTTTTTTTTTTTTGATAAACACTAAGAAATTGAGTATATATTGCAAGTGATTGTATTGTATCAAGTTAAAGAGCTTTATGTTCATTGATATAAGCTATGTTCTCGGCATTGTTTATGCAGGCATGTCTTGCTTTGCTTAATATTAACTGAATTGGGTTGGAGTATTTTATTTAGGGCCTCATACGTTATAAAGAATTGCTTTGCTTAATCATTTGTATAACCAATGCTATTATGCTTAAGTAGTTTATTAAAGGTGCATTAGACTTGATGACAATAATGTCATGAATATCATAAAGTGTAGATACCGCCGTGATGATCTTTTTTGGTGATGAGGCAGATTAGATATATTACACTAAAATTAATTAGGTAGAGGTTATGGCCCCAATGCATGTGTTAGAAATTCCCATTTAATTGAAAAAACGCTTCTTTTGGTTCTCGTATATCTCTGTATATAAGGAGGCATAAGGGAGAAAAGACTAAAGTGTGATGTGGTGATATGTTTTTATATGTTAAATGGTGTGATATCACTATATATGGAAATCACATTTTGTCAATATGTCCCATAGTTGGAAACTTAATGGGAATTACACAAAATATAAGACACTGCATTTGGAAGATCTAACTAATGCTTTTGATTAAGAGGTTTTCCAACATTAAACGTGGTCTTCATGGGTTATAAAAGGTATGTTTATACTCCCTCCTATTCACCTAATGTGTCCCATTTGACTTTAAATTATTTCATGGATTTTGATCTTATGGGTCTTTGGGAGGCTTGTGCACAATTTGGACAATAAATTATAGTTGTATGATCACTTTTTTGCTTCCTGTGTTGTGAGATGGGATAGTTACAACTTAATATCAATTAAGTATAAAGGAGTCCAACGACCATGGACGATAAGTATGAGCCAAAGCAATTAGTATTGAATAGGTTATAGGTTACACAAGTATATATGTAGAAGTAGAAATGTGGAGGAAGATATGGGCCCATTGTGACAATTTCAAGCTTTATATTCATCAATAGAAATTGGATTCAACCTGAATACAAACAATAAGCTATTTTTATGTCTTATCTGAAGCACCATAGTTATATAGGAGAGTTTTAAAATAACAATACACAATATCATCACTCGAAAGTGGAAAAGTATAGATTAGATTGAATATAAATATTGACTTTGGGATCATAGATGACTATGTTAGGATATAAGGTGACAACTTATGAAAGTTTGGTTTTCTTGATTTTCTTGAGAAGCTATAAAATTTTGAAGGACATTATAATCTATACATGTCATTTCTAGACGTTGAATGCTTAGGTAGGGTGTTTATTATGAGGTACACTAAGGCAAAATAAGCTTACTCATCTGTTTTGGTTGCAATTTTTTTTCTCCGCTTATGCACATACATGTAGGTGAAACCAATCTTTTGGGACTAAGGCTTTGGTGTTATTGTGGAACCGACTTCTGCACATATTAATATTAATTTATAGGATTGTGTATTCTTCTAGTAGTGTGCGCCTACGCTTAGGCTCCAGGATCTGTATTGCCTTGGTGCACCCTAGCTCTTTTAAACATCGGGTATTAAAGAGCAGGATTACACTATGATGTAATTTAACATAAAAACAATTTTCAATCCACTACTAATATATTTTGTGGGCCCTTTCTCATAAAAAAAAAGCTTTATACGTCGGTTATGATCTTCCTTTCGCTTAGCTTAACTAGTTTTGGGGTTCTTTATTCTGTGTATAGCTACATGATATTGCTTCTATTTGAGCTTAAGATTGAAAGAAATGCAATTGAATGGATTTTCTTCATTTCCTATTCGTAATATACAATTGACTCATAAATAACGCAGATGATTAGAGCTTTAAGAGTGTGAGGAATGCAATTGAATGAATGTTCTTAATTTCCTATTCGTAAGATACAATTGACTCATAATTAACACATGATAATTAATCATTTCTTATTTATATCTTGTCATAGGTGATACTCCAGACACTTCAAAATGGAAAAAGATGGATTCCAGGTCCAAAGGCATAACACTATCCAACATACCATATGCACCAAAGACTGTTGTTAAGCGTCTAAAAGATGAAGGTTCTTTATTTCTTATACTTGATTTACTTCTTAGTTCTGTATGTATTTAATAGCTTTTCAATATATCTTCTTATTTCCATGATTAGTAGATACATATCTACATCAATACAAAATTACAAATGATAAATTAATAGCAATTTCATAACAAAAGACTTGATGAGAATACAAAATCTTTAATCTGATTTCATGACAAGCTTTTGTTATGGACTGCCTCAGCCATGTCGAAGGGTTAGCAATGGCAGAAATTAGAGAGAAGAATGCACAATTTGTATGGCCAAATGTAATGGTAATTGTATATGTAAATAACAAAGAATGTATATGAAACTGTAATTGTATAACAAAGGATTGAATATAAACAAGAGCGATTACAAACGTAATGATAGTTACAAGCAATTCGAGAAGCTTGCGATCTCCTAAATGAGTATCAAACTCAATACCAAGTGTATACTAATCTCTGGATGCCTTTTCCCCTTTCCCTCCATCTTTATGTATACTAAAAACCCCTTCCTCAAGTAGCTTGCTCTCCAAGCCAACAACTAAATGGTAATTACTAAATTACCCTTGATTAATTACTTAACCCCAAAACCCCATTCATGACAGCTTTTTTTCCCACTATAAGCATACAACCTTATAAGTGAAGACCAAAAGTTGAGGTGAAAAGTCTAATTTTTCCAATTGGAAACAAAAAAAGAGATCTTATAAGTTGTAACATATTATCTCTTCATCTCGTGCAATATCCATTTACTTAGGGTGCATATGGCAAGGCATTTCAAGCTAGCGAAAGGAAGATTGCACCTATTCCTTTATAGCTAAGAGTAACTTTAAAGCTAGTTGAAAACAAATGGTTACTCCAACAAGAACATTGGCTGGATGATTATGGATTTTTTTTGTTTCCATTTCTTGTATAACTAGAAATTTCTTTTCTATTTACTTATTTACAAAGCCACATGTTTCCATTCTTTTAGCTATTTCAATACCTATTCTCACAAGATTTGTGTTTCACTTACTTTTGATGTATATACAAAGTTTTTATCTTTGACTTCAGCTCTTTAGACAAATATAGGTGTGGTATCAATATCACGTTTATAACTATAAGTGAATTTTTTTGGATAATTACTCTTCTGGCCAATGGCCGATGATCCTTCCTGTTATACTCTTAGGTCAGGCTCATTTGGGATGAGGTACTTAATGATGAAGTTTTTGTTAGGATGGATAGGAATATCATTGGATTGCTAAAGCATATATAAATGCATGTTCTATCTCGTAAGAGCATGCCATATTTCCATATGTTTTTTCTAGTCTACATTTGTCAAAACTTATTTTCTAGAGTACTTGTTATATTTGTATACTTTTAATACTTTTACTAGCATACATTTGCTTTGGCGGAAGTAACTTGGCATTTGGTTGATATAATAAGGCACTGATGCAGGTTATGATGCTTTTATGGTTGGTGGATGTGTTAGAGATTTACTATTGAAGAAAACCCCCAAAGATTTTGATGTGGTCACAACAGCAAGCCTCAAACAAGTATTTGATATTTGGTCTGGAATTTTTTTTAAGTTTCATTTATGTAGCATACATTTGTAAATTTCTTCAATTGCTCTTTGTAGGTCAAGGAAAAATTTCCTCGTGCTGTTATAGTTGGTCGGAGGTTTCCAGTGTGTCTAGTTCATGTCGCAGGACATAAAATTGAGGTTTGTGAACTAAAATCCGAGAATGTATTTGTTTAAAATTGACAATTGAATGTTCCGTGTTCTTTTCTATATTACTAATTTCACTGTATTTCTTTATCTTTTTGCTTCGAGGTATCGAGCTTTGAAACATCAAAAGATCACGAAAAAGGAAATAAAGTCTACTTATCTAAAATGCCTGAAGGTTATGATGGAAAGGATTTCTTGCTCTGGAGAAATTCTTTGCATCGAGATTTTACAGTCAATAGGTATTTGTCATTTCCTTTTCTCAATGCTGCTGGGCTTGCAATTTTGCCAAGAATAACCATGTCAAGACAAAGCATATCATATATAAAGGATCGAGTTTTGGTTTTTCTTATATTTTGGTCAAAGATACTTGAGCGTCCTAAATGAATTACATGACCATCTTAGACCTTTGAAGTACCATTTATGGGTTTTGTTTTATATGGTTTGCTTGAAACTAACCGTGCAACAATTGATCCTAAATTGCACATTGCACTGAATTTCATTAGTATGAAGAAGAATGCCTAAAGCACAAAGATGCTAGAGATGCAAGTACATTCCTCCTCCCACAAAAAGGAAAATTGTGTTTTTTGCCTGAAGAAAGACACATACTCTTATATGTATTACTTTAGGTTAAGAGTGGTGGAAACATATTTAATCAATTTATACATTCCTCCTCCCACAAAAAGGAGTATTATATTTTTAAATAGTAATTTACCTTAAATTTATACATCATTTTTCTCTTTACTCTTTAACTAACCATATGACCGTGAGAATTACATCAACAACGACTCATCTTCTTTGATGTAATGCCTACTAAAAGTTGAGGTTTGCAAAGAACAATTGGTTTTTCAGAATTGAATGAGTAAAGGGGAAAATATTATGTGCAAAATTAGGCTTAAAAGATTTAGCGTGCCAAAAAATTTGTTTGAAAGAGTTTGGACGGGCCACTCTACTCCAACCCTAGAAAAAAGATGTAGAACCTTTTTTCTCCTTAGAAGACAACTATTCACATACTTTGAATTGGAATGCCATGCTGAAAACTCACATATCATATAAGTGGGGCCTTTTAATCATTTTGATGAGGTTAAATATTTAGTGCACCAGTTATACTCACTCATCAACATTTTCGACATTCACAATACCTTCTTCAACCAAGTCACCATCTCTTTACACTTTTCACATTTTTCATAATTTTCGATAGTCCCGAGAGTTTTCAGCTTACCACCATACTTGCAAGTTGCAACTTCACAGCTTTCCTAGGTAGCCATTGCCTTGCAAAGCCATTTGCCATTCTCGTCTCCGTTCTTCTTGGCAAGATTATGTTGAGCATCATCAACACCTTATTTTCGGACCAGTTTCCCTCGTTCCCTCGTTCCCTTTAGAAAAAAAAATGTTAAAGGCGTCTATGGTAGCCTTGTCAACGAGTGAGCAACCCACACTTATCTTCCCGATCTTCCTTTTTTTCGTCTACATCTCTAGGTGCTTTCCACCATCTCTCTCTCTCTCTCTCTCTCTCTCTTATAATTTCTCCCTTATTTTTTGTTTTCTTTTCTTCTTATCCCTCTTTTCTTGTCTCTTAACTCTATATTTTTGCTTATGGTTTTTTTGACCAAAATACCGGAGGAAAGATTCATCTTTATAAAATCTTCTCTACTATATGATTTTTGAAATCTTGTAAGATTTTGAATTTTGAAACATGTTCTCAACCGTCTCTTTCCTAAACTCTTCAAGGTCCTCGCTTACATTCTTTTGCAATTCTATCGTCAAATTGTTATATTATTGCTTAAATTCATAATACTCTTCTTTTGTGCTAATCGCAATTGCTTCCATTGAACTAATTTTTGTGTCAGACTTGAAGATTTTAGCTGCTGCAATAACATACTGGTCTCCTAGGACCGATTTGCTTTGATATTAGTTGTAATAGATTGGATTCATCATCATTCCAAAATATCAATTGTAGAAAAATATAAGCAATCAGTGAAATGTAAATGGATGTATAATTCTGTGATTCAAGATTAAAATAGAGGACGGTAAAGGTAAAGATACAACAAGCATTCACGAGGCTTGCACTCTCCTAAGACATGAGCATAAAACCCACTAAATGTCAATACCTAAAATTATGCCCTTTCCCATTTCCTGTCATTCTTTTTTATGCTAATATATTCTATAACTAACCAATACTAAAATACCTAAAATTCCCTTTATCCTATGTATCACAGAATGCTTATATTTTCATTTTTAGAAGAGACAAATTGAGTTAGAGATAGGGCTAAAAGAAATATAAATTGTGGTTTTTGAGGCATGATTGAAACAAAATGAAGTTATTGCGGATGAACGAGCTACTAAAGATGTGGTAGAGGCGTGCACAAGGAACAATATGATTGTAAGAGTGAATATGTGGCAAAGAAATTTCAAACGTGATAAGTGCTTTTTCACAAGTGAGACTGAGGAATCAATCAAAAGGAAGTATGCATCTGTGTTTTAAAAAGCGCCCTCGAGGTGCACCTAGGTGTGAGGCACTAAGAGGCTACCACGAAAATGCCTCCACAAGTCTAAGCAACGAGATACATGAGGTGAGCTAGAGGTTGTTATAGGTACATTTGGTAGTAAGATTGTAATTAGTTATAATTGGGTGTTTGTGTTAGTCTTAGTAATATAAAATCGGACATAAAGTGTATTAGAGATTATGAAATATAATGAAATAAAACAATATTCTTCTCCTCTTTTAAATTTCTTCTCTTCTCCCTCTCTTTCCTGTTCACGTGGTTGCTTGAGATTCAACAACCATAACAGAGGCACGCCTTTTTAGCGCCTAGTATGCCTTGGGCTTTGTGCGTCTTGTGCGCCTCTTGGATACTGTTTTGTATATTTGATAAAATTAAAATTTAGCTTTAATAAATAAAATCTTATTCACTTTCTTAGCCCTTTAAGATTAGAAGCATAATGCAAGCTTTTGTCTGACTTGACTCAGAACAGGTGTGCTGACTCAGATTTATAATTTACGGATCCGAAATCACGTGATATTGGACTTTATATTAAAGCACCATAGTACCATACCACACTGGAGTACTATATTGCTTGAAAAAAAACTTCACCTTGTTTTCATCGACTTGGAAAAAGGAACCAAGAGAACTTTTGTGGACAATGACAAAGAAGGGTATTATATTAATATAGTGCAAGATATGTATCAAGAAGTGAAAAAAATATTAGGACATGTGGAGATGCGACAAAGGTTTTCCCATCACAATTAGCTTTCATGAAGTTTTCACCATAATCACTTGTTTATAGTGATGAGATAAGCGATCGTGTCAAGTAGACGTTCTTTAATGCATGTCATTAGCTAATGACATCGTTTTAGTAGATGAGATAGGAGATGGGGTAAGTTAGAACGTTGGGGACAAGATTCGAAGTCACGAGAACTTAAATTAAGTTGGAGTAGGATGATGTACATTAAGTGTCACTTTAGCACAAATGAGATAAGTAGATACATTATAAAGCTAAAAGAGAGAAAAAAAGCTTCAAGTGGATCCTTAAATTACCTAGGGTTAATATTTAAGTACAACATGCTAGGACTTTGAAGAGTTGAGATTAAAAGAGTATGAGGATGTTTTAAGAAACTCAAGTAAAAGTTAACTAATGGAGTGAGTTCAGACTAATATTAAAAGGCTCCGCTCTGCAAGACTAAACTTGTCGGTGTTTATTTTTTACTGTACTGTTTTTGAACTTATTTCTTTTAAAATTATTTTAATATGTCAATTATTTGAACTTATTGGCCTTGATCTAAACTTATGTTCCTTGAAGTATAGAATATAACTAAATATAATAGAATTGCGGCGAAGGATCTTTGTAGACAACCACAGGAGATATATTCTTAGACCATCTACCTCACCGTCTTACTCAATCTTTTAATGGGATTAACTCTTTGGCATTAAATTTAATTAAAGAACCTCTAAGTGCACATATTGGAACTGATATATTGGTTCATGTAACCGATTCCAATCTTTTGGTATTAAGGATAATTGTTGTTGTTGTTGTTATTGTTGTTGTAAGAGCACTATTAAATGCCTATTTATTCTGAATATTGCATGGCTTAAGAATTGAGTATAAAATAGTTCATGTTTCTTTACTTGCTATGTCAACTTTCTTGGGTTGAGGCAAGTCAGGCATTGCCCAAATACTATATTGGATTCTCCTTCCTTAGGTCGGCTAACAATAACAGTTTGTACTTTCTAACTTCCTCTTAATTCTTTCAATTGTTTTAGTGAGATGGATTCTTGGAGTCTTATTTTATGCATGGATTTTTACAATAAATTAACTATGTTATTCTTTTGCTTGTAAGCAGTTTCTTCTATGATCCATATGCACACAAAATTTATGATTATTCCAATGGAATGGAAGATTTGAGTGCCAAGAAGGTGCTTTATATTATATTTTTAAGTTGTTGCTTTGTTTCATATGTTATGATTGGTTGATTGATTTCTTGTTATTATGATGTTTCTTGATCTTATTGTCTCAGCTACGAACTCTAGTCCCTGCTCACTCGTCATTCCAAGTGGACTGTGGTAGGATTTTGCGGGGAATCCGTATTGCCGCTCGTTTAGGATTCTCATTTGCAAAAGATACGGAGAAAGCAATTCACAATTTCCATGATTCTGTTAAGACTTTGGATAAGGTATTGGAAATAGAAATTTTGATGGCCAGCCTTGGGTTTTTTTATCATCGGCCACTTTTTTGCATTTATGCCTTTCAAACCATTTTAATAATGCAACCTAAAAGCAATTGATATGTGGCTTTTTAGTTTTTCTACTTTCACTTCACTTCAAGAAGATTATTTTGGTTCCTTTTGGGTAATACACAAAAAATCTTTCCAAAGAGTAGATTAGTTTGTGATTGTAGGCGTGGACGGTGGACCCTGGTGTAACTTACTCCTATCACTATTTGTTATCAACAAAATTTTAGCATTGAGAGGATATAGTTGCTACAAATCACCTAATAGGCCAAAGCACTGTTACAGCGAGATATCTCTTAAGAACACAAAATAAATGAATTATTTTTCATAAGCCCTTTAGAGGAAAAATGTAAAAGACAAATCTCAATGCAAATGTTAGATTCCAATGCGCGCACTGGAAACCAACACGTAAATTGATTACAAGTACTCACCACCACTCGGGAAAGTGTCCAATCTATTAACTTATGAATTTCATTTTAAGTTGGATTTTACTGGCTAATGTTAGATTTTACAATAACATCATTTTTATCTCAAAAGAAATGTCAACTAAGTTGTTTTTTCTTTATAAATAAATTCGAGGTGATTAATCATAGTAGTTCCTCCTAAACGCGCCTGGAAACCTTTGTTTGTTTTTGATTGACTTACAACATTTTCTTCTATTGACTCGTGAACTTCCCAGAGCAGGTTAATGCTGGAGATGAATAATCTGTTTTCATATGGAGCTGCTCAGTCTTCTCTTCTTCTCCTAAAGCGATTCAATCTTTTTGATTCATTATATCCATTTCATGTGAGTCGTTAAAATACTTTTTGAGCAGTGTTTTTAATCATCATTGTGACAGTGTCTGATTGTTTAATGTTTTCCAGGCTGCTTATCTTGCTGATCAGTCTGATGGACAAACTCCAGTAATGCTGATGGTAAGTTTACAATTGAGCAAGGAGTATTTAGAGAATACCAAATAGGATTTAAAATTAATTGCTTTATTCTCTGGTTGTAAGAGTGTTTCATACTTTTTTAGTTTAGAGAATTACTTGTGATCTTTTTTAGAATTATAGTCATAAAAAGAGAAAATTGGCAAAAACTATCTAATAAAATTCTTTTATCAAAAACTACCTGATAAAATTTTTGTTGTTTAAAGCTACCTAATAATTTTTTGTCAAAAGTTACCTAATGAAATTTTTTTGTTAACAACTACCTAATACTGGTTTATGTATTTGTCAAAAGCTACCTTTATAAGTAGTCTTTCACAAAGAAAATCTTTGGTCAAGTATTTTTTCACAAAGAAAATTTTTTTAAAGGCAGTTTTTGACATGAAAAGTTTAATGGTAATGAATGGAAACCAATATCTGGTAGTCTTTCACAAAAAAATAATTTAAATTAGGTATTTATTGACAAAAAAAATTACTTGGTAGTTTTTGACAAAAAAGTTTTTACTAGGTTGTTTCTAACAATATTCTCTAACAAAATATAATTTAGATACTTAATTTTAAGGGAAAAATACATTAAAAACTCCTAACTATGCGCGATTTAAATATAAAACTCCCAACAATTGATTAATATTTAAAACTCCCAACTTTAGGCCCATTTTAAATTTAAAGTCCAAGATGACTTATAACCGGGTAAATTGGTTTTAGTAAAGAAGTAGCGGGACCCAATTGTATTTATTAATCACCTCACCCCCTTTGAACTTACACGACCCTTCACGTACCCTCCCATTTTAACAAAATGGTAACCAGTTAAACATGTTATGAAATTGTTTAAGTGCTTTAAAATTAAAATGGGCCTAAAGTTGAGAGTTTTGAATAATAATCAATAGTTGGGAGTTTTTTATTTAAACCGCGAATAGTTGGGAGTTTTAAAAGTAATTTTCCCTAATTTTAAAGGCTTCATCTTTAGGTAATCATATTTTAAAGGTCTGACCCCTTACCTTTATATTATATAGATTCCGCCTTTGTATTACATTCTCTTTTAATGGACTTTCCCCTCTTGGTGACCTGAAGTAGTATTTTATTACAAAAAAAGGAAAAAGAAGAATTTTTTTTCAACGTGTCACATTTTGATTGCTTTATAGTTTATTTTAATTAAAACAACGACTACAATGTTAAAGCCTTAATCTCAAAAGATTGAGGTAGGTTACATGAACCAATATATCAATTCTAATGGTTGTCCACCTGGATTCTTCTTCTCCATTCATTTTAATTAAAACAAAAAAAAAAGAAAAAAGTAAATAGTAAGACAATTTTTTTTGAAGATAAATAGTAAGACAATTAAACCAGCCCACCCCTTTCAGTCCTCCACTTGCAACACTCAATCAGCCACCTTCCTTTCACCGGCCATCTCTGATAGAAAATATCGGCAACCCAATTTCCCTTGCTATATCACCTTTCCCGTCCCGTCCTCGTCCCCATTTATGGCAGCCTTGTTCCCGGCCAACTCCCCTTTCCCTTTCCTCGTCCCCATTTCTGGCATCCGCTTCCCCTTTTCCTTCCCCTCGCCTTTTCTCATTTCCGGCACCATACTTATATGGGGTTTTTCAAATTAAAACACTATTTCTGGTTTTTAAACAATTGTAGTTGAATATTTTTTGCATCCAGCAGCCAATGATGAAAAAAATCAAAGCTTTTTGTTGGATAAAAGTATAAATTTACCAAAATCAAAGCTTTGATAAAAAAAAGTGTTATGTTTATCTTTAAAGTTCATCTTTGATAGCTATATGGATTTTCACATAACTCATAAGTATGGATATGTTGTCATTATTGTAACACCCCCATAATTAGGCTAAATTTTAATAAGGATTTTTAAGGAAAACATAAACCAAAGCCCAATCACGGAAGCGTTACCGTCACATCTATCCCTGATAAGAAAAAAATGTAAGGCTAAACAACTATATAAAATAATTCTATGCAATTTAAGAACTAAATAATTTTTACAACTGGAAGTGAAATTTTAACTGAGACATGACTATTAATAAAACAAATTTTCTAGGTGAACCTCACTCAACGATTCCCACGTGATCGATAACCTGCAAAATAAGAATACAAGAAAAACAAGGGAAAAACTCCCAAAAATCAGAAAAGCTGAGTAATTCTAACTCCATCCCGTAAAACAGTTTAGTTTGAAAATAATTTAAGAAAACAAAATATAATGAGTTGAAATAATTGTAGAAAGTAAAGTAATATAAAGCTGAGTTAAAGATCAATTTTATGAATATAAATATAATAACCCATAAGCCAATTAATTAATTTGATATTAAATGATGACAACACATATATCCAATTTTAATTTGAGGGAACGAGAACGCCAGTAGGCCGAGGCTTTACCCCTATACCTACTTCATCAAGAGGTCGTCACCCCAAATAATTCATCAAGGCCAGCAGAGTAGTCTCAGGTAACCCTAGTGTGCACACCCCTTCTACTTGGATCACAACAAATAGAAGGAAGACCAAACATCGTATCAAATATCAAAGATAATAATAGTAACTTGTTGGTAGTTATACTAACCAAATAGGGCAACCTGTTCATCACTCTTATACTTGGATCACAACAAATATAAGAGCTTCATTTCCATCGTTACACTTTACGTGATTTAATATATTTTAATAGTTAGTCATGAGCACAAAAATCATATAGTCAAACATACATTATTTATTTTATTTATGAACACAATTTCTCCAAGAAAATATATCTCAAGAGTATCCATTTGAAGCCTCATTTATCAAATCACCTTTTTAATCAATTGGTAATAACAATAATTAATATCATGAGTATTTCTCTTTCGACGCAAATCGTATTTTAAAACCATTATAAAAATAATATAACTTCCGTAAAATAATAAATATTTTTCTTTCAAATTTAAACCGTATCAGATTTTTGTTATCAAAATGATAATACAAATTTTATCAAAAATAACAATTATAAATTCAAAGTTTGGCAGAAATAATATTTATTATAATTTGAGAATTAAATATATAAAACATAATATCATACAAAATCATACAACACATTTCAACAAGTTAATATCACTTAGCACATAATATTAACGGGATAATCCTAAATAGATGGACATCGAGAATTACCTTGTGAAAAGTGCCATTGAATATAAATGTATGCTCTTATCAAACTTCTTTTACGAACTTAACATTTGAATTATAATTTTTTGGTTTGTAATTTGTAGATAGAATATCTAAAGATTGAAAATACTATAAAAGAGAAAAGGAATTGATAATAGGTGTAAAGAAAGAATAATGGTTAATGAGAGAAAAAAAGAATTAGAAGGAGAAGAGAGAAAACTGATTTGGTGAAATATCATATATGAAAAACGGTTTAATTTATAAGTATAAAATGATGGAGGTTAATAAGAATAGAGAAAAAGTGGGAAAGATGATAGAGTTAAATAGGGACTTATTTTAGGGATGGGAAAGGAAGTTAGTTTTAATATTTTAATCTTTTTTTTAAATAACCGTGTAAGCGTCTTCTAAATTGAATTAGTTTTTTTTTATTTATTTTTATTATACTTATTTATTTTTATTATTTTTTTTTAATATGTCGGATATTACAATTATAAACCTCTTATTGCCATTATATTGAAGGTATGTCCATCCAACTTTTAGCAATTATAATTAAAAGATTCATATTTGTTGTTCATTTCCTTTTGGTTATGGAGGTTTCCTTTTAATTATAGTTATGGAGTTTAAATTACCATTGATGGGTAGATCCGTAGATTGTTATTTTCTTTTCTGTTTTAAGTCGATACTTTTTTTTGTTTTATTTTTTTATAAAATAGAAACAAATCAGAATGTGACACATGACTGCTTTTTTAAATATAAATGAGGTATTTTGTTAAACTGGTAAGAGGTTACTTTGATTTGTTAATGAAATATTGATACAAAGTTCGGATCTTTTAAATATAAATGAAAGGTCGGACCAAAGATGACAACCTAAAGGGTCGGACCTTTAAAATGAAAATTTCTGAATAAATTAGGTAAGGACATTTTGTGGTGACTTGTGAATTCTGATCAATTACTGCACACTTTCTTGGCTCTATATTTATGACATATGAAATCACTAAATCTATATTATCACAGTTTCCATAATTCGCTTATATTGTAGTGGTTAAAGTGTTAAACTTAAGTAAAAGTTATGTTGACTTAAAAAACCAACTGTTATTTGTAGATGTAGATTGAATCAGTCTATCAGTCTGACCCAAATTTAGGAATAGTATATTGAATATATAGCTAGTAGGAACTAGAAATTTACTAGGTTTGATAGCCATTTTTAGTCATAAGTTTTCAGTGGCATTGATTGTACACTTAGTTTTTTTGAGTTATGCATTGATTGTATACTTAGTTTTTTTGAGTTAGGATGCTTAATTTCATCCTTTAGAACTTTGTGATTGAACATGCATTTTTCTTGCAAGATGTTGATTGTTGAGAGATAAAGGCAAAGTTTATCGTTTTGTGTAATTCTTCCTCTAATTTGGGATCTATTTTTTCTTCTTGCAGAAATTGTTTTCTAGTCTGGATAGTGTCGTTTCATTGGATCATCCCTGTGATTCTACCTTGTGGTAAGTAACATCTTTTTTCTTTTTTTTTTTTTTTGAAAAAATATACTTGGGCTTTTCTATTCTGACCTCTAGGTGGTTAACCTTGGTAAACTTCTGACTCTAGTGGAGATCGGTTGGATGAATTTTGATTAATGTTCTTTACTGCTAAATACAATTATGACTGCTGCTACTTTTCAGGCCATTTTGAGACGGCATTTTAGTCAAAATTTTCAAGAGCTTTTGATATTTCTCTTCCAAAGTTTCTCTTTCTTCTACTGTCATGTAGGGTTTTTAAGCTGTTTTGTGGCTTGGCTCTACACTGAATCTACTTAAATATTACGGTGATCACTTTTCAAATTAAGTGCCTTTGTGGATGTCATTAGTGCAATGGACTATTGTAGGAGAAGGATAGTTTGGATCTCGACAGGAAAAACGGTAATTCATAAATGTCTCAGAGAGAGAGAGGGGGGGGGAGGGAGGGGGGTGCTTGTTGGAGCTAGGGAGAAGAGAGGAGGACTGGCAAACTTGTCAGGTTGATGTATGAATGTTACTTTTTTGTGAAACAGGATTAGCTTGATGGTTTTCCACCTTGCATTGGCCAATCATCCTCAAGACGCTCATACAGTTTGGATTTTGTCTCGTCTTCTATACCACGGTACCTGGATCAAAGGTGTGAAAACGGCCAGAAAACACTTTGGAAAGCATGTTAATTTTTCTCCAGAGATCACAAATTCCTTTGATGATGTAGCAGATGAGAAACTTGCACAAAAAGTTTCTGATTTTGCTTCTATTATCGTGGACTACACTGGCGCTTTAACAAATTTTATAAATCTTTGTAAGATCATGAATCAAAACAATTTGATAAGAATTTGTCACTCACGCACCATTCCACATGTAAGTACTTCTATTTCTTTGTGCGATTCATTTTCCATTTATGGCTGTTTTTTTTGGTTTGCCTCATTAACAATTTTCATTTGGTATCTCTTTTTGTTCTAATTTCAGAATTAGATAATCCTCTCTTATATATTAATTGTACCGTCATGAAGGGCTAGGAAAGGGTAATATAGGAATTAATAATAACTAATACTTGGCAATTAGTTAAATTGGATAATTAGTATAAATAGAGGGGAAGGGAGGGGAATTAGGCATTCATTCAAGTAATAGTTTTAAGAGCAGTATTATACTCATTGGGAGAGAACAAGCCTCTCAAATGCTTGTATACTATCTTTTGTAATCATTCTTTGTTACAATCGTTCTTCGTTATACATTTTCATTTACAATCAATTTCTACAATCAGTGAATTGTATTTTGTCATACAATTTATTCAGTCATACAGTTTGTTCTTCTGCCAATTACTAATATCTTCTTATGGCTAAGCTAGTCCATGACACCTGGATCTCTAGGTGACTCCCACTCAATCCCATCACTACGCCTACTTCTCTCCACTCCTCCCTCTTTTCTCCATCGAAGGTTGAAGCACCACCATTAGCAGACTTTCTAATCCCTAACTGCACCACCACCCCCCCACAAATTGACACTCACCTCACACTACATCAGCCCTCTCAGACCGTGCTGTCACCGCACTCTAAGCCAACGACACTTAACTAGACACTTCACACCCTGACCCACATCCATCCCTACCCAGATCTAAGACCACTGCTTGCTCGCCTCTCCTTGTCTTTTCTCGCTGTGAATTCTGATCTGACAACTAAGAATTGGGAAATCAGATCTGCCCTACATAATACTCTTATGGACATCGACAGATTTAATGGTCGAGACTTGGGAATATAACGTTTGTGGTGGCTAACAGGAATCTGGGTTTGAAAAGTGGGGGACAATGGGTGTTAGTGGCCTTTGATTATGGTGGTGACTTGGTCGAGTTGATTGGTGGTTGTGGATGATTGTAGTTCCCGTTAATAACATTTCATTACCCTAATGTCATTAAGTGGCTTCCGCCAAGGCATGATTTGGGTCGAATGTGTGCAAATCTGATCCTTGTAATAACATAGAGCTTGTTTCCGATTGATCCTTCATTGCTAACATCATCTGCAAGTTTACATAAATAGAAAATGCACATGATTTACTGAACAATTTTACTATAGTTCCTATCAGAAAACACGTGGTAGTTAATGTAATTTACTCGTCTTCAATTTAGTTTAGCTTCTGTAGGCTTATTCTTATAAGTCCATAGTTCTATGCATCTGATTTTTTTCGATTTTTGGCTGCAACTACTTCATATAATTTAACACTTCAAATTTTAAAAATTACAATCTATTTGGGGTTGATAACTAGTGCACCGTTCTTAAAAAAAGGACTGCCAGCAATCTGCATCATTACAAGGACTTTTTATTGCATTCCCTACTGCTTTCCTATTATTATTTTTAATTTAGAGTAGACAGCAACACCTAGAAGTTCTGAGCACTTCTGATACTGACTTAATAATTTGTGACAAGGTGGTTTTAGCTATTCTGAGATTGCTTCTTTTGCGTTCTTTTTCTATACTGTAATAGTATTAACCGTCTAGAGGCATTTTTGAACATCGCCTATGCATGCTGTTGTGCAGATTATACCAAAGAAAGCTAGTAGAGAAGTAGCTGAAATTTTTAGCGTGTTGGTGGATGATATCAAGTCTCTGAACATGGAAAGAATTGATTACAAAATCGACTACAAACTGCTCAAGAAGGGAGCCATCACGGAGACCAGATTTGTTCTTGGCAAAATTATTATGGATACAATGATGGATGGGAGTACCCATCGTCGAACCAAGCTTCTTTCGGAGAAAGACGTTTTTCATGCATCTGAGCCAAAAATTGAGCAAGTAGAGCATGGTAAGCTAAATTCAAAGGATGTCAAAAAGGTGGCACAAAATCACGAGGGAAGGACAAAACGTGGATCGGATGGACGTCATGATCAAATGCAACGACAAACAAAGAAACAGAAGATCGTAAAGGAAAAGCTGCAGGAATTTCTGACAGAAAAGTCGCAGGTAATTTCTGTAAAGAAAGAGATGAAATATTGCAGTAAAATTTTAATGACATGTGATGAACCACCTCAGCAAGGTGCCGAGCTAGAAATCTGTCAGCACTCTGAAGCCCTGACTCCCAAGGAAATGTCTACCATCCTAGAGAAGGTGCCCACCATGGAAAAACAACACCAAACCTTGGCTCCCAAGGAAATACCTACCATCCTAGAAATGGTGTCCACCTTGAAAAAACAACACCAAACCCAGACTTCCAATCAGATACTGCATGTACTAAAAAATGCCGCAAAATTGGAGAAACAGCATGAATATCCTCAGGCTCTGGAGAAGACACTACATCGCAAACCTAAAGCTTCTACTGAGATGTTGAATGTATTGAAACTCTCTAGTCACTTTAAAGGAGATGAAGAGCCTAGTAAAAAATTCAATAAACCAGAAAAGCAGCCAACCGTTCAAGTAAGGGATCTAGATGCATCAAGAAAAACAAAGGCGACACGAAAACTATCTGTTTTGTTCAAATGAGAGTACACGTTCTATACTCACACCATTCACCAATGTATCTTGTCACTGAACAGGTTAGTAAATTTGTTCGTTTTCCTTTTCTTTCTGGGACAGAATGCTCTCAAATGTGAGCCAAAAAAGATTTTTTTTTCTTTAATAAAATTTGCATTAAATTTGATATTCTTGCTAATTAAATAAGTTTTCTCCGTTTTGGAAGACAATTTTCTGGGATTTGATTCTTTGGCTTATCTCACTGATGGGATTATCTCTGCTTTAGATTCAGAATTCACAGCATGTTATGGAGCTGTTTTTACATTACGAATCTTGTTTCTCATCCTTTCTTTGCGTTCAAGTAATCCAATTTGAACTCGTCACAGTTTTGTGCAGGACGGTACATGCTTCGCCAAGGACAACTTGCAATGTCTATGTAGGGATCATTTCTCCTGGAGCATTAAAATCAAAACTAAGGATCATCTTATTTTGGTAGGTGTCAAGCTGTTTTATTCTAGTTTTATGGAAATGGATAGTAAATTAATAATATTTGGGTAGAAAATGAGTGAAGACTTGATGCAACAAATGATGACACATAGTAGATGATCATAGAAGTAATACTCACTTGGTGCAGATAAATGCAGTGGCCATTCATATTAGTGAATAGAAGTATTAGTTAAGACTTAATGCAGTCCAAGGAAAGGAGGTTGTCTCATGTAATTGTTGATCTAAAATAGTGACTGAAAATATACTCCCTTCATCTTGGCACAAGTATTGGGTTTTCTTATTGTGTCGGTTCACCATTGTCCGTAAGTAACTCATTTCTCTATTTAGAAAGCTATTTGTGGTTCACATTTGTTTGAGGTAGAGAGAGTATATCATTTTCCCTTGATCCCCAACTCAAAGGTCTCATCCTTATTGATAGACTGAAATCTCTTACTCATTTGTTCCTATGAGTTTCTATTAAAGGAATTAACAATAACATAAAAAGTAGTTTAGTTGTTAGTAGGATTAGACAAAAACGTTTGAATTGCGTGATTGATACAACGAGAGAAGAAATGTGTGGAGGAAAATTAAAGAAGGTGATATATTAGGATGGGTGAAGGACCCAGGTCCTGCTCGAACCCTGTTGGGCCCTACATTATTAAAGGTTTTGAGTCTATATTTTGGGACGCTAAGAGCTTTGGTTCGGGTTTGGATTTAATAGAAAATTTAAGAGTTAAAATTTTTTACCCTTAAAAGAATTTTTTGGTAATGTTCTAGGTCGGAGTTCAGGTTTGATTTTCTTAACCATAAGATTAGGGTCTAGATAAGGGTCGAGTCCAAAGGGAACCCATAACCCTAAACTCTCACATTGTATTCAAAAATACTATATCCATGAACTACAACTATTGGCTGAAAAATAGTTGCTCTTGCTCGGATTTTGGGTCTCGTTTTGTCAAGTCAGATACTTGGTTTTATAGGCTTCTATTATCTTGAATTTGAGTTCACATTAAATCAATTCATAGACAAATCAGATATAATTTGCATCATATCATATTGGGTTTGAGTTGTTTGAGTTAAGTTAAATGTTTGATATCAATCTAGGTTAATTTATTTTGTGCTTTGGTACCAAGATGGGATAAGTTAGGGTCACATTTTACTTATAAGGTTGGTTTGAGTTCAAGTTTAATTTAGGTGTTCATATCAGGTACAAGTTAAAATTGAGTTAAATATGTTGTTTAGGGTTAAGTTCATGTTGAATTATGTCAAGCCAATCGTGGATTGAGTCTGATTATGTTGCATTTTACAACTCACAAGTCACTGTTTGTCGAATATTCATGGGTTTACGTTTTAACGTAGTTGTGTATGTACCCAATCTTAAGTTAAAATTGGGAATGTCTCGGATCAATTATGTGTCATCATACCTTGAGTCAACCTACGAGTGTGATGCACATGTGATGTCGACATAGTTATCAAAATTCCGACTCTGATCTACGATTCTACGATCTTACGATTCCAAAATGGGCGACCGATCTGGATCATAGGTAGGATCTTACTCTGGTAGAATCGTGCGATCCTATTTAGCTCAAAAGTTTAGGTGATAGGATCACAACACGATTCTACGGTCTAAGATTTTACGTTTAGATCCTACATGGGTAGTTTCAATCTTAAAATATATCAAATAATACAGATTTCACTTACGTATAAATATATAACTAAAACAAATTATATTAATACCTTTATAAAATTTAAGTTTTTCTTAATTTGCAGTTCAAAAAATGATTATTAAAAGTATTTTTTGTTCAAAACTTTATAGATAAAGTCAAATAAGTTTTTACTTACCCCTTAAAACTTAAAAAGATAACAAATATAAATGATAATCAGTAATTCAAAGCACATTGATGCATATTTGTAGGATCATACGATCCTATGATCCGATCCTACCGATTTCGATCCTACCCCCTCAACGATCCTAAGTAGAATCTCGATCCTAATAACCTTGGATGATGTTCGCTAGTTTTTGGTTGGCCATCTTTTTTACTGTCACGGTAGGGCTACAAATTCGGTTATTAATCCTGTTTGATCAACTCGAATTTTTCATCAAGTTGGGTTCTATTTTCTAATTTACAATAATTAATATAAATAAAAATTATTATGTCCAAGAGAATATCTATGAGAATTCTGTTAAATGTTGTTTCATAAGTGTAATTAATATCCCCTAATATATGCCTTGACTAGGGGTGTTTAATGTTGGGTCGGATCAATCATAAAATAATTAGCGGGTCGGGTGGGTTGAAAATCCATTTGATCCAACCTGATCCCATCCATTTATTTGTTTCAAATATTTATTTATTTTATCATTAAACTATTTTTATATATTTTTTTGACTTGATCATTAAACTATATCAATAATCGGTTCTTAAAAATGCCCTTGGTAGAAATTGTATGCTATACATTAATTGGTGAGAGAGATGAAACGAGGCGCAAATAATTCATCCATAGGACATGTTTGGATTAAGTGTAAATATTTAAAGGAGAAATAAAGTTAAAATAATGAAATGAAAGCAAATAAAGATGAATTTGAAGCGGTTGAGATAGTTGTGAAAAAGTTAAAAATGAACGTAAAATAAAAATAATAAAGGAAAAAGAAGATAATTTCCCCTATTATAGAGGTAATATATTCTCTCATCCTCCCCTAGGATAAATATTTATTCCACAAAATTGAGAGCTCTTTTTATTTTTCATTACTTTGCAATTATTTTTCCACTTCTGTAACAATTAAATTTCACTGATTTCTCATTTATCAACTTTTTTTCTTACTTTGACTTTTTTACCCCTTAAATATTTACACCTAATTCAAATATGCCCATAACAGTACTTGAGAATCAAAATGACTGAATTTACAATATTTGTTCATTCAAGTAGCCTAAATTGTATTACTACCTCATATTCAACCCATTAGTCCCATTTAGTTTTTCACACTTACCGAGACAACATTTTAACCTTAAGTAATTCTAATTGTTTTTAATTAAAAATTATAAAAAATAGATTTTAATAATCTTTGTAGTGAGACGAATTAAACAAGATCCCACATGACTATGTTTTAACTTATAGATCAAGAATAAAATACAAATTAAAAGTGATAAGTGAATAGTGAAAAAAAATCAATGGGACTAATTGGTAGAATAGAAGGGAGTATTATTTTGCAACTTGAACAATTTGAACATATTAGTAGATCCCTGGATGGGAACTTAAGACATGCCTTATTACATTCAAATTAAATTATGAATTCAATCCTGACATTTTTTTTGAAAATAATTAAATCCTGACTTTTTTATATAGAAATTTGTGTAATTAAAATTGTTATGTATTCAATCAATTGTTACTCTATTATAAATGTTGTATGACATTTTTATTTATGAATTATTAAATTCCTTTAAAAACTGAAACATATAGAATGAAAAAAACAAAACCTTTGTTTAAAATAAAATAAAAAATCATTTCTTCACATAGTTAATTAATTCTCCATGTCCATGGTAATATTATAATGTATGTCTTATCTTTAGAAGTCATTTTTAAATATTAATTTTAACCCTTTAAAAACTTGTCATAGCCATTTAATTATCCATTAATAAAATAATACTTTAGAAGGCCATCTCTTTTAAAAAATAAAGGGTCAAGCCGTTAAAAATGAGATGGGTTACGAGATTTTACCGGGACTCCTCCTCAATAAACATCTTTACGTGAACACCCCCAACGGACCACATGTGATTACTCATAGAGACTGTAGACTGGCTTATAGACCAAAATAAGTCTTTACAGCGCACTTTATCCTCACTCGTGCGCACCTAAGAAAACTTATCAGGAGGTCACTCATCCTAATATTACTCCCCACTAAACACGCTTAACGGTGGAGTTCTTAGCAAATAAGCTCCCATGAAAAGAAGATGCACCTTATTAATATGAGTAGTTTATCAATCTATTTTCAAGCTAAATCTAAAGTATCACAAGTGTGACATAAGTTAGACAGTGGTACTTTTTAATTTATTGTATATTGACTTTCATAAGTATGAAAACTTAATATATATACTTAATATATACTTAATATACATAGGCGGATCTATGCGGTAACAAAGGATAGCCTAGGCTACCCATACTTTTAAAAAAATTTAATACTTTTTAGAAAAAAAATTAATATTTCTGTCATAAATAGTTGGCTTTCCGTGAAAAAACGCGTGCCTTTTTTGTCAGCGTGAAAGTGACCCATTACCATTCCCTCCCCTTACTCTCTCCTTCCCTAATTCCTCTTTTCTTCCCCATTTTCAAATTGAATCTTGTCTCTTAGATCCTGAATTCTTCTTCCACGTACCCCTAATTCGTTTGCCGGCAGCTCGCGCCACCGCCAGTCACTGCACTGTGTATTGTCGTCTGTCTCACTGTCTGCGTCGAGTCGCCAACACTAGCAGTCCAGGCATCCACGAGGAAGCATGAGAGTCATCAAGATGTGTACTTGCTTTTAAAGTTGGTATTGCTTCTCCCTATGGAAACAACAAGTGTAGTAAGATCATTTTCTAGAATGAGATCATATAAAAAACTAAGTGCGTAATAGTATGAGAGATCAGTTGTTGAATGATAATTTGGTCACTTTTTTGGAGTATGATTTATTCAGAGATGTTAGTCTTGATGCAATTGTGCAACGATATCAAAATATGAGAACTCGAAGAGAACAATTGTAGTTTTATATTTTGTTATCTTGCATTTCACTATGTTAGACTTTTAATCTCATTGTAATTTGTAACTTGTAATTTGGAGTAATGAAATGTTTTTGGGATGCTCATTTTATAAACAAAAGTGTCGGTCGTAATTTATTTTAACACGTTGGTGAATCATGAATTGTGCTAGTGTTACCCATGCCTTTGATTCCTGGATCCGCCTATGTTAATATATATATTTTTAAATAATTCAACATTTCTATATTTTATTTGCTTACAACGCTTATTGTCTTATTTTAATTAGTGGTGTAAGCATCTACTAGCAGTTACACTCGCTTCTTCTTCCTCCTTTTACTTATTCAATGATCTACCCCTACTCATCTTTGGTGGTAAGTGTCTACTGTCTACAGTAGCCGATTAAAATGTGGCAAGATGTGTTGTTAGCAAAAGCCCCAAGATATGTTATATACTATAACAAAATGAAGGATTATTTAGAAATAATTAATAATAGAGATTATGCACAGCAAATGAATAATATGTAGAATTATTCAGAATAATTTTTTATTATTTTTAAATGCAAGTGAAGATATAACTCTTATGACAAAAATGAAAGAGAATCTTCAACAATAAGCTAATTCAAATGTATTTTCTCATTTTGTAATTGATTGTGATATTGTTCCATATAATATATCATAATCAACTGCAATTATTTCAGAAGAAAGGTAATAATTACTATGGTAAATTGTTAATAATAAACCAACCTATGCTTAATTTGCTGAAAATAAATCCACAAACTATTATTTATTTTTAAATAAACTCACCTATTCGGAATATTTGATAAAAATAAAAAAATTTGTTTATGAGAATCCTCAAAAATTCTTTGTATGTAAAAAAAAATTAGGAATAAACAATAAAAATTTTTAGAGGACTCTTGTAAGTAGTGGCTTATTGTCTAGGTTCTACTATTGTTTGCTGGTTGTGTGTTTTTTTTTTGTGCTTGGCTTTGTGTAACTTCTCTTCGTGTTTGGAAAGTGTTTCCTTTTATAGCCTAGGTTGTAAAAGGTTCTTTTTGGAGTTAATATATACACATTAATTGCCAAAAATAATTGATTTTATTTTCAGAAATTATACCAAGTAGGTGAATTTATTTAAAAATAAATAATATTAAAAAAAATTTCAGCACATCCAACAAAAATTAATTTATTTAATTTTCCCTAAAGAGTTTACATCAAAATTTTCTACAATATCTCCTAAAACAGATAATTAATGGTAATAAAATCCAATATCAAACTAAATCAAGTAACTAATTGTAAAACACTTAAATGCAACTAAGTGAGTAACTATATATTCTTTATTACGCTTCCCACTCAATTTATCCGTTTGATTTTTTGTTACATTTATTACTCTCACTTTACATTTTCTATCGTTAGAATTATTATTATTATTTCATCTAATATTCCACAAACTCACGTCACATCATTTTATTTTACGCATTTATTTTGTCCAATTATTACTTCCTCCTTTCTTTTTAGTTCCACCAAAGCTAACCTATGTGATATTACTATTCATTATTTAATAAAATTTTGCATATTACTATTATCATACGAGACAAAAATATAGTCATATGGATCTTATTCTAGTCATCTCATCGCATAGTTTTATAATATTAAGTTTTTATAATATTTAGTTAATTATCTGATATTGCAGAGCTCTCTTACTTTTGGGGGTAAAAATATAGTACCATTTTTCTCTAGTCTTCCCTTAAAGGGAGTACGGGTATGGATTATTTGCATTGTCACCTTACCTTACCTCACCCAGACTCTGCCCTGAGCGGGATATTGAGTATGATGATGATGATGATGATGAGTTAATTATCTGATATAAATAATTCGGCAAATGCATTGAACTGCACAAAAGATGTTTGGGTGCAAGTAAAAGAAAAGGTTAATATGTTACACAAATTCTTGTGAAATATGGTCTCATTGAGATACTATTGTGAAATATGGTCTCATTGAGATACTATCTCTGATTGAGTCGGCCCATAAAGGAAAATGTAGAGTAAGAGTAGACAATAAGCTTTAATGGATTGAGCATGAGAAACGTCTCTCAGAAAGAAGGTCTCTCCGGAGAGTGGGTGAAAATGTTATCATTTAAGAATATTCTCCAGAATTATAACAATATTTTTTTGTGTTCATAGTGACTTTTACAATTAAATGTTTTTGGCTCGATCGTGACCTTAGATTTTTTATCTTATAATGAAATTAAGGGTGTAGAACAATAGAAGTGCTTTCCTCCCCTATATATAGCAGGATTATGTGAAAGCAGTTAAAGTGATGAAAATTGAAAATCAGATTGAGATATACATACTGTGGCAATAGTCGTACATTATATCTTAAAGGGTGTACCTATCTTTGTGAACGAAAAAATCTATATTATTTACAAAATTGCCATTCAAATTTTCTCGAGCCGAGGGACTCTTTTGCCGCGCTCTTCTTTATGGGTATGAGTTGCTGCCTTTTTTTCTTCGTCAGATCGTGATTATAGTTCTTATGAGAGGGAAACACTGAGTATGATGAATCATTGTATACTGTTTAGCAAATGTCCAATTATTTAAAAAATTGTCACCCGAATATGTACAAAGATTCGTTTTTATGTATATCTGTTTTTAGTTTTTACCAATTTAATTGATTTTCACATGAATATATATATATATATATATATATATATATATATATATATATATATATATATATATATATATATATATATATATATATATATATATATATATATATTCTATTAAGAATGTTTTCATAAAAATATAAATTAGAATTCCTGCTTAACGGTTTCTAATCCCTTAATTATTCCCCCATCTGACACAAAAGAGGAAAAAAGGTCCATTAGGAGCCTGTTTGTTAGTGCACCATTTCAGATTTGACTATTGAAATTTGGGAAGAGCGTATGTTACCCAACTCAAACAAAAATTAAATAATCTTCTCTCAACTCTGTCCCTCTTATTTAGCATTATTTTTATTTTAGACTATTTTTGTACATTAATTTTTACTTGAGATCGTCTTTTGTAAAGACTGCTCTCAAAAACCCAATTCAATTCTAAACATATACTGTTACAACTCTAAATATAGATTTGAGCTGGACTTTTAAGAGTCGTCTTTATAAAAGACGGTCTCTCAAGAGAGCACCTGTTTTTTTATTTTATATTAGTTTTATTTTTGATAATAAATTTGTTTTTTCTTTTAATTTCATTTATACTTCATGTTTTAATTTTTTTTAAAATTTATTTACACAATTTATTTTATTTACTTATTTATTGATTATCAAGTATTTCAAAAAAAAAAAGTATTTATTGTTCCTTAAAAATTACTTTTTTTAATGCTAAATCAAAAAGAGACAAGAGTACTTAAAAAAATAGCATTAATTCCAAAATCCAATCATATAATTGGTGTAATAATATCAGTATGTCATACATAAATCATTTTTAAAATGTCCCATATGTAGAATATATTTTTCCTTTTACAATAAAGTTTTATTTTTTAAAAATTTTATTTTTTTTTACCATGGTTCACATGCACTCTTTCACATGCACTGTTTCACATGCCAGCACACTATTTGACCGTTGGCTTGAGCTCCTCCCTAGTTCTTGCTAAGTTACCAATCCCGTTTGCTATAAATTTTTTGCTTGCCTTTTGTTTTACACTATCTAAGTTAATTGCTATATTTATTATTTTATAAATATATTTTTTATAATTTTTGTTAATTCATCAGTATTTTTTTTGTCTAGAACATAAATTTTGACTTACGTTTAATAATTAGCTATAATTATTTTATTTATATCAATTTGTTGATCAAAGACGAAACAAAAAACACATAACTTTGTGACTATATATTTTATATTTTTTCACAACCCTAATGCCGAAACAAAACACGAGTGATTAAAATAAAACGAAAATAATATTTGAGTTCACAATTCTAAAGGTCCGACAAAACCTTAGACGTGTCTAAAATTGTAAGCCATTATAACAAACTCACTAGAATAGAGTAAATGTTTCCTCAATCTGTATGACTTTACTAAATTTTTGTTTTTAGCTTGTCTTTTTTATTAGACTACAAAATTATTAAATTATCCCGACCATTTACTTTTACTAACACCCACGCATTTCAACTTTAATTAAATATTATCTCCTATTTATAGAGAATGAGACATTTGTTTTTTAACACTATTCATCTATTACTCTTAATTTTTATTTTATTCTTAATCTATAGATTAGAACATAGTCAAGTGAGATCTTATTTGATTCGTCTCGATGCAAAGATTATTAATATTCACTTTTTATAATATTTCGTTATGTATAATAAAAAAATATTAAGCACTGAATAAGTGCATTGGATAGTGTGAAAAAACAAATGTTTCATTCTCTATAAATAAATAAAAAGAAATAATATTATTTATCATCATCGTACTAGTGTATTTGAAACTACCTCAAAACTCAAAAGGAATGAGCTAGATAGAGCAAGAAACAAAAGCATGTTGTAGTCCATCCAACGGCTATTTCACCACGGCTATTTCACTAGCCGTTGTGTTTGAAATTTTAAAGATATCGTCCAGACAATCCCCCCGTTGTTTCCGTTTTAATACAACATTTTATTTCTTTCTTTTTTCTACTCTTTTTCTCCTCTTATTACCTGAGACTGTAAGAGAGAGATTGAGTTAGTGAGTGAGTGGGTTAGTGCGAGAAAGTGTGTATATTTAGTAAATGAACTATTTCAGCTTCTTCATAATATAATCAAGGGAGATTACTTAAGATTATTCACCATAATCACTCCCTTTATAAATTTTTTTCTAAAAATTTTATTTTGGGGGTGTAAATTTAATTTGGGTTTTCTGGGTTTTCATTTACTGTTTCATCACTCTTTTAATTTGATATTAAGCTAAACAATTAGCAAAGATGATTACTGATGAAAACCAAAGAATTTCCAATTTACAAGGTAAATGTTTTGTAAGAAAAAATAATAATTTTTATGCACAAATTTTGTTTTTCCGAAGTGGGTTTTTGAAATTTAGATGAATTTTTGATTTTCTGAAGTGGGTTTTTTGAATTTTTGGATGAATGTTTAAAGGTGAAGCAGTAGCAGATACAAGAAAAATTGGGCATGAAACAAAAAGACCTAGAAGAGCTTTAAGTGTGATTAACCAGAATTTGGTTGGATCTAATGCTTATCCTTGTATTGTCAACAAAAAACCCAGCTCCCAGTAAACATCTTCTTCCCTTTTTTTAATTCAAATTATTAGGTTTTGAATTATTATGATTATTTTAATCGGGGTAAGATTGGAGAATCGCATAAATACAATGAAAAAAGAAATTAATACTCGAGATGGTGTGAATCGAATCCTTATATGTTGACTTCGAGGGTTCAATCACTAGTCCAACCATGATTTTTCGATTTTACTGATCTTTTAATTTTTTTGTTTGCAGAAAATGTGTGATATATGATGACAACATTCCCAATCCTATACAAAGACCAATCACAAGGTTGCTAATTGATTTCATCCATTATTATTTATTGTGGGATTTCTTGGGATTATAAATATTATTTCAAATTTTATATGAATGAACTAATTGTGATGGAAAAATGGTTAATTTTCAGGAAATTTGCAGCTCAGATTGCCCCTACTCAAAACCAACAATCTTGTTTAGTGGTACTACTTTTATGCTTTGCTTTCTGTCCCATTGAAATTGCTATATTTAACCCATAAAGCTCTCGCATTGATATGCTTAATGTAGCAATCTGAATGAAACCGATGAATTATGCAAGAGATTATTATATTAATGATTGGTTAATTGTATAATTAGGAAACCAATAAACAAGTCAATTCAGTTCAAAATTCAAATGAAGTTGAAGATTCTAAGATCATGGATGGGGAGTGTAAGGCTAAGGCAACAATTGATTTGCCAGTGCCAATGTCTATGGAAGAATCTGAAGTTACACCTAATCAAAGCAATGATATGGTAATATTTTGTTTCTTTAATCTATACAATGTACTTGGATTTAAGTGTGAATGAACAAATTTTAAGGAAGACTTTTTTGTTGGAAATTCAAATAAATTCAAACAAATTACAGGAAGAGGTTGAGATGGAAGACATCTTTGAAGATGATCCAATCTTGGACATTGATGGGTGTGACTCCAAAAACCCACTTGCTGTTACTGAATATGTTGATGATATCTACTCTTATTACAGAAAAATGGAGGTAAATTTTCATCATGGATAGACTGTATTCTGCTGTTGAATATTTGGTTAGTTGGGGAGAGTTTGAGTGATGTCATCATGTCACATATAAGTCTTTATATAGTGCAAAATCTCGGATGTGGTAGCAATTGTGGTAATAATTTTGCTAATGTAATTAAAACTCTACAATGCGGTCGCGATGCCTTATGGATTGTATGCTACTAGCCTACTATCAAGTGTTTGACTAGTTGGGGACAGTCGGAGTGATGTTACATATAAGTCTGTATATAGCGAAAATCTCGAATGTGATAGCAATTGTGGTAATAATCTTGCAATAGATATTTTGCACTATAGGCTACCGAAATATCGGAAAAGTGCCTAAAATGGGTGATCAATTCCAATTTCCATAATCAATTGAAACATTTTCCAATCTTTTTCATATGATGCAGGTTTGCAGCTGTGTTTCACCAGATTATATGTCTCAGCAATTCGACATTAACGAGAGGATGAGGGCAATACTGATTGACTGGCTTGTTGAGGTCTGTTTCTAGAAAATTCTCCATGAAAATTTACACTTTCTAAGAGAATTCAATCAGTATAGAGGAAGTTTTTTGTAGTCATTATAAGGTTGCTGATCAAGTTTTATGAATCAATGAACAGGTACATTATAAATTTGAGCTAAGGGAAGAGACCTTATTTCTGACTGTACATCTTATAGACAGATTCTTAGCTAGACATACTATGGTGAGAAAGAAGCTCCAATTAGTGGGTTTAATTGCATTGCTTTTAGCTTGCAAGTATGAAGAAGTTTCTGTTCCTGTTGTTGAGGATTTGATTTTCATTTCTGACAAAGCTTACACCAGACAAGATCTTCTTGAAATGGTACATACAATCTCTTTAATACTGTCTTATGGGTTATTGTAACCAGTGTAATATAATCCGTTAGTTAATTCGCTTTTTGAATTCGCTAATAATAACCCTAAAATAGCCCAAAACAGACCATAGTTCGCTTTTTTTTTATACGCAATTCGCAAGGAGATTAGTGGATCATGTGACATTGGCTGTAACGCCCGTTTCTTTTTCTTCGCAAAATCTATTCTCAACACCCTAAACATGAGAGCTCATTTTTATTACCATCTTTTAATATCGATAAAAAAAACCTCATAAAGATCATCATCATCATCATCCCAATGAGTCCCGCCCAAGGCAGGGTCTGGGCTCGGAAAGATAACATTATGCTAAACACGAGAGCTCATTTTACTTACAAGCTTTTGATATCGATAAAGAAACCATCGTAAAGATAACATCATCAATCATCATCATGCCAATGAGTCCCGCCCAAGGCAGGGTGTGGGCTCGAAAGATAACATTATGCTTAATATATTGTGTTGTGTGGCAGGAGAGAATAATGCTCAATACATTGCAATTCAACATGTCTTTGCCAACTGCTTATGTTTTTCTAAGAAGGTTCCTAAAGGCTGCAGAATCTGATAAGAAGCTTGAAATGTTGTGCTCTTACCTGATTGAACTTTCATTAGTGGAGTATGAGATGATCAAATTCCCACCTTCATTATTAGCAGCTGCTGCAGTTTATACAGCACAATGTAGTCTTTATGGCTTCAAACAATGGAACAAAACTTGTGAATTTTACACAAACTACTCTGAGGATCAACTTTTGTAAGTCTCTCTTTTCTGCAATCATATTACCTTTGTTATGTTGCGAGGATTTGTTTGTATGTTTATTACTAGCCATGCTAGATTCGCGAGATTTGATATAACTTGATATGAATATATTTATGTCCTTAATGGCCAATGTGATAAGCACCAAATCGGAATAACATTACCCGTGTTAGACTCTTGAGTCTCGATACTTTGATAGAAACTTGACATGAATGGATTTATGTCTTTAAAAAGCCAATATGTAAGTACCAAGTCGGAGTAACATTACCCATGTTAGATTCCGGATACATTGATATAACTTCACATGTCAATGTGATGCAATGCAAGCACCAAGTTGAAATAACATTACCCATGTTAAACTCTCGATACTTTGATAGAAACTTGACGTGAATGGATTTTATGTCTTTAAAAGGCCAATTGTTGTGCAATGCAAGTACCAAGTCGGAGTATGTTAGATTCAGGACTCGTTGAGATAACTTGACATGAATAGATTTAAGTCGTTAAAAGGTCAATTGTGATGCAAGTACCCAAATCGGACTAACATTACCCATGTTAAATTCCCAAACACATTGATAAAACCCGACATGAGAAGATTTGTGTCTTGAAAAGGTCGATTTTATGTATTAGATTCCCAACACATTGATAAAACCCGACATGTTAAGATTCGTGTCTTGAAAAGGTCGATTTTATGATACAACGCAAGTATATTAGATTCCCGACACATTGATATAACTTGATATGATGATGTTTTCATTGACTTTTGCGTGTAATCGCTGCAGGGAATGCTCGAGTTTTATGGTAAAATTCCATCAGAAAGCCGGAACAGGGAAGCTAACAGGGGTATACAGAAAGTACTCAACTTCCAAGTTTGGGTATGCAGCAAAATTTAACCCAGCAATCTTCATCCTTTAACATAGAGGAAAATGCTGTATAACTATACAACAACAAATTTGGTAATTACAATGACAATTCAACAACTTTTTCCATTATTTTGGCTAATAATCTTGGTTGGCTAGTATTCATTTTAACTTGTTTACCACCCTTTTTTTACTCAAGAAGATTTGTGTTTCCATGAAACACACCCACTTGTATTTTCATATCATATTTTATGTAATAAAAATATCTCAATTGGTTACAAAATCAACAACATTTGATTACCCAATGTCATTAGATGTAGATGGATTTAGACGCGTTAAATGTATGAGCAATCGCTCGGGATCCAATTTTATAGTGCTCGGACTGCATTTAGTTTTTATATATAAATATCAATATTTTCCTTATTTTTAAGAAAAGAAAATAATTATTTTTCGGAAATCTCATACTACTTGACAGGCGGAGAAGGAACGAGGTGTAACAAAGTGAAGAGAAAACTCACTAATATCAATATTAATTTTTAATGTTTGATCATCGCGATGATTTCAAATTTTTATAATTTTTTATTATACATAATTAGAGATATTAAGGATTAAATTAGTATTACACAGCCTAAAAAAGTAAATGTTATAGTAAAATGGAACAAATGTAACAAAAGGAAGTGTAGATTTTATTGGTCAATAAACAACATTTGATTACTCTCAATGTCATTAAACATATGAGCTATGACCAAAAACCAACCCATGGTGGGTTTCAATACTCAAAAATATAATAATATAATCAATTTAAACATAGTCATCAAATGTATGAGTAATTAACCAAAAATCAACCGGTGATGGATTTTTTTTTTTTTGAAAATAACCGGTGATGGATTTAAATACTCAAAAGTATACTAAAATGATTAAAATAAATATGACAACTTAATTCTTAACCTTTATTCAAAAAAAAAAAAAAACTTAATTCTTAACCTACATGCTTAGACCATCTCCTAGATTAATTCTAACTTTTTACTTGTAACTTTTAAGTACTTATATTTTTAAACATTTAATTTCCTCAAAAATAATTATGGGACAATAAATATTAACTACTTTTTCCGCCACTTAACATTCCTAAACATAAAATCTACCGCTAGTCTCTTGATAGACCGTCTCTTTAAGAGATGTATCTTAAGCCCAACGTATTAAAGATTAATGCATACTTATTATATTTTTAATGTCTACTTACATTATCCTTAATATCTATTTACCGTATCCTTAATGTCTACTTTCAATATCTTAACTTTCTACTCATATTATTCTTAATACCTACTTACAATATTATAAAAAATACTCCCTTCATTTTTAAAAGATTGTCCACTATGGGTTTTTTTACATAAATTAAGAAAACTCAAATCTTTATAGTAAGTGAGTATTATTTTAATTAAATAATAGTGTAAAGTAATGATTATATTGGTACATATTCTTACTATTATCGTTTGTTTATTTACCATTATCGTTTGTTTATTTATTAGTGCATATTCTTTTTGTTGTGTATCTTTAGTTAGTCGATTACTATACATTGTTAACGTGGGTGTGTCTTGCAGGCTTTCAAATAATTGTAGGTACCTTTCTCTTTGAAGAACATATGGAGCCAGGGGACTCTCTGACCGTACTCTCCTACATGGGTATGAGTTGCCGTCTATCTTCCCTCCCCAGACCCTGACCATAGTTTATCTATGAGCGGGATACACTGGGTATGATGATGATGAATGATTATATTGGTATTATGAGAGAGAAAAACATTTAAATTAAAGATGAAATAAAGAAAAAAAATTATCATTGTCATTAATATAGAGAAAGTATATTTGGGGAAAATGGGAGGGCTTATGGTATTAGGATCCTCTCCATTATTTTTCTCTATTGCTCATATTAGGATTTTGACACCTAATTTAGAATAAAAAAATAAAATGTTAAAATCTCTCCTTTTAAACTCCATCAAGTAATTCTAGCCATTAGATTGAGTAATGGACCCTCCATTACGTTTTAAGTAATGGAGAGGATCCTAACTAGGGCTTATGAGGGTATATTTGGAAAAAAAGAATTCAAAAATAGAAAGTATTCTAACGTGGACACATTTGAAACTACCCGTTATAGTAAAATAGACAAACATAAAAGAACGGAGGAATATATGACAGGCGCCCAATTAAAGTCCGTCTCTCACAAAAATTTGTATAAAATCTAACACTTGCATTGCAAATTTAACTTTAAACTTTTGAATTGAATATCATATAAATGTCATTAGATAGCTACCATTATTAAAATTTATAGATGCAAATTTAAATACAAACACTATTTTCGAAAATAGTCCCCATTTCTTTAGTGTTTAGTCCATGCACATTAAACTTAAAGCATAAATTATTATGACCTACTGAAAATGAAAGTGACAACACTTTTGTACTACGGACATAAACAAATTCCTTCCAAATAATTAATAAAATTATATTTGAATTTTATGATATAAATTTCACTTTTTCTTGCTTGTTGGTTATAAAATTTATTCTGTATTCAAGATTCAAAATAGATAGGCTTGCTCAAAGTTGGCTGACCAATACATGTTACTCAATCTCACCTACTTAAATTACATTACATTAAAATAAGTAATTTTTAAGAAGACTGAAAAGTTAGTAATAATAATTAAATAGAGATTGAATGTGTAAATGATATTAAAAAAGTAAATAGTAAATGAGATTTTAAAAATATAATAGGGTCTATTTTTTAAAAAAGAAATGACGTAAAGTGAAAATCATTGTCATCATCACCGTATCCAGTGTATATATCCTGCTCATAGAAAGCTATGCTCAGGTCTGAGGAGGGAAGAACGATGACAACTCATACCCATAAAGAAGAGTGCGAACAAAGAGTCCACCGGCTAGAGAAACGTAAAGTGAATAGAAGTACTCAAAATTAAAATGATGCAAATTCAACACTCCATCCTATTATTATTTGGTTTTTGTATTTGTCAATGTATATATTCAATCGTTTTTTTTTTTGAAGTAATGTACATATTCAATCGTAAATATCTCAAATTATTTTTGAGTAAAAAATATTAAATGTTGATTTAATAAAATTTACATCAAAACAAATCAAACATAATCTCACTTGACTATGTTTTAACTTATAAATTAAAAATAAATATAAATTAAGAATGATTAATAAATAATATCAAAAACTCGAAACAATAAGGGAGCATAAGGGAGAGGCATTTATTATTTCTGACAATTAAGAGTATTGCTAGTATTTATCAAGAAATTATAGAATGGTGATTAATTCTTCTCATTAAGTGTTTCAAACAATTTTACAAAATTTTTGCTTGATGGAATTCTTATAATACTAAACTAAAATTTTCTAAAGTTGTTTGAGTAATTGCTTTACATAAGGTCGTCTGAGAGACCGTCTATGGCATAGACGACATTCTCAACAGTCCAGCCCAATAGAAATTTCAGTTGGCATTTTTTGAAAAGTGTAAAAATGGACTGGACCATTACATCCGTCTATGCTATAGACCGTCGTCCGTCTATAGCAAGAATTAAAAAGTCATGTAATGTATGAGATTCTTATTTATACAAATGTATTTTGAGCTTGAAACGATCATGATAAATTCAAGGACAATTCTTTTATCTTTATTATTTTGCGAGATTTCTCGCTGACCATCTTTGTCTCTAACTCTCTATCTAGATCCATGAGAAAGCGAGACCTTTTTTATAAAGTCATTAAGAATAATTTTTATCCAATTTATAGCCTAGTAGAGGTAGAAGGTGCTATGGTGAAATCCTCATAGATCTTAAAATTATTTGTCAAAATGATCGTGTGCCCTTGTTTCCATGGGCAAGTCTATGTATAGGCATCCCGGGCACGTGCCCCAGGAAATTTTAATTTTTTTTGAATAGTAGGAATTAGGAGTCAGTCTATGTGCCTATCACAAATTCAAATTTAAAATACTCTCTTTTTCTCTCCGCTTAAAAAACCTAAAAACTCTACACCTATACCATGCTGGACCACCGCATTGTCGCCTCACACCGCTCCATTATGTTGTTTGAGTAATTGAATATTTGTTATTGATAAAAAAAATTTTTTAAAATAAGTTTATGATAAATTGTTAATGTGTTTGTTTATTTTGAATTGTTGAAATGTTGAATTATTGAATAATTCTTGTTTTTTTTATACCCTCTTTCAGTAATTGAAATATTGAATAGGAGTATTTGCTAAATTCAAAAATCAAAAAATAATGAAGAGAAAAAAAGAGAATATTTTTTTGAACAAAAGAAAGCAAGAGAATATTGCTTCTATGAAAACTAGGCGAGAACAAATGTAATTTGTTCGTTACTTTATATTTCATCTTGTTGGACTATGATTTCATTTTAAATTTGATCAATTGTAGTTTGTTCGTTTTTGGATTTGTTTTGGGATTATTGCACTTCTACAACTCATCTTGCCGAACTAAAAAAATATTTTAATCGTTAATTATACAAACAAAACTCTATCATGATGCCCTAGGGAACTCTATTTAAAGCAATATGAAATGTGAATTTGGCATCGAAAATGTCAAGATAACTAATACTCCTAAATGCAAAATTTCAGAATTTTTCTTAAATTCAACTATTTTTAAAAAATAGCTTCAAATACCCACTTATTAGATGTTTGAAGGTGGGTCTAACTGTCTAAATGTCCGGCTGGTGAGTCTGGATCCAAGGGTTATAACTAGAGCTGTTCAAAAGTGACCCGACCCGAAAATCCGACCTGAAATCGAAAGTAAACCGACCCGAAAATGTGTTTCTTTTTAAGGTTTATCGAACCGACAATACCCGAAGCGAAGTTGTACCCGAACCGATTGACAACCGAAAATGAGAAAGTTGAACCCGAACTGTAACCGATTTTTGTAACCGACACATAACCGTTAACCGAGATTACCCGAACCAAAAATGACCGACCCGAGTCATATCCGGCCCGAATCATGCTCGAAACCGAACTCGATCCGGCAAAAACCGACTAAACCCGAATAAATTTTAGTCAATTCTTTAAACATGAGACCAATTTTTAACATAGAAGTATGATAGACTCATATTCAATCATCTTATTATTTAATCTAATAAAGTGATAGATATTTTAATAAATTAAATTTTATAAATACATGGTTTCATATATTTAGAGTTAATAATCAATGGACAATGGTCAATGTATATAAGTATTAGATGAAAATTGATAGAACTTTATAATTAATTTCAGGTTAAACAGTAAAAGAAAAAGTAATAATGATCACTAGTTGATTTACATTTTAACTATTTTACTTTAAGTAAAGGAAATCTTGTCATCAATTAAAATGACTAACAACTTAATTTAATATTACTCGATCGATAGTAATTAAAACCAAACCTGATATGACAAAGCGAACAAATTATTAACCAATGACAACCGACAGATTAACACTCGACCACGAACTTCAATGACCGAGCCGATGCTAACTGATAGCTCGAATACCAGATCTTCAATGAAGCGCGACTAGCCGATCAGACCAGAGTCGACGCGTAACTAGCGAAAAATAGGGATCCAGGAATAAAGCGTAGAAAGACACTCGTCCGAAACCGACCCGATCACCCGAATGAACACCTCTAGTTATAACTATCTATTTATATTATCGAGTCTGGATCCAAGGGTTATAACTGTCTATTTATATTATCGAGTCTGGATCCAAGGATTATAACTGTCTATTTATATTAAATGTCTATTTATATTATCGAGTTTTTAATTAAAACAAATAATTCATAGAATTTTTATTTAATATTAACTTAAATTTATCAAATTTTTAAATTAAAAATAATTTTTTTAAAGAATATATCTAATGAAAAAGATGACGACAAATAAAAATTAGGAAAAATTACCAGAAATAATACAGTATTTTGCTATTTTTTCAAAAAAAAAAATAAAATTGGTGTTATTCTAGAAAAAAATTCCTCAAGGTCATATTATTAATAGTTAATCAATAATTGGTATTAATGTAAAAAAATTAACAAAAAAATTGTATTATTCACGGTAATTTTTGAGGCGGCGCACAGGAGGAAAGAACACCCCAACAACCCCAAGAAGCATAGTGTCCAAGTCTCAATTCTCAGCCATCCCTTTTTTAAAAGTTTCCCATAAATTCTCATTTCTCTTACAAACCCAAAAAAGTGCACCAATAAAAATCTCCATTTCCTCTTCTCTTTCTTGCTCTTGGAGTTGAGATCATAACAATGGCGGCCACTTCAACCACCCAAACAAATCTCTTTCTCAAATCTCATTTCACCCATCAACAAAAACCCAATCACCCAATAACCCAAAACCATTTCTCTCTACCCAAGATCCGAAAACCCTTTTCACCAATCACCTGTTCAACCACATCCACCCCCACACCCACACCCACACCCACAATCCAAACCCAAGATCCAAACACCCAAGACCGGGTCTTCAACTTTGCGGCAGGACCCGCCGTTCTTCCTGAAAATGTCCTAAAAAAAGCTCAATCGGAGCTTCTGAATTGGCGGGGATCCGGTATGAGTGTAATGGAAATGAGTCACCGTGGGAAAGAATTCACATCCATTATAGAGAAAGCGGAGGCGGATCTTCGTACCCTTTTGAACATTCCTCAGGATTATACTGTTCTTTTCCTTCAAGGTGGTGCAACTTCTCAATTCTCCGCCCTTCCATTAAACCTATGTTCTGGTACCGGAGATGATGTAGATTATCTGGTCACGGGTTCATGGGGTGATAAAGCGTCAAAAGAAGCGTCAAAATATGCTAAAGTATCCACTATTTGGTCTGGTAAATCAGAAAATTATGTTAGGATTCCTAGTTTTGATGGGTCTGAATTTACGCAAAATGTGAATGCTAAGTATTTGCATATATGTGCCAATGAAACTATTTATGGTGTTGAATTTAAAAATTACCCTGTTCCTGCAAATAAAGATGGCTTTTTGGTAGCTGATATGTCATCAAATTTTTGTTCAAAACCTGTTGATGTCTCTAAATTTGGTGTTATTTATGCTGGTGCTCAAAAAAACGTTGGTCCATCTGGGGTTACAATTGTTATAATTAGGAATGATTTGATTGGAAATGCTCAAAAAATTACTCCAATTATGTTGGATTATAAGATTCATGCTGATAATAAGTCACTATATAATACACCTCCTTGTTATGGGATTTACATGTGTGGATTAGTTTTTGAAGATTTGTTGAATCAAGGTGGATTAGTTGAGGTTGAGAAGAAGAATAAGATTAAGGCTAAAATTCTGTATGATGCTATTGATGAAAGTAATGGGTTTTACAAATGCCCTGTTGAGAAATCTGTTAGGTCTTTGATGAATGTGCCTTTTACATTGGAGAAATCCGAGCTCGAATCGGAGTTTATTAAGGAGGCAGCTAAGGAGAAGATGATTGCGCTTAAGGGTCATAGGTCTGTTGGTGGGATGAGAGCTTCTATATATAATGCTATGCCTTTGGCTGGTGTTGAAAAGTTGGTTGCTTTTATGAAGGAGTTTCAAGCTAAGCACACTTAAAGAGTTATTCTTGGATGATTGGATCGTCTTTCGGGCGGTTTCGTGCTGAGATGAGTTTCTGTGTTTTTCTGGTTTTGTTATGGCTTTGTTTTTGTTGGTTGTAGAAACAGGTTCTGGTTTTAGATATTGTGAGGTTATATAAGAGCCTGTGACTGGAATCTTTATGAATAAATTGGTTCACTGTTATGCAGCTGATTAGATTGTAAGATTACTAATTTTATGGAAACTTATTGTTAGTTATTATGAATGAAAGATCCTTTAATCAGTTTTATACCCCCTCTTTATGGTCTGTGTTAGTTTTGATTGTATGTTCCGGTTCTTAATGAATAAATTGGTTCAGTGTTGTGCAGCTGATTAGGTTGTAAGATCAGTAACTGTATGGACAATTTAATGACAGTTATCATTGATGGAAGTCCTTTATTCAGTTTTATTCCCCTATATTTCTCTATTCTGTTGAATTTGCTACATTACCTAAATCGGAGTGAGATCTTTTAAGGTGCAGTGCAGCAAATTCAGAGACTAGTATTTTGTTTTCTGTTAAGCTGTGTTTGTGATTGTATGTTGTTGTGGTGCTCTGTGTCACATGATTTACTAATCTCTTAGCGAATCGCAAATAAAAAAGCGAATTATGGTCGGTTTTGGGCTATTTTAGGGTTGAGCGAATCGCGAATCCAAAAAACGAATTAACTGGCAAATCATGTTATACTGGTGGTGCTTAATGGCCCTATTTCCCATCTTCAACTGCAGTATGCACTGCTAGATATACTGGGATTTTTACCTTGAGAAAAGGCAATATGTTGCAGTACTTTATGATGGGAAACTAGAAAAGCTGAGTGAGGAATGTGCAATTTTCTTACAATTCTTGTCTGAACTGATGGACTGATGCCCCTCTTAAAAACTATAATGAGCAACCATTTTTTGGGAGTAAAAAGTTTAGGTAGGGCTGTCTTCGATGTCTCGAGTTGGTTTTGTGTGGACTACTTAGGGACTATGGCTTAGGAAGTGTAGGCGAGGCTCCGATTAGGTCACTTGTAGTGGTATTTATAATAACACTCAGATGCTCACTAACACTTCCCTTGCATCAGTAGTGAGGATCGAATTTACAACTTTTGGGTGAAACCGTAAAAGTGACAGTCCCTTATCAAGTGAAGAACTCTCAGGTTGCAGTCAGTCCATAAACACCATATTGGTAGAACCTGTGAAAGCAGGAGAACTCAAGAGGAGGAAGCCCTGTGACCTTCATGGAAATTGATTAATCTAGTGGTTGGTGCTCATAGGTTTCATTGAGCTTATTTGGACATAATAAAGCCCCGTGACTCCAAATCAAGTCCGAGAAAAGCAGAGAACGTTTCAGCGTAATTGGAAGTGACCGAGCGAAAATGGAGATGGAATTCAGTGATCCTCCCAAATAGTCTTTTGATCCTAGATGTTGTGAGTTACTTTAAGTCACCTTCTTGCCTCCAAGTACATCATACCAGAACCATTGACATTTTAAAGCATGGGAGTAAAGTTGGGTAGTTGGTCTTATAAAAATATTCAAAAAACAAACTGATATTTTCCGCGTTGACAAGGTGTAAATTTAGTGTTATTTTCAAATAATATCTTATGCTTTCAGCTAATATTCGGCATTATGCTTATCATATCAACCCTTGTTACAACATCATCTTTATTACCACGTCACTGCATTTTTAAACTATGCTTGTGAGTTTTGAGCAACTTAGATACTTCCAAACTATTGTGTAGTCTCAACAAAAGTTTGCTTCCCAAATCATTTCATGATTTTCAATTGAATTGAAATAATAGAAAGTATAAAAATACACTTATAAAATACTACTTCCTAGCATAAACTTCTCACATTGAATTGCGTAAAGCAGTAAGGTAGAAATTCGAACAAATATTCTAATGATGTAAACTCTATATTTCATATCCTGGTGATCTATACGGGTATTTTTCGGAAAAGAACAGGAAAAAATGATTTTGGTATTTTACAGATGGAAGATATACATCAAAAATTAAATAAAAAATACAAAAATTTGCAGCACGACATTTTACTTCATTGGTTCCACAATCTTCTCAGGCAGAAACTTCACTTGATTGTGTATCCGCTTACAACTCAGACAAATGAGAATCTTGAGAAAAGCGAGCGACTGGATGCCTCATTTTCCGAGCTAGCAGATGCATCAGCGTAACTGCGGTAGACTTGTTGACACTTCTGGACCTATATGCAACATAACAGAATGATTAAGTGATCAAGAATATAAGCAAAGCAAAGCCAAGCAAAATGGACATCTCTAAAGTTGTCGGCCGAAAGTGTTGTAAAATACAGATGAGAAAAGACTAGTGTTTGGAAGGGAAAAAACAGGCAAGAACTACAATGAAATAACAAAATACAAATTAAATGAGTATCTTTGACATAATCCTCAACCAACAAAAGATTTGTATTTCTTTGTGATTCAATAATCGAGCACTACTTAAATACAAACCCTTTGAAACGAGCTCTACCATTTCCTACATACTTGAGGCAGTCACTCAGTCAGTTAGCATTACATATTGACATGATCTCATTCTCATATGAGCTAGGCTCAAGCTTCTTCAATCGAGTAATCTTACGGAAGATTACTCCCCCTCTTTGGTGGTTCTCATGCTTGCAATTTCTCTTGGAGATTCTCACACTTCCATCACACTTCTTTACCTTTAAGGCCCTCTTTAAAGCCCCCCCAAGGCCAAAAGGATCAATACCTCAAATAATACAAGTTAAGCGCAAGATTTACACAGAAAACTAAACACCACGCGTAAATGTTTGCCCGCTGCTGTCCAAGCAGCTGATCCCTCTAGAAGTGTGCTCAACAAAGCCACTTTGCTCGCCCAGGAAGCAGCATGCTCACCCAAGCATATGATTACTTGCCAGAGCACTCTGTATGTTCATCCAAGCACACTCCCTTCTCCACCTCTGCCTGCTGTTCGCCCATTTGCTTAGGCGAGCTCTTCCGAGCACCTCTGTCTTGGGTAATTTGGGTCTTGAACTTTCAAAGCAAAGACCATAACCCTAAAAATATAACTCTCCATGACATCATCGATAAATGTCCTTTCAACAAGAATAAAAAAATCACAAAATACAGGTGCAAGAGGAAAAAAAGACTTTTGCAAGTTGAAAACAAGTGAAGCTTGATTATGGAATCTGATTGATCATAGGACTTAGGTGTACTTCTTACATCTTATGCTTATATTATAAATAAAACTTTCAAAAAGAAAAATAAACAGTAATATCTAATACATGTTAAAAGAACAGGGAATAATTATAATAATAGGAATTCACTATTATCACCTCATCGGGACTGAATTGTAGAAGCATTGCGATTACTGGCAGTAAAGCCTCCACCTCACCTGAGCAAGAAACATGTAATAAAATTATTTTGATACAGAAAAGAATCACTGCAGATCCCATAATTGCCAATATCTTTCCCAAAATAATGTTCATTTGTGTTCAAAAATCCACCAATAAAATTTTTAATTCCCACAATATTAACCACGTAGGCTTGAGTTTTTATCGAAGCTTTAAAAACCCACAAATGTTAATTTGTGCACAACAATCTAATGCAGGTACCAGTTTCAAGAAGCTTCAAGACGACATTCTTTAGGTAGGTCATATCCACCCCTTCCCTCTTCCGTGATCTATCCATGCTTCGGAGTTCTTCCTTTAACATGCTAACCTGCACACATGTTTATTAGGACAAACACTTTGACATCAAAAATAATGGTCTAGTATTTCATCAGATGAAATATCAGCTACTTAAGCCAGGTAGAAAAAGGTTCCCAATTAACACATCAAAAAGATCAAAGAAACAGATCACCACACACAAACAGCAAATCGTTTAGTTTAGGATGTAATAACAATAGCAAAGATTAGATTCAATATGGATTACAATCTTAACAACTCCATCCTCGTGAAACTCAGAAACAAAACATAAAAAAGGGAAAGTATAAAAACCCTTCTAAAATTTCGAGTAAATTTTGAGCCTGTACTTTTAAGCCTGTGATTTTCCAATTCTTGTTACAAAATACCAAAACCTATTCTCCGCTATTTATATTCCTTCCAATAGATACTTCCACGCACTTTGCAACTAATTATTTCTTTTTCCGCTAATTACCCCAACAACAACCTTCTGTTACTCATCGCTATCCTTGACTCCTTATTCTAGCACAAGTAAACAGATGTTTAGAAGCATTTATTGCACATATCCCCATGTGTAGAAGTAATAAAGTTATCCAAGACACTCTTAAGTTAAATGCCAAAATAAATATTTTCAAATGGAGGTTTGAAGATCATAAATTCATAATCTATCTATCAGTATGAAGTACTATGCAACTACAAAAGTCTAGTCTATTTAAAGCATCAAAAATGTAACAGAAGATATTGCAAATTTTTATGTTCTTTTTAGCTCTTCGAAAATCAAACAGCAGCCCCAAAAAAATGCACCAGCATCAATTAATCACCAAATTTTATGTCCAACACATACCTGTTGATTGTGGAGCCGATTTTCACGCTCAAGCTCCTCAATTTCCTCCTGGGTATTGAGAAATAGAGTTAGAAAATGTGGTAAAACAAAACTTACTGCGTCTCACAATGGAACTATACCCACTTGAAGTGCTAATATGTGCCGCTGTGACTGAGCTAACTCTTCTTCTCTCTGGGCTTGCTGCCTAGCCAACATCTTGACAATTAAATCAGAGAATTAGCACATAAACATAATCAGTAAACAGATGATGACAGATTTAGCACATTAACAAAAGCACACGAACAAAATGCATCTTAAACAGCTCCAAAAATCAGATCGTATTATGAGGATATCAAAAATTGACTAAAATATGCATATGCAGTACGACCTAAAGGTGAAAAACAATCATCTGTATTTGAGAGAGAAAGAATAGAAAATACCATACCAGAATCTGCTGTTCTGCAGTAGAAGTGCTTGAGGTATCTTGTTTTTGTGAGGCTGGTGGATATGTTTCACAAACAAAAAAGAAGTGCTGTTGAACTCCACTTAAAATATAGGAAGTATACGTCATCACAATAAACATCTATCATCCCACAAGTAGAGAACATTACATACCTCTGCTACGAGTATCATCATCACCTCCCTAGAAAAAGAGTAAATAAACCAAGAGCTTAAAATTTAAAACCAAGCAAAAACTGAGGGCAAGCTGGTCAAATCAGCAGAACGTACTTTGAGTTCTGAGTCTAAAGCGCGTTGAAGTTTATTGTTGTCGTACAAAAGCCTTGAAATCTCTTTGTCCTTATCTTCAAGCATTCTGTCAGCAAGATCATGAAACGAATCATGCTCTTCCTGCAGCAAAGTGTTTCATTAGCCAGTGAAGTATATGATCCAGCATCCAATGGCAAGACTAACAGCAGAAACTGTACTTTCAATTTACTACATTGCAATTTGAGCTCTTCTATTTCTTTCTGCAAATCTGGCGCAACAGATGCCTCTTTTTCAGCTTTCAAAGCTTCATACTTCCCTGCAATATATTGTTGATCATAATCTTACCACAGTAATTCGCACCAAAACAAATTTTACATCCTTAATTAGTTAATTGTGGATAAAAAATTATAGATAGGCAGTTGTTAAAGCTTACCGTGCCACGTTTCTTCTAAATCCCGCAGTTTCAGTTCCCAAGCATCTTTTTCTGATTGGTATTTTACAGTCTGAGAATTAAGCTTTGCTTCTAAGTTCTTTATTTGCTCATCAGAATTCCTAAGAGCAGCATCTCTGAAGCGTAGACACATGGAAATAAACGCAGATTGGAAAATTAAAATATTGGTGTTGTCTCTGAATCCAGCTTACGGTTCAATACTTTTTAGATTTTAAATATTGGAGATCATTTTCAATAGAGCCAAAGATCTTTAATATTTTGGCGTCGGAATGGACTATAGTAAAAGAGTTCATTGATTACGTGCATTCTTATTTATGTGAAGTCGCTATAATTTTTGATGTCAAAGATCAATCGAAAGCCAATAAGTGGCTTTCAACTAGGCTGGGTTCGGAAAAGTCAGATGTACGGAACCTTATATTTGCAATAATAAAGAGGTTGTTACTTGTTTCCAATGGCCCTTGATAACTCCCCAACTTCACATAGATAAGAAATGCATATGATTTAATGAGCTATCCGATACAATTCCCAACCAAAAAACTTTATATTTTGCTCCATGAGAATGGACAAAAGGGGGTTCAACAAACTATTTCAACAATATTTCTATAGTCTATGATAACGAATTTACTACTATCCATTCATGTATTCTCTCACCAAGCACAGACCAGAGGAGATACTGAACAGGTGATCTTCTATCCTAGATCTTCATTTTTATCTCTTCAGATAACTATGATGCTTTGTTGGGATAGAAATTTAGAAGGGAAAGGAAAGAAAGGGAAGGCAACGGACTGGAAAGGGAGGAAATAATAGGGAAGTATCCATTGTTTGTCTAGGACGAGAAAGAAAGAAGATGAATAGCAATAGTAATTTCCTTCCAAATCTTTCCACATTGGGAAAGATTTAGTTAATAACAAAATTAAGGGGCTTAATCCCTTCAAACCCTTCATTCCACATTCCTCCCCTCTAGAACTAGTATCTAGACAAAGAAAAGTATATCCCTCCAATCAAATCCCTCCCCTTACTTTCCCTTCAAATTCCTCAATCCAAACAAAGTGTAATAGAAAGATCCCAAGATCAGGACCCTAATATTAGTCATCCGGTGCCGAATTAGTAGGATATTTTCGGTATTTGATATTGTACCCAGCTACGTTGGGAAATTTACAGGAGAAAAAAAAGATAAGGATACATTTTTATAAAAGGAACATTCTGTGAGCGAGCTGCTCCAGTTAGAACTTCAATCAAGAGATTACCTAGACGAGTTGAGTAACCCTAATCTGGACATCAAAAGCTTGCGAGAAATCCCAAATGCTTTACAAAAAAGTTTGTATAATTTTGGATGATTTAAGCTTTATTTAATTTTGATGTAACCATACTTAACAGTTAACATCAATAAGAGCCTTAAAACATACACTCTCAATTTTAACTAAAGATTCAGGCTTACGAACTTTAGAGCAGAGACAAACACAGGAACAATTTCCATCACTATAATCCCTTATGATAACAACCCAAAAAAGAGGCGTGAATACCTTGCTGAAAGTTCTTTGTCATAATTAGCTAAAGCAGCTTGAAGCTCATTGACAGCCTTATCCCTCTCTATAGATACCAATGAAATTTCATTCTCGGCCTCCTAGAAGATAAAGTATCAAAAATGTTACAAAAAGATATTTATGTTTTCGCATACAATCAGCATCCAATGCACCTTATTTGTAGGAAATATCTACTGAACTTTACCATCAAATATTCTTTACAAACTCAAGGAACGAATGCAAGAAATTTAAGTAATGTGAAAACTGGAAATAAAAGAAAGTTGGTACTTTTAATGCTTCTTCTAGAGCTTTGATTTGTTCAGAGTCTTTCGCTGCTGCTAGATCTGCGTCCTTCTTCTGAAGAAGGGAGTGTGCACGGAGTTTGTACGAAGAAAATTCAGCTGCTAGTCGACTGATCTACATAGACATGATAAAACAAAGTTTGACAGATTGCAGCATCAAATTTACAATGTAAAAGCATCGGGTCAGTCAAATTTAGAAAACAAACCAAGTGCAAAATTATCAGTAAAAGAACAAGATAATGAACCAGGCAGCAATGACATAAGGCATTGTACTGTTGTGCAGTAGAATTTAGAACAAAGAATCCAGCAGCTGAGATGAAAAGCAGATAAGCAATGACAGGGAAAAGGAACAGTCAAGTAACCATGTCTAGTCAAATGTGCTGCCCAGAGAACACTGCAAACCATTTCTGTGGTCCAAATTTCTAGAAATTTATGTACATTCATCTTCACTGCAAATTCAAAATATTTATAAAATGCAAAAAAAAGGAAGGAGACCTGAGCTGATGATACACCTTATGAATCATGAACCACAGGAAAAGGTTGTACCTTAGTTAGAATAAATCACACAATACAAAATTCGCCCATTGAAAATAAGAAACATTAAACTCGGTTGCATGAAATATCTACAGAAATGACCCTGACAAAACACACCACCACACTTTTGTAACTACACTGTCGTTACCTGTTCCCTGGAAGCTGCTAATTCAGAATCTCGATCATTGATTAATTGAGCTTGTTCAGACAACTGCAATTCAAGCTGACCTTCACATAATGAAAAAACATGAACTCAAGCTTTGCTTCAAATTCAAAGGAGGTGTCAATATATATCAAGTGTACACTTAATGAAATTTACTCCTGATTTTAGCAGCTTCTATTTCGGCCCGTACGCGACTGCTCTCAGCAGTCTCTAGTTTTGCTTTGAAGACTTCGCAGGTTGCTTCCCAGCTTTCTCTTTCTTTCTCCTAAATCATTTTGAAAACCAAACAGGGGATGCAGTGAAATTACTTATAAAGCTTGAAGGAAACATGAAAAAATAGGATATCTAAGAAATTTCCAAAAATTCTAGGAAACAAATATCATCCCAGATTGTAAAAGTTATACTTTAGCATTAAAAATACAAAAATCAATCGCTGTATGTGGCATTATAGGCATACAGCTTAAGAATAACACAACAATTGAAGAAAGAAAATACCAATGATACAAATTAGGATAAGAACAAATTTTGGTTTCCGACGTCCAATAAAATCTCATACTTGATGACACCTTTTAAATTTCCGTTATCTAAGCCTATTTCCAAGGAGTGTTAAAATGTGTAATGACTGACATAGATTACTTTTACTAACGTAAGATGAAAGTAGTAGCAACAGGAAGCAAGCCTAATGCATCAACAACCACCACAATGCTCACAAATTACAGAGCATGATACATCAAAGAGAAGAACCTATCATCATCATGATGTGTTGTCGTTTGTAAACAGCCAATAACATGTTATCTCCATTCAAGACATACTTTCAAGGATTAGAATAAAGACAAAAGAAAAGAAACACTATCTTTAAACAGGCTAAATTTCTTAAAATTCTAGTCATCAACTGATCTTGGTCCTACGAGCTTTCATGAAATGGAAAACTTTAACAGAAATGCATACATGTTCTTGCTTCTGATGGACAAAGTCTCCTTTAAGAGACTCAATGGCAGCTTTCAGTCTAGCAGACTCGCCAGATTTAGCAGCATCCATTTCAGCAATTTTTGACTCCTTTTCAGCAACTAATACCTGCAAAAGGTTAATGCTAGACAAATTGGTCCAAGGTGAATTCTCTAAAGTAGATAGCTGAGAATTCAGAAGTAGCTTGAGTAACTTCTATCAAACTAACAACTTAATTCACAAACACGATGAAACGCTTTTTGTGTAAACGGTCACACACGCACACATAGAGACAGTGAAAACCTTTTGCATTATGTAAATGGTTAAAATAGCATAAAAGTACAGGTTTCCAGTTCCAGTTGATAAATATAAATGTTGTCTGTCTCACATCAGTGGCTTAAACTCAAAAGGGTATTTGCAGAAGCAACTTTATTACTGATATATATAGCATATTGTGTCTAAAAGCTATATGTGATCCTTGCACTAAAGCCTAAAGGTACCTCACTATAACTATTCACTCGGGGCAGTAAACCAGAAGTCACATAAGGGACAAGTAAATAGCACAAAGCAGGTCTCCCTTCTTTCAAAAGGGTTCAAATTAAATCATGAATGTAATTGTAATTGTAGTACAGTTCCCACATTGCAGAAGCTTGATTTGCCGCAGTGTTCTGTAAAGCACCGCAGTGGGTGCAGAGTGTTCTCTAAATGGTTAATTCGCCCAAGTCAGTCTTAGACCCATATCAATTCAAACAAACAGTTTTGAAAACTCATAAAAAATCAGCATGGCAAGTTAAAAACTGACATGTATTGTTTCATTCCTTGAACCCTTACTCTATGAAATGCCTAGCACATTTGTAATCCTTCTGAATTTAGCATAAGAGCAATGCAACAAGAAAGATGATGAGATCTTCTGTGCAGAAGGAAACAATCAAACATAATTTTTACCTGTAAAGAAGAGACAGTTTCTGCAGCCTTATTTGACTCAGATACTGCTTCAGCAAGTTGCATTTCCAGACTTTCTACATGCTAAATAGAATCAGATCAAAGACAAAATTTTGAGTGGCAATAAAATAAAAAGACAAGTAGCAATGGAACTAAGGAATTTAAAAGGACACAAGATGACCCAAAGTCAAATCACTTAGTCAAACCATTCCATTCTAGAATCTAGACTCACCTTTTGATGTTTGGAAGTGATCTCAGCCACAGAAGCTTGTCGTTTCTCCTCGGCGGCTTGTAATAACCCTCTCATATTATCCAACATCTACAAGAGTAGAATAAAAATAAAAACTTGCTTATTATTCAAATGATTTCCAGCCTTGTTGATCAAAACAAGGATGCACACTGAAGAAATGTCAACTTGAGAGTAGAAAAAAGTAAGAAGTAAGAAGTAAGAACAGCATAATTTGCAAGGTACTATGTAGCTGAATACCAATATGATTCCCAAGGCTAGAATATACACTTAAATTTGCAAAGCATAATTGGTCATTGCAGTAAGAAGTAAGAAGTAAGAACAGCATAATAATCTCACTTTTTCGTTAACTAAATCCACAATCACATCACCAAATCAAAATCCACGTCATTACAAGGCTCCACTTTTTTACAATTTACATGAGCTCATTGATCACGGTACTTCAATGGACCCAAGAATAATATGGCAGCTAATTTTAACCAGGAAAAGTACATGTAGACTATAGACAGGTAATTTAGCATCAAGCAATAACACCGACAACATTTCCTATTCCCCCTTTCTTTTCTTGATTAGCCTTCATCTCAAGATGGAAAAGGCTACAAAGACCAATTAACTGTTCAAGCTCATCAAAGGAAAAAAATTCATGTTTAAGCGGTGTTCCGAAAGACACAAGGTTAACAATATAAAGAAAAGTTCAATTAAAAGGGCATCATACTAGTAGAATTTCTGCCAAAAAATGAAAAGCCTACTTCATTTGCCATTAAGTTGTGTTCTGAGGAATAATATATGGTCGCAAAAGCATACTTATATCATAGTGCAAAAGATCGGCCAAATCACCGCATTGCTACCGCATTGTAAAGGTCTTTAAGGTTATCACGACCGCATTGTAAAGGTATTTGAGGTTATCACGACAGAAATGTAAGCCACAACAACCACAAAATCATTTGTATTGACCGCAAAAGTAGCTTTGTAATCGTTACAGCAACCGCGAACACATACAAGATTTTTGCACTATAACTTACTCGTATAAAATTCAGACTCAGATGCATCTACACAAATTAATGAAATCATGGACCAACAACAAGAAATGAATTTGCATAAGATCTAGCTAACACTTGAAGTTTGAAGATGACTCACATTCAATATGACATTGCATACGCATAAGTTGTTCGACATAAAACCTTATTCTTTAAAAGTTGAGCAGAGATATGTTCAGCCTCGCATAATTGCTAAATTAATTATATACCTGTTCCTTCTCCAAAAGTGATTGTTGCAGTGCCTCAAGAGCATGTTCCTTAGGTTCCAATGAATGACGAAGTTCTTCAATGTTATCTCGAAGCCTGCATTTTAGGGAAGGTTTTGAAGAACATACAAGCACATATGATACAATGTACATGACAGACAATTATGTGTTCTAATAGAATACCAATTGTCCAAGTATCCTTATGGGATTTGTAGAGATCCAAATGTATGCTTCATTACCTTTAACTTGACCACAAGAAGACAAAACAAGGAAACTTATATAATCTTAAGTAAGAAATATCCTGTTGAAGTACACCTTGTACTTAAGAGAGCCAAAATTGACTATGTTGACTACAATCCCAAGTTTTAAACAGCATCCTCAAAGGCTTTACTAGCTAGGTTGATCAGTGCACTTCTCACAAAAACAGGGGCTTGCATATAACTAGTGGCAATAGAAAAAAACTGGTAGCATATTTTACTTAATAAGATGTGATGGGTCAAGTTTATACAATACATCTTTGAATTGGATGATATAGTAATGTGAAAAAAACCCGCATCTTACTTATTATTCACACTTCTTAATTGTTGCCTCTCTGCATCCAGAGCTTTCAATGCTTCGTTTGCTTGTTTCCTTGAACGCTCTAGCTCTAGCTGTAGTGCTGAAAGTTGGGATGAAGCTCGCTCTGCTTTTTCATTCGCATCACGGAACTGTGCCTCTAAATCATCCTTTTCCTGAAATTATCAATTTTGCAAACATAGAGCATTTTCACAATTCTGATTAGATAGATCATGGATCATTTCAAAATAGAGATCTAAGGTTGCTAAAGAACATAGAGCATTTTCACAATTTTGCAAACATAGAGCATTTTAACAACTATCAGTGTACCAAAGTAGACTATTGATTTCAATAGATATGTACGGAAAAGAAGGGTATTTATCCCAAGATAAGCAATTTTTAAGAGAATAGAAACATATACAAAAGGAGATATGATCCTTTCATGAGATTGAAAGAAACTAAAGGGATTCAACCAATAATAAAGGTTAATGTCTTACATCACCTTTATAATCGATGAAAGAGTTTTTAATTTGTTGTTCCAACAAACTCCAAAAGTTAGACATGATCAATATTACTAGAAAGTGGATTCGATCTCCAACAATTCAAATCTTTCGTAACAAATACAGAAATTGTGTGTCATGGTGTCTGGCCAGTAGGCAAGGTCGATCATACAGAGGACGATCAAAATTTTAACCAGCCTAGATCTGCAATTGAGGGCTTTTGTACGCATGAATAATACAAATTCATGAGTTTTCATTATTTGAATTGGAAAAATTGTCCTAAATAATCCAATCTATTGCCCATTACCCGTGAATAATCCCACCTTTTGAAAATTTTTAAAATATCCAACCTTTGCCTTCATTTTGTTGCGAATGGACCTTAAAAAAACAAACCGGCTATTCCAAGTTACTGCAAGTCGTTACATAGGTCATCATCCTCCTTCTTTATAAGCTTGTCTCCATGTAGTAACACCATATTAAACCCCAAATTTTGGAGAGAGAAAAAAAAACATTCACATCTTCAATTTAGTGGCAATATTAATAATTTTAAAAGGTATGAACTCTAAAATCCTCTTCTTTTCGAAGTGTTGGTTCAATTTCCAAAAATTATGTGAAATTTGAGCATGGTTTCGAAGCAAAGTTGCAAAGGGCAAAGAAAGGTTCATAGGCTGGTGAAAATTTTTATTTGTGTCCAAAATGAAGAGCAAGCAGTAGATGGAGACTTTAATGAAGGTCAAAGAGATATTTTAATTAGAAAATAAAAGGTATTGTTTGAATAAGTCAAAAGGATAAGAAATTTACCGGTTGTAATCGATTCTTTGCAACGGTCCATTCGCAACTAGGTATGTAAAGGATGGATTATTTAAAAATTTCCAAAAGGTAGGATTATTAGCAAACAATGGGTAATAGGTTGGATTATTCAGGATAATTTTTCCTTTGAAATTTTATTCATTGTGTTGCATCTCAATGAAGATACTAATGAAGCTTAATCCAAGATAGATAAGTGCTACAGTAGTAGACTTGTAAATTAATAATTATCAACTACCACAGAGCTAAATAGAGTATTTTACTAAATCTCCAGTTCTTGAGCTCACTTGTTGCTTCAAGTGTCATTGGCCTTCATACTTTGGGTCTCTCTAGTATCTGATTCATACTTTCGTGAACGAGTCCAAAACAAACAAAACAAATTATAACATTGCTCACTCGTCACACTTAGAGATGTTCCTTAGAGCATGTTGTTTGATGATGGCATCGTTTTGGTAAATGAGACTATGGAGGGGGTAATTGCTAGGTTGGAACGATGGAGACAAGAGTTGGAGTCACAAGATAAGTCGAAACAAGATAGAATACATGAAGTGTAACTTAAGCACAAACGAGAGCGGCAACCAAAATAGTATGTGATTGAGGTGTGCCCTTTAAGTTAAAGGGTAAGTTTTATCGAACGGTTGTTAGATCAACACTACTATATGAACCAAAATGTTGGGCTTTTAGAAAGGATCATAGTAGAAAGATGGGAATAGCAGACATGGGAATACTTTATGGATGAGTGGGCATACTTTAAGAGATAGAATTTGAAACGAAGATATAAGAACGGGTTTAGGGGTCACAAATATTGAGGATTAGATGAAAATTGAAGCTCAGAAGGCTTAAAAAAAGGGCGACGAAGGTTGAAGATGACTTGGAGAACATAAGTGGGAAAGAATATGAAGGATCTAGACCAATGTCACACGATTCGTGATTCGGTTTGATTTATTGTACGGATTCGGATTCGCAATTCGCTAGTTGACATATATGTTGTTCGTTCGCTTAGGTGTTTGGTGCATTTTATTTCGAGGTATATTAAAATCAACATTTTATAATTTTTAACCAAACGAAAAATAAAATATTTACAATTGAATATGTACAATAATAATGGGACAATAATAATAAATAAGAGGGTATTAAATCTGCCAACAACAATTCTAAATAAAGTAAAAAAAATCTGAACTACGTTCATATTTTTTTAAGAAATTTTAATTTTGAAAATTGTGTAGGATATAATTATGCACGGTAAACTAAGAGTCTATTACTCTTTTTTTTTTCAATTTTCTCCCATCATTCTATAAAGTAGAACAGGTGGCTTTGCTTATACTCCAATTACTCTAGTAATTACAGTAACTTATGACACATTCCAAAGAAAGAGTCACAAGCTGCCATCAATTTCTTCTTCCTGCAAAGGACTATACCATTACCAGTCATCTAGTTGATGCTTAATACTAGGCTTTAATGGTGGAATTTTATTCTTCAATTTGTATGTAGTCTTCAATCTTTTAATCTGATTTATCATGTAAGATTTGTGTTCTTTTATGTTTCAATCTCTTCCCGTTCTCTTTTTTCATTTTTTTAGAATATCTTTATAAAGAGAAAAACCTAGAACATTTTGCAATGATTTCTTCTTCATGCTACCCTTTTTTCTCATTTAACAGAGCCGGAAAACGAATCGCTCCCATTGGCGATTCAACCGGCGAACGAACCTGTAATGACTCGGGTTAAGGGGTCAAAAAGGGCATTATCGTCTTTTCAAATTAAATTGGTCTTTATGTTTTGTAAATAGATTAGTTGTTATTTTTGTAAGTTGTCTTGTGGGGATTAGGCTATATATATAGAGCCATCCCTTGTAATAATAGATAGTCTTTGGAATAATAATAAAGATCATTCGTTAGGAGTTAGAGGGCAAACTCGAATTGTCCTACGGGAGTCAATGGGCAGACTCGAAGTGTCCAAACTATCTAGTTTCGGTAACGGATTTGGGCGATCTGTTACAGAACCCCGGTTCGGCGCGAGCGAACCGAATCATGATTCGTGGGTCAAATCACCGAATCATGCGACACTGATCTAGACTTACAAATTAAGATGGTAGAAAATCCAAATGAATGAAGAAGAATCCATGTGGACGATTATGGGAACTGATATATTGGTTCATGTAGTCGACCCTAATCTTTTGGGATTTCAACTCTAGCATTGTAGTTGTTTTTACCACACTTAGATGTTCTACTTTATTGTCTATTAACTGTGAGTAGCGCTTGATTTCACTATAAGATCCATTACATTGCAAGCTATAATAACACTCTAAACATTGAGAAAGAGCACCAATTATATTCCCAAAACCCCAAGTGATTCTAAATAATAGTCCCTATGTTCCTTACAGTTGTTCCTATTTAACATATTGGATCGTTTATTTGTTAGTCACCTTAAAAAACTTTCTATTTATATCACAAATTTTGGACATATTTAACCTTGGTTATCCTCATTTTAATAATATATTAATGTTTTCCCATATATTTTCCACTAATTTCATTTTAACATTTTTATATTGCTTATGGTCTCGACATGTTACACACTAACTTTATTTAAACATTCTTTTAATAGTTGTGGTTCCCATAAGTTTTCCACTAACTTTATTTTAATATTTTTTAATGCTTATGGTTCCCACTTTTCCTCCACTAAATTTATTATTCAATAAAAAAAATATATCGACTATCTAAAGATTCTATTTTTTAATTCCCCTAAATATTCCTTGTGGGAACAACTTCAAGGAACGGGGAGAATACAAAATAACAAGTTCACTAGAAGTCTTTTGGTTTTGGGGGGTTTCAAGATTCACAGGTACTTTTGGAATCTTTTTTTTCAATCCTTGCAATCTTTACGTAAAAGTAACTCCCTTTAACCATCACATCCTCTTTAAAGAATTTAATCGTAATTACATGCAACAAATTCTATATAAAGTACGAATAATTTATTGCTAAATACAAAGAGAAGGAGAAAGATATTGAATTTACCTTTTGAACATCTTGAATACGCTGTTTTGCCCTTTTATGAAGCCTGCTAAACTTGGAATCAAGCTCTGAATATTTCTCATCACGTTCTTTGATTTCCTTCTCCATCTTTTGTTGAGCTGCAAAAAGGAAATAAAATCTTTAACATTATAATATAGGTTAGTCTCCATATCAGATGGTCATTGTCCAGATCAGACTTTAAAGTTTCCATACTACAACAACCTGTCACTGCATCTTGTACTCTGGCTAAAAATCTAATGACTCATGAAAAAGAACATATAAGGAAGTTAACCTCCAAGATCACGTAGTACTGCATGAGTTTCTTAAAAAAATCAGAACTCAATAACTGACCTTCAGCAAGTTTAGCTGAGAGCTCTTGGGCTCTAGCATCTGCCTCGGAATATGATTCTCTCAGGTGGCTCAGGGCTACTTCTGCAGCATTACATGTCTGCTTTTCTTCTAGTAATTCTCTATTCAACAACTCTATCTTTTCCTGCAAAGCCTTCACATCACCTAATGATATATTATCCAGTTCAGGTTTTTGATATTGTTGGGAAGATCCAGTTGATTCTGTGCCTATATATTGCATTTGAAGGTCCTTGATCTGAGATTTGAAATATTCGTTTTGAAACTTCAGCTCGATAATCATCTGGACAAGCTGATCATGGGTACTGTTAGGGCAAGAATCATCAGGATCAAAAACCCCATTCTCCTTGGGGTGACATTCATCCGAATTCATCTCAGCTAGTTGTTTAACCAACTTTAAATTTTCTTCCGCTGTTGTTTCTACCGACCCATTGGTTGCCCCTTCCTGATCCACCATTTACCTATGAAGCAGCCAATTTTATCGACATGAGCTAAAACTATTATAAATTCATAGGCCCCCATAATCACCAAAAGAAAGCACAGCACTATAAATACAATACAATTGTGTCTATCTTAACACTGAAAAAAAAAACAAAAAAAAAAACAAAAAGAAATTCCACAGACTAACCTAAACTCGACATACGAAATGAGTAAATGCTCTTAGGCTCTTAGAAACAGACATATAAAACCAAATTAAAGGAAAGACAATAATAACTTCAAAAACGTTTTCTTCTTCTTCTCCCCTCAATCATCTCTGGTCACTAGATTATGAATACAACCAAACTACTTAAACAAGACTTGATTTATTTTAATTTTTACAAGTTCATAAGCTATTTAGATTTCACACATGATGCATTACTAAACGCCAGTAACGAAAACAATCTGAATAAAAGCATGAATCCATAATGAAACTTTGATGGATAGCAAATAACCCTAAAATTGGTTTCTTTGTCTCCCCTTCCTAAATCATCTACCCATTCACTGAAATATGTATGCAACCTAACTACTTAAACCCATAACTTTACCAACCTGAGCTTAAATAAACAAGAACTAGCTCAAGTTCAAATAAGAATATAAGATGCCCCAGTAAAGACCTGCCTCCATTTCATACCCTCTCAAATGATGCATTCTCAAATGCCAACAATTACATCCTCAGTTTCTACTGCCAATGCACTTAAGACACTGACAGCTTGTTATTATGATTAAATGGTGGGATTGTTCATGCAAATTTAATGTAATTTAGTTAAGAATACTACTTGAAAATTTATGATCATACTTTCCTTACTTCAATCATTTATTTTCTCCCCAAGATTCATTTTGTGTCCATTACCACTTGGAACTTGGAAGGTGTTATTAGGTGTTGAACGAAAATTAAGAAGAAAACGCATGTTTGTGGATTACAGATTCTATACCATGGGAATGAGATATCACAGTTTATGAAAATTGACAATAAACACATTTTCATTATAACCATTGATGCCAATTCCCATATATCCTGTTAGAGTCATATTTATCCCATTTCCCCCAAACCCCAAAATTATGACATAATCACATTAGAAAAAACAAAAATCAAAATCCTCAAGCAAATCCTAAGATAAACAGCACAAGAAAATTAATTTAAATTCCTTAACCTAATGGTACGAATCTATCAAAAACCCTACTTTAAAAACCACTTCAACGCAATAAATAACAAACAGAGGTAAAGGATGACAGCGAAATTAACACAAACTTCATCATTAGATACTTATAAGCTTCTAAAATTAACCTACACAGCAACATACTATCGAATCAAATCAAAGCATGAATCAAATCAAATCAAATCACCAATGCAATGATCAATCACAGGGGTAAAAAAATTGAATTAAACAACCGACAATCAAATCAAGCATCGGCTAAATGGAAATTGATTTAAGACCCCAAAATCAAAAAGTTAAACTGACTTGAAGCAAAAAGATCGACGAAGAGTAGAATGTGTGATGCCTGAGAGTGGATCTTGCACTGCCGTATGCTACTTGTTTCAGTTTTACGGTTTCTTTTTGGACAAAAGAGTTTTTTTTAATTGCATCTATTGACAATTTGTAGTCCATGTTACTTAATTTTCACATCATCATCCATCGATTCGTTAAAACATAGTCATATGGGATTTTGTTAAAAATCGTATCGATGTGAATTTTATTAATTTTTCGATTTTATAATTTTTCGATATATATAACTAAAACTACTAATGTTTGAATTAGTGCATTAGGATGTGTGAAAGTGTTCTTAATTGCTGAGTAAAAAAAAAGAAAGTAATAATTTAGATAACATAGGGCATAAGAGTATAATTTTGTTTAAGAAAAAATGTTTGTTTAGAGCTTGTTTGGTTGTGCATTAGGATTATACTTGTGCTATGCACGGTTGAGGTTCATTTTTGTTTTTTACATATTATTTGGGTTCATAACATGTAGGACATTTGACAAAATTTAGCAAAGTCCTCATATAGAACATTTTACGACTTTTTGGATATGCATGATAATTATCAATTAAAGCTTAAGCATTAGCAATTTTATACTAAATGTAATCATAATACATAAAGTGCTTATAATATTATCATAGTGATATAATTGAAAATATATTATGATTAGATATTCCTTCTTAAATTGGATGTTAGAACTAAATCTCGAAATGGTATACAGAAATTGCTAAAGGACCGCACTCTCCTTTATATGGGTGTGAATTGTCGCATTCTATCCCTCCCTATATCCTAATCATAATTTCTATTAGCAGAATACACTGTGTATGAGAATGATAATGATGACGGTATACTGAAGTCGGTAAACTCGTATGTTCTTGATAACAATTGATAGTAGTAGTAATTGAAAAATCTTCAATTGTACCGTATAATGTTGTCTTGTTACATGTGTGTTATTAATACTATGAGTATCTTTGATGTTCCTTTTATTGAGAAGTTATACTATATCAGATAAGATTGCATAAACAACTACTAATGTCTTGCTCTTAACTTCATTTCTCAAACTTGTTCTCTAGTAAACTCTCACTTTGGAGTGTATTGCATTTGGGAATATGAAGGGAGAGATTAAAAAAAATTACTTTTTACATGAATTTGTGGGTTAGATTAATATTCATATCTTAATATTAATATGAATTTGTAGAGTTTATGTCATCACTAGTTATTATTATTATTATTATTATTATTATTATTATTATTATATATTTACAATTACAAACACTTCAAATTAATTAAACTCTTCATTGTAAAATGTATTGTAATAATGACACATGGCATACAATGTTTGTAAATTAGTATATTACTAGTATAGAAATCCGTTCAATGCACGGATTTTTTAATACGTTGATATTTTAGTGAAATTTTATACAAACGAAAATATTAAATGAAGGTGCGTAATAAATTATTTACATACATACACTGTAATTAAAAAAAGAATTAAATATAGAAAACACAAAATAGGTTGTTAATAAAGAGTTTATAAGTTTTGAAACACCTCCTTATATACTACATTCTCAGTACGATGACATATTTCACCATCCTTATCGCATATGAGAATTTTTAGTCCTTTCCTGCTAGTCACTCTAGAAACGGCAACATAAAATTGTCCATGACTAAAAACAAGCTTAGGTAGGAACATGGCATACAATGTTTGTAAATTAGTATATTAGTATATGACACATGGCATACAATGTTTGTAAATTAGTATATGATATATGATATGATGATGAAACTTCTTTAAGATCGTCAAAATAGATTATATTTAACACAAATTTTTGTGAGAGACAGTCTCTTTGAAAGACTCATTAGATTTATGGGCTAAATAGCCCAATTAATACAAATTAACGAGAAAACAAGAATGTGAGCTCCATGTTTTAAGGTTATCTCTTTGAGAGACGGCCTATTACAAGAATAGTTGTATATTTAATTGATAAAAAATTACTAATATAAAAATTTATTTAATATTTTAAAAGAAAGTTCATTCACATAGTTATTGGAAATTCTTTGTGTTAAATGTAATTTCCAAGGCGCTAATCAAATACAAAAATTCATCTTCTAAGAAATTTATGAAGTAAATGATTTCCTAGGAAAAATAATATCGTGTGATAATTAAATTTTAATGTTAACCAAATGAATTTCGATTTGAATCATAAATTGGCAAAAACTTTCATTTCACCCTTGTAAAAAGAATTTGATTTTTACTACTATAATTAGGATAATTTTGAGCTTTTTCATACGGATCCTCCAATCTTTTTCTGGTCAAAAAAAAAAAAATAGAGTTTTAATTCTAGAATTTGGATCGTGTGACTCAGGCATTTGCGAGTCTTATTTTAACAAGGTCGTGTGTGCAGTGGCGGATTTATAAACGGCCCCCGGGCACGTGCCCCAGGCACTTTAAAAAAAAATCTAAAAAAATATTTCGAAAATCCTACGGATGGTATGGGTCATTTTGGTAGAACCCTTCAATTACTCCTCCCTCTCTCATTCCTAAAAAACCCAAAAACTCTACATAAACCTTCGCTGCCTCGCTCCACCGCCGCACCGCCCACCGCCGGCTTCTACTTCATCACAGACGCTGCTGAGTGCCGCCGCTGCTGCCTGGACCCTGGTGTTTGACGTTGCTGTTCGGGCTTCTGCTCCATCGATTGGTTTTGGTCTTCACTCAAAGTCTCAAACCCTAATCCCTAAAAATCAAAATTTTGATTTTGTTGAAGGTATATCTTGTTTTAATCTTATAGTTTTAATCCTAGACTCCTAGTGTATCTTATTGATTTGTTGTTTTGTTTTAACCTTGATTTTTGAATTTTGTTTGAACTTAGAATGTTGTTTCTTGAATTTTTTGTTTATGTAATTATGTTGTTTGTGTATTGTGTTATGTGTAATTGAAAATTTGTTAATGTTAAATTGTTAATGTGTTTGTTGAAGAGAAAGAAAGTGAAACTAATACAAATTTCAAAACCCCAACCCCAACATATGAAGAAGGATTACATGAAAATTGCTCAGATTTGAATTTAATATTCTTGGACCTTAAGCTTTAATTTATCAAATTTCTCATCAAGTCTTTCTAAAAGAGGGTGGCTTTGTGGGTGATACATTAAGTATTTGGTAGTATGATGGCTGTGCTTTGCTATGCTTAAGTTTGAACTAAGTGGTGGAACATTGTATACATCTTAAGCAAGTCATACTCCTCAAGACCTATTGCAATCTGACATCATTGATAAGCCTTGGTACTTTACATATTCTAAGCAAACATCAATGGTATTCCAAAAAGCAGAATCAAACTAAATTATCAAGAGAAATTTAGACATTGAAGTGACACTGAATTACATGGAAAATACAGATATAAGCTACATCACTTTATATTAATTTGGATTTGGCTTGAACTCTTGGTATTATTGCGCTTCTACAACTCCTTTTGCCGGAATATCTAAATTTCGTCCATTCGTTGGTGCCCGGGGGACTTTAATCCCTGGATCTGCCACTGCGTGTATGACATAAGTTGTGTGATGGTGGATTACATATAGGTAAAGCCATAAAGGCTCGCGTCATGGCGTGTGGATAGTGTCTGGAAATCTTGCGGATATTGCACCAGCACAAATTTTTTTTTCTTTTTAAAATTAGTTATAAAAATGTTGTGTTTAGCGGGTCGTGTCCACGAGATATGTGTCATGTCTGTCGACCTCACAAAACGCTGACTGTGACACACATTTGGCCCACTACGACGAGTGGCAAGTGTGTATCATTCCAAGTCGATTCATGAGTGAACCATGTTTGTGACGTTTGCATCTCGCGTTCGTCTAAGTTATGTAATACTCAAAAAATGAAATAAAATTAAAATTGTTCTAAATATGTGTCACTCGATTAAAACTTTAAATGTCTTTACTTTTTAGTCATTTCATTTAATTAATTACTTTTATGATCTATATATTAGTCGGTCATTTCTTTCCCATGATTGGCTTCTTCCCTAAATTTTGAATAATTAGACAGAATTCAAAATTGGGATGTCATTGGATATTCATACGCACAAGAACCATTAGACAATCTTGTATATGATTGCATTGCCAATATATATTTTTTGAACAATACATGATTCATTAATAAAGAGTCATATGACATCTACATCAGAGATAAAAATTAACATGTACATAACAACGTTAACCAAATATAATTCAAAATTAACAAACCTACGATCATTTTGTAAGAGATTTGACAATTCTAAATATTCTCTTCCACATCGCTATTTGGTGTTGTTGTAGTCTTGAGATAAAATTGAATTGGATGTTGTTGATGGTAATTGCAATTTTGATGGCTGCTTAATTGTTGCATTAATCTCTACCAACAAATCAACTAGAGACCAAAATTCATAATCTCAAACTCTCACGAGGAGAGATCAAAACCTAATATAGGGTAGAATCAACCCAACGAAAGGATAGAACAACTCTTATGTACGGAGAAGACAACTATTTAATCTCATCATATTGAAAAAGTTTAAAATGGAGAAATTAGGGGGCTTACCAACTACAGAGATTAGGATTTTTTTTTAAAGAGAAAAAGAAAGGGAGGCGGCTAGGGTTCCTAATTCAAACCCTTATTCACTACATTTATGCATTGTTAGTAGATTAAACCATAATCAATATCGGTGGTTGCTCACATGGACTAGTAGTACTATTAAAATAGCAGCTGGTCTTAGGCAGACCGTCTCAAATTGAGACAAGAGTGGGCCGGCCCAATTCGCGCGCCTTACATGCTTTCTCTCTTTTTTTCCATTTTCTGAGCATTTTTCAATTTTAATCTTAAAGGTATCAATTTTGACCTTAAAGATATCAATTTCAACGTAAAGTAGTACTTAAACATATCAATTAATCAATTAAAGTAAAAAATTTCAATTTGAACTTATAAGTGATCAATTTTGACGTTAAAGTGATCAATTTCTACCTAATATAATTGATAGTGATAAGTATTGAATTGTAACAGAAACAAGATATGATCATAATTGATGCATGTTTGGTAATAATTGACAGTGATAAGTATTGAATTGTATGTTGTTATGTAGTTCATTTATTTTGTTTATAATTGATATAGTTAACATCATAACAGAACAAGATAAAGTCATAATTGATGCATGTTTGGTAATAATTGATACTGTTAAGTTTAAAACTTACAGTTACATTGTGTTTTTGTATTGAATTTTTTTACTGTTTTTTTTTGTTTTTGATATTTATGCTTTTAATATGTAAAGTGATAGTGATAAGAGTAAAATTTATGAAATTAAAACCATATTGTTTGGACTTTTTTATTACTATCTCATACAAGACTTGTTGAAAATCAGCTCCTCTTGTATGGACAGTCTCACTAGTACTCTTATTATGTTCCATAAGATAAGAACCATCATGTTGCGTTGAATAAAAGTATTTGTATTGTACAATGTTTTTAACACTATTATTGATAGTATTATTTACCATTCATTTGTTATTTAAAATTCATTTATAGAATGATAAAATAATAATATTTTATTAACTTCGTTCTCAAATTGTGAAACAAAACCATATTTAGGTAGGAATTGAACAGTTTAACGCCACAATTGATCACTTATAGGTTCAAATTGAAATTTTTACTTTAATTGATATGTTTAAGTACTATTTTACGTTGAAATTGATATCTTTAAGGTCAAAATTGATGCTTTTAAGGTCCAAATTGAAAAATTCCCAGAAAATGAAAAAAATCAATCTGGAGGACAAAGCGCGCGCATGTAGTACACGCGCCTAACAATGGGCCGGCTCAGTTCTCGTCTTATAATATGACGGTTTCGTCTAAGTTTTTGTGTTAAAATAGATGGTTGGAAGCTCCGTGTGACTCTTACGTTATAGTGACATTTTTCAATATTGCTATTAAATCTGTATAATCCAAGGTGGATCGAATTTCTAATGAATTTTTTAAAATAAATTAGAAATATACATATGTTCAAAGATTAAGATTGACACCACAATGATAAATGTGAATAAAAGTTTTAAATATGGGATGAATAGACAATTCTTAGTATATCCTATTAATGAGGAGGAGGCATTTAAGGCTATTAGGGAGCATTCAAAATCTACACATTCTTTCTTTGGAGTTGGATGTAAAAAAGATACCTCTAGGGAATCAAAATGCGAATTCTGTGATAAAACATCAAGTTTTGAATGTAACTTCATTTATTTCTTCTCATACACCTATGTCATTTCTTACCCAAGAAAGACAAAATCCCTTTGTCCCATAGTCGAGCTTAAACTCTTCATGAACCCTCCAAATCCAACTTGCTTATAGCGTAGGAGTTTAACTTTGGAGAAACAAAAATGAGCAAATTACCTTGGAGTCTGATAATGAAAGTACAGATATTAAAGAAGCTTCTCCTAATGCCTTAGACAATGACACGAGTTTAGGTAGCATAATTGTAGCTCCCACACTTAATGTGTTAGTTGTTTGATGAGCATAGAAGATGACCATAAATGAACATACAAAGGATAACTCTTACAGGTAACGAGCATATGAGATAAACTTCACTAAGAATAAGAGTTTCAAAAGGGTCAAGTGTTTGATGAGTCTTTGTAGGAAGCTGTTATATTGTATCACATTCGTAAAAATGTGAAAAATAGAGCTGAAAGTGAAACTATAAATCAAACTGTCCTAACTTTATTAAAGTATAAAAGGGGATATATCAATATAGTTGAAAACTTAGGGCTACAAGATGCTTGCATTCATCTGTATGGAAGGTTGTGACTTATAAAGAAAAGCATGGATTTTGTTTAACTTCATAATAACCACAATAAACACTTATGGACATCTAAACAAAAAGAATATAATAATCTAATTAATTTAATAAAGGTAACCCAAATAAATAATAAATAAATTTAATAAATATTAAAATAATTAATTCATATTAAAAACAAAAATAAAAATATACATTAAATTTTACTTCACAACCAATAGTATTATATAGCACTAGTATAGAAACTAGTGCAATACACAAATTTGTTAGTACAAAAGTATATATAAATATATATTTAAATTAGAGATGCAATTATATGTTATCAATATAAAATTATGATATTTCTTATAAAATAGATAAAATATTTTAGAATATATAGTACTTTTAATGAAAAATTCCATTATTAATATATGTATTAATATAAGTTCTCATACTTTTTTAAGGCAAATTGAGTTATCTTCCAATATCTTTATCGTAATAATTCTTTGTCATTCTCAAAAAAAAATTTAATTATCATGTATCTTTTGTTTCTAAATGAAAAGTTTTAGAAATTAAATTTTTAAGGAAGAAACTTTTTTTTTTTGAGAACCAGGAAGAAACTTATTAATAATCAAATACTTCAACATAGAATAACAAATATATATTCTAAGAAACATTAAATGAAAATTTTATGTAGCTTATAATATTCCAAGAAAAATGAAAAGAATATATCTAATTGTGATATACAACTCATATGTTAAGGAATAAATTGATGTTAACTTAAACTCAAAAAAAAAATTGATGTTAACTTTAGTTAGAATTATTATATATGGTAAACCACTATAAAAATGTCATTTAGAATTTTATAGCCTTTTTATTATATTGTATGATGATTTGAGAGATAAAAATTGAAAAAAAATTAAGAGTTTGGATGGAAAGAAGCTAATATTTGTAGAACTTTTGTTCGTTGTTATTAACAACAAACAGAATAATGACTATTTTTAACATCACAACAAGTCAAAAAAATTAAGAGTTTGAATGGCCAAGACAAAAAGTCAAAAAAATCAACTAAGTCTTGTTCACCGTTAGACGTTAGTATCAACAAATAAAGACGATCTGGTCAAAGTAAGCCAAGCCCTTGTAACAACAAACATAATGTTGACTTGCTTTGACTAATGAATAAGACTTAGTTGACTTTTTCAATCCAACTTTTATCTCATTTGCTCATAGTAAACAATCCCATACCTCATTTTGAAAATTTGAATTGAATAAGCAAAAAAAAAAAAAAATTTTCGAATAATGGTAAACTTTTGAAAATAATTTTCAAGATAAGCAATTTTTTTCCAAAGTTGTGGTTTGGAGCTGTGCTGTTGCCTGTTAATAACAGCGAACAAAGACTGAGGGTTTCAAAAAAGACAAAGAGTATGTTCGCTGTTACTAACAGCGAACAAATACTGAAGGTAAAAAATAGTGCAAGCGTTTGTATGCTGTTAGTAACATCATACAAACTATTTGACTTTTTTTGACTTTCAGTCTTTGTTCGCTGTTACTAACAGCGAACAACTCCAAACCACAGTTTTGGGAAAAAAAAATGCTTACTTTGGGAATTATTTCCAAAAGTTTATCATTATTAAATTTTTTTTATTTTTTTCTTATTCATTTAAAATTTTCCCTCATTTTTAGGTTGTGAGACGCTTATTTTGAAAAACTATTTTGCGAAAACACTTAATTTTTTATTTTTTAAAAATTTTCTATTCCATAAAAATGTCTCCTCAGCCATGGGCTATGGGCCTATAGACAAGCAATGGGCCATTTGTCATCATAAGCAAAGAATAGTCCTCTCGGCCTGTATCCAACCCAAGCTTAAGAACTCTCGAAAGAACTAAATAATATTACCCGTTTTACTTCAAACTCCAATAATCGTTTTTCTACAATTAGGGTTTCATTTCTGGTCTTCCCCCTTTTCCAATCTTCATCTTTGTCTTGTTTCGTAGGCACAAGTGCAACAATCATCTCAAGCCATGTACGGTTCAAGCTATGGCTCAAATTACGGGTCTGGTTACGCCTCTAGAGGGTATGCTATCTTTTACTCCTCTTTTCGTTTCATCATCTGTAACTATTGTTTTTTTATGTGTGATTATATATCGGACGAACTAAAAATCAACTGGATTATGTTCATGTTTTGATTGAAGTTATTATGACTGATTTTGAAACTGATTTATTGATTTATTTTTTTTTATTTAAAATGGAGTTAATTGTTTTTTATGTCGCTTATACGTGAAATTGACAAACAATAAGGAAAACAATAAAGAAATTCGATGTAAACAATGTATGTGGTTCATTATTGATGTGATAGCTACGTCCATGGGCACTGAGATAAAAAATTTCACTAATAAGACTGCAAGATTTTCAAAGATGAATCAAGAATTCTCTCTAAAAGTGCTCACTTTTCTCTTTTGTGTTTCTATGGAAATCCTAACCCTATCTAGAGGGGTTTATATAGTAGTCCTCAGGGATTAGGGCTTACAAATCAAGAAATAATCGGCTCAATAACACGCGTACCATCACATCCTCAAAACCGCGACGAGTCGTTCAGATGCAGTGACTTGTTGCATTGTTTCTGACCAGAATATGCGAATCAGTGAGGAAACGGCGACTTGTTGCTATAAGGGGTGACTTGTTGCTAAGTCTTTGGAAACTCACATTAACATCAGGGTGTCGCGACAACTCATCGCCTTCTTCATCCCAGAAAGCGACGACTCGTCGCCCAACCCTTGTTCCCAAAACTCACTCGTCCTTCTTTGATTCATCTTCCCATGTTTAAGACTCTTGTTCGAGTCACCCAAACATCAACAAATTGAATTAAAATACGAATTGGGGAGATTCATTCTATCTTTCACATGGGTTTAAGGCGAATCCCTATTTTATTTTCGATTGGGAACAAGCAAAGAAAATCAGGTATTCTATCAATTACAAAGGAAGTTCAAGTTTTCGGAAAGGTTTTGGGTTTGATTCTCACTTAGCCTTCCCCTTCCCTCGGCCTATCCTGTAATCCTGTAATCAAGAAGCAAAATAAAAAATAAATTGGGATTAAGCAAATTTAATAAAGAATTAGGTTTGCAAATAGTTAAAAGAACATTTAAAATGTAAATATTAAATCTGTTACTTTGTTTGGCTTTAGTGGTTCTTGTCTCTAGTTATCATTTTGCATATCAATATTGATTATTGAACATAGTTCCTTAATGGATTCACTTGGATTGCTTGCATTGAGAAGTTGCATTCACTAATTTAATAGCTATCTTCTATTTTCACAATAATTACTTGAAATTCCTCCAAAATGCAAGCCTTTAATGATTAGAGATTTTCTTAATGAATTAGACTTTCTAACTTGAGATAATGAATTGAACGGGTGGCATAAACCCAAAAGACCATTGAAAGTTGTTATTGTTTCTGTCATGTTTTTTCTTATGGTGTTTTGTTGATTGGGTAGGTATGTTTATTTATATAAATGCATATTTCTATTCATTATAGAATTGAGACTTTAGGTAGTACTCCTAGGAAATTGTGGGTCGGGTTTGGTTTTATTAACTGGTTAAGTGGGGGATTTTTTTCTTTGTTGTGTATGTAAGGGCAATGTTGGGAAGCGGGGGGGTGTCGGACGGGTACGAGGTCGGCTCAAAGAGACAAAGAATGATGGACTCAAATCCATACTTCGCAGTGGGAAGCGGTCCAGCAGCAGGATATCAGCATTATGACTACAGAGGCAGCGGCTATCAGCCTTCTGGTTTTCCAGTGGTACGTCTCAGGGGTCTTCCATTTAACTGTACTGATATTGACATTCTGAAGTTCTTTGCTGGCCTGGACATTGTTGATGTGCTATTGGTCAACAAGGGTGGACGATTTTCGGGGGAGGCATTTGTGGTGCTTGCCTCACCAGTGCAGGCTGGACTTGCCCTGAATAGAGATCGACAGAACATAGGCCGTAGATACGTGGAAGTTTTCAGGTGTAAGAAGCAGGACTATTACAATGCTGTGGCCGGAGAAGTGAATTATGAAGGCATCTATGATAATGACCACCCAAGCTCTCCCCCAGGCCGGTCCAGGAGGTCTGTGGATAAAGAGCAACTGGAATACACTGAGATTCTTAGAATGCGCGGTCTTCCTTACTCTGTGACCAAGGCGGACATACTGAAATTCTTTGGAGATTTCAATTTGACTGAGGACAAAGTCCATATTGCATGCCGTGCTGATGGTAAAGCTACTGGAGAGGCATATGTGGAATTCTCTTCTTCAGAGGAGGCAAAGAAAGCTATGTGCAAGGATAAGATGACCATTGGCTCACGTTACGTTGAGCTGTTTCCATCAACACCAGATGAAGCAAGACGAGCTGAATCTAGATCAAGGCAGTGATGAGTACATTTTAGCTGAAACTACTTATGTTCCTCCATTGTCAATTGCTAGATCAAGTCATACTCTTTTGGGTTGTTATCGTTACTTGTTATTGTACTTTATCCGTTTGTTAGCGTAAACTTTTAAACTATGATTACCTACTCAATATACACATAGATTTGTGCTTTCTGTTTGGTTTGTCTAGCTGAATCTTCTCGGTGACATTGCTTAAGAATTTTCTGCAGACACAATCGAGCATTTGATACAAGCTAATCTATGTACATGAAAGACGGCCATTTCTCATGTCGACTTGCATAAATTCTCAAGCTAAGATACAGTTTTCATCTGTTGACGATATGTACTGCCCGGCTGCCCCTTCTTTTGCTTGCTACCTCCTCATATTAATGAGGAGCATGTGTTATATTAAGTATCTGGAATTGACCATAGTATTAGCTTTGAGTCTTGTCTAGTTGTCTGTACTATTTTTGATCCTGTAGGAGTTTACATCAACTTGCAATTTAGCGTTTTTTTTATCCTCAACTTTTTAGCCAAAACTAAACATGAACTACTATTATCCAATCTATTGATGATCTGCCCAAATAAATCGAACAATTGATTATTTTCAATGTTAGACAATATTTGATGGTTTGATTTTGTTTTGTCAGGATCATGTACGGGTTGGATTATTAATCCCAATCTTTCCTTTAAACTTTTTAAAAACTCTTCCTTGGTCTCTTGAAGATTAGTCCACCAGAAGTTGTTTCTTTGATTTCTATAAGTAGAGATGTTTAAAATAGATTTGACAAACTGATATTCATCCGGTCTTGAATTAAATTCGATTCTAATTCGACTTTAAAATCATAAACTAAGTAAAATTTAATGTGGAATCAAGATTTGATTTTGAACTGAATTAGAATACTTGATCTGCTCAACTTAAAAACTTTTGCACATTTTTGGATGATGTCTAGAGAACAATTTTTTATGATAGTTAAACAAAAAACTATTAGTATCGTACGAAGTTTAACATTTCATAATACCCATTATTATTTTGTATTTTTAAATAATTTTATCCAAGTAACAGTAATAAATAATGTGACCAAGTGTCATATTGATTGTACATATAGTACATGTCTTCATGATAGAAGAAGTATTATGTTTGCGGGGCAATTCCATCGGCAAGTTGACAAGTTGTCAAACCTAGTGCATGCATGCATGCATATTTTAATCATATGAAATCTTGTTAAATTTGTCTTGATGTAAATTTTTTTTTAATATTCATGATGCATATATAAATTAAATTTTTTGCTGAAGTATAAAAATTAAATTAGAAGAGTTGAAAAAAATAAAATTATTGTGATTTATTAATAAGTTTTTTGATGACGTAACTTTAAAGTTTAATTTTTGAAGAAGAAACTAAATAATAAGCATATATATATATATATAGTTTAATTTTTGAAGAAGAAACTAAATAATAAGCATATATATATATATATATATATATATATATATATATATATATATATATATATATATATATATATATATATATATGTGTGTGTGTGTGTATGTATATGTATGTATGTGTATGTATATGTTATGTATATGTATATGTATATGTATGTATATGTATATATATATATATATATATATATATATATATATATATATATATATATATATATATATATATATATATATATATATATATATATATATTGTTACTGAAAAACTGTTACTTTTTTTTACAGAAAATGTGTTACTTTTGGCAAAAAAAAATGATACTTTTTTTTTAAAACAGAAGTTGTTACTTTTTAGCAAAAAAAGTGTTACTGTCAGAAAAATTTTCAAAAATTAAAATTATACAAAGTAACATGTTTTTTCCCAAAAGTAACACTTTTTTATATTAAAAGTAACACATTTTTGTAAGTTTTGTTCAGAATTTTTTTTCAAAAGTAACACTTTTTTGTCAAAGAGTATCATCTTTTTTTAACAAAAAGTAAACTTTTTCGCCAAAGAACACCTTTCGTGATAGAAAAGTAACACTTTTGGTGGATGGATTGGTCTCAGGTTCTCATATAAGGATGGTTCTCACTGGAACTTCTTCCTATGTATATGTATATATATATATATATATATATATATATATATGTATGTATGTATGTATGTATGTATGTATGTATTATATATTATATATATATATATATATATTTTGAATTTTAAATCCAAATATATTATACTTTAAAAATTTTAAAAGAGTATATCGATGTTTATCGTGATTTATGTGTTATGCAATCTCGATTTAGTTTATAGTTATATTTAATGTGGCAAATCTTTGATACATATTATTCTTATTGGACAATAAACTTTATTTTTTCATGATTCGTCCTACTATGCATTTAATATATTTTGTCCTATTCTACCTAAAACAAAATGATAAAGTTAATCAACTAACTTTATGTAGTAGTATTTGTTACTTCATATTTATGCATGTGACAGAGTAATATACTCGCTCCAATTGTCAATAATTATCCAATTTACTTTGCTATATCTAATGTATTTATTTAATTTGAAATATTTTTGATTGTATATAAAAATTATAAAAGAATTAATATTAATAAAATTGTCATTAAAACGAATCAAACAAAATTCCCTTGATTATATTTTAAAAATCCAAATTAATAGTTATTGATGAATAAAATTTGATACATTAAAAATGATGTAGGTAGACATTTTAATTAGATATTAAAAGTAGACATTAAAAATATAATAAATAAGCATTAAAAATTTAAAATAATATAAGTAGACATTAAAAATACAGTAAGTAGTGAATTGGGCTTGAGATACGTCACTCAAACAGACCGTCTTTCAAAATACTAGGGGTGTTTGGCAAATTAGCTTATTAAGCTATTTTAGCTTATTTGGATATAAATAGAGGGTTGAATGGTCAAACCAGCTAAAGATAGTGTTTGGTGAATTAGCTGGTTGAAACAACTTATTGATACGAATAAGCTGTTTTTGAACAAGCTGCTTATAGCAGAAGGATTCGAAATCAGTTGGTCAAACCAGTTAATAAAATCAACTGGTCAAATCAACCACTATAATCAGCTATCAGCAACCGGATATCAGCCATTTGCCAAACACCCTGAGTGTAGTCAGTAGTGTTAAATAAGACAATTGCAAATAGTATATTAGTTAACATTAACTTGTCCCTGTGGCTTTGAAAAAGAATTTTCAAAATATTTTTCTTTAGCATTTCATTCTCCATGTCTCTCTTTTCTTCTTGAAAGCAAATAAGCAATCAAACCTTTGCAAAACTGAGGTTAGTTGATTTAAAAGATGGTATAAAACAAAAGTTTTGAACTTTGAAAAAAAAAATGCTTAAGTTTTGAAGATGGGTAATTTGATTGGTTGCTTTGGAGGAGGACCCGACCCACCCGTTTTACCTCCTGGAGCTGAAGTTTTTACACCTACTTCTTCAAGTATTTCTCCCCTCTTCTCCGTCTGCAAATTCTGCATTATATTAGTAGTTTTTTATGGGTCGGGTCTAAATCATTTGTGGGTGTGTAAATTGTTTGATTAATGCTCTTATTTTCTTAAGTTTTGTTTTTTTAATCATTTATTGTTCTTATTTCATAATTTCCTACTTTATTGGGGTTGAATTAGCTATAATAAGCTTACTTTGTAATAATTATTCTCTTAAATGTTGATTAATATGATTTTGTTAATAATTGTACTTTTTGTGTTTAATAAGCTTTCTTGGTGTTACTTTTTTGCATTGGATTAAATAAATGTAATTACTTTTTTTATGGGTTATTGGTTTTGTTTCACAATAACACCTCTTTTGGGGCTCTTTGTATCACAATTGTACCTCTTTTGGGGTTAAAAAAGCTTTCTTGGTGATTGTATCTTTAATGGGTTATTGTTCTTTGTATCACAATTATTGTCTTACTTTTTTTTTTAAGAAGAACCTTACTTCATATGTGAGTATGATTATAATTTTTGATGGGTTATTGTTTTTGTTTAAAAATAGTACCTTTTTTGGTATTAAAAAAGCTTTCTTGGTGATAATGATCTTACTTCATTATATGTGATTGTATTTTTGATGGGTTATTTTTTTGTATCACAATTATACCTTTTTTGGGGTTAAAAAAGCTTTATTGGTGATTATATCTTTAATGGGTTATTGTTTTTATCTCACAAATGTACCTTTTTTGATGTGAAAAAAGCTTTCTTGGTGATTACTTCATTATCTTTCTTCATCATATATGAGTATGAATGTATGATTGTAATTTTTGATGGGTTATTGTTCTTGTTTAAAATTTGTACCTTTTTTGGTATTAAAAAAGCTTTCTTGGTGATAATTATCTTACTTCTTCATTATATGTGATTATATATTTGATGGGTTATTGTTTTTGTTTAAAAATTGTACCTTTTTAGTGTTTGGATAGGTTATCCACATCGACAAATTAATGATGGGGTGCACACTTTATAAGTTATTGGAGACATTCTTCCCATGGCCATATGGTTTTGAAATGGTTTTGAACTGTGTGCATCTCGTGTCTTCCCGTTAACATGCTGACATTCACAATAAATCCAGTCTGATCTAATATTTAGTTGTTAAAAATAGCTTATTATCTTAGTTCATCACTATATGTGATTGAATTTTTTTATGGGTTATTGTTTTTGTATCATAATTGTTCCTCTTTTGGGTTAAAAAAGCTTTCTTAGTGATGATTATCTTCCTTTATGATTAAATATGATAGTATTTATCATTGGTGTTTTGCAGGAACTTCTGGTATAAACACATCTAGTCAAGGTTTTTCAGAGAGTAGTAATTCAGGAATTAGTGGGTTTTCATTTGGAGATAATGTTACTTGTGAAGAGTCATTTCCTAGTGGAGAATTGTTGGATAAACCCAATTTAAAAGTTTTCACTTTTGCTGAGCTCAAATGTGCTACTAAGAATTTTAGGCCTGAAATACTTTTGGGTGAAGGAGGATTTGGGAAGGTGTACAAGGGTTGGATTGATCAGAAGACTAAAAATGGGTTGAAGATTCCTGTTGCTATCAAGAAGTTGAATTCTGGTAGTATGCAGGGTTTTGAAGAATGGCAGGTAATCAATTTCTGTTAAGGAACCAACTCAACCAAAAGCTTAAGTTGATGGTTAAGCCCCAAAATATGTTATATACTCTAATACGCCCCCTCACATGAGAGCCTATTGGGCTGGAAGTGTGGATGAGCATATGCGCTGAACATTCCACTTTAAATGAGGGGTGGTTGAGATTCGAACCCATTACCTCTTATCACTATGGCTTTTGATACCATGTTAAGGAACCAGCTCAACCAAAAGCTTAAATTGATGGTTAAATTCCCAGAATATGTTATATACTCTAACAATTTCTTCTTATCTAGAACAATAAAGCAAAGTTTCAATGTTTTACCCTAAATTTGTTCTCACAATTATTATTTTGCCCATTCCCACCAAAAATGGAATATAAAATGAACTTGGACTTTGCAACAAGTACAATTTGACTGTTTTTAAGGATTCGGGAAAAAGTTGCTTCACGGGAACGAAATGTGTGAATGGGATGAAAAAAATAAGAAAACTGTAGTAATTTTAGATGCAATAGATTTCCACGAGACAAAGGAAGTAATTTTGGTTAAAGTATCATTTGTACTTTTGCGCAAATTTAGGAAAAGATAAGTTAGTGGATAGAAACTAAAAGTTGGAGAAAAGGGTTGCTCCACGGGAATTTGAGGGAAATGTGTGAAGGAGATGAAAAAATAAAGAAATTGTAGTAATTTTAGATGCAATGATTTCCACGAGACAAAGGGAGTAATTTTGGTTAGTGTAAATTGATGTAAAGTATTATTCGTACTTTTGCGCAAATTTAGGAAAACGTAAGTTAGTGGATAGGAGCTAAAAGTTGGAGAAAAGGTTTGCTCCACGAGAATTTGAGGGAAATGTGTGAATGAGATAAAAGGAATAAGGAAATTGTAGCAATTTTATATGGGATAGATTTCCACGAGACAAAGGAAGTAATTTTGGTTAGTGTAGAATGTAGATTGATGTAAAGTGTCGTACGTAACAAATGTGAACCACAAATAGCTAGATACGCAAATTTGACATGTGTGGTAAACTGATCTGTCCAATAAGATAATGAGACACTTGTGGTAACATTGAAAGTTTACTGAGCACTTATGTAATTTTGAACCATAAATAGCTAAATACCCAAAAAATATTGTGCAATTGTTGAATTTAGGTATTATTTATGATGCAATCTTAGTAAAAGTTGTCAATAAATTAGGAATTATTATGCCCCTACTAGTATACCAAGGAAGAAAATTACCTTTTAGAAAGTTGGTGGATGGTGGAGAGGTAGTTAATGTTGTCCTACCCAGTTTTGTGACTTTGCTGCTCATGTATACTGTTGCTAATTGCTATGACCTGTTTTTGTAGTTGCATTTAATAAATCATGTTTATTCCAACCAATTAAGTGTGTGGAAAGATATTGGATCTTTTGAGTAGGGTAAAATTCGTATATCCGACCCGTGGACCCCACTCTGGGTGGAAGCCACTTTATAGCATTGGGGTAATGGAATGTTATTGTTAAGATATCATTAACTTAATCTAATACATCTAATAATTGTTTTGATGTACTAACTAAGCCAAGATGATTGAGCTAACTTCATGCCACTTTTGACCAAGTTTTCACCATTAAAAAGAAAAGATTGGAATTTGGAAGTTTTTCTTCTTGAAGTTATGCTTCAATGGGGATAAAGTTTCAAATGAATCATGTTATGCCCAAGCAAATGCAAGAAGGAAATAGATAGCAAATAACAGAGATCATACACAGAGATTTAACGCGGTTCACTAACAATGTGTTACCTACGTCCACTAGGATGAGAGAGAACAAATTTTATTATGTTGTGTGGAGAGAAACAATATAGAATAATAAGTTTAAGAGGGGTTTATATACTTACCCTCGAAAACTTAAACAGAATCTATAAGGCCTAAACCGAAACCTTAGGTTTAAACTAAACAGCCAAATAGAAACAAAAACTCCTAACCCCTTCGCCTCTGGACAACTGCAAAGCGAGAATATGAAGATATAACTCATATTATCACAAATTATCTTCATATCAGCAATTGTGCAACACAACTCATGTAAATTTCAATTGACATTATTCGTATGCCGCCTTTTGTTCTGTTGTTTCGGACTTATTAGAAGTATAGAACATAATGTGAAATTATATACTCTTCTATCCCCTTGAGTATCTACTCAGGTAATTCAATTGGCATAAATATTAATGCATTGTTTACTTATTGGTAGAATTCGACAAAAAAAAAGTGTAACTGATATTAAAAGAGAAAGGAAATATATAGATGAAAATAAGAGAAAATTAAGAGGATCATTTCCATAAAAAGAATGTTGCAAATTAAGACAGACAAAATGAAACTATAGCAAACTCATAGGACGAAGGAATAGTTAATATACTATATGTCAAAAATATTTACTTTACACCATGATAGTGCATCTAGTTTTGTTCATTATAAAAGTTATTTGTAAGGAAAACCTTCGTTTTGCGATTATAATCATGAAATTTGACAATTTTAAGACTTAAAAGTTCAATTTCAATACAATTTTAAGACTTAAGACCAATTGCTGGACTTAAAAAATTCTCATTTCAACTTTAAAGTAGGATAACTCAAATATTAGTATTGATATTAAAAACTTTGAACTTGACCTTTTATGTCTTAAAGTTGGATTTTTAAGTCTTAAAATTTTCCCTTTTAAGTCTTACAATTAGTATGTTAGAATATGCTAAAAAACTTATTGGGCCTAGGCTGGTTACACGGATAAGGCAGTCTCACATGAGAGTTTCTGATTAATATATGCAGTCGGAGGTTAACTTCTTAGGAAGGCTTTCCCACCCTAATCTTGTCAAGTTATTGGGATATTGTTGGGAGGACAAGGAATTGCTTCTTGTGTATGAATACTTGCCAAAAGGAAGCTTGGAAAACCATCTATTCCGAAGTAAGTTCTATATTGATTGATTGTTGGTTAATTGTTTTATGGTCGGAAATGCTAGGGTCCTTTATATCAAATATACAACCAGTCTCTTGAGAGACCGTCTTTCTGAGAGACGCCTCTCAGGCCGAATCCATTAAAGCTTATTGCCTACATTTACTCTATATTTTCCCTAATGGGCCAACCCAATTAGAGATGGTCTTTTTTCACAACAATTTGTGTTATATTTTTATGTAGGAGTTACCTCCACGGAACCAATAAGCTGGAACAGGCGGATGAGCATAGCGTTGGGAGTTGCTCGTGGCCTAGCTTTTCTGCATAATTCAGACAAACAAGTGATTTATAGAGATTTCAAGGCCTCAAATATACTTCTTGATGTGGTATTGTGAATGTTCTTCTTTTCCTAGTTTTAACTTGGCTTTTGTCACAATAAATGTTAAGTAGGAAAATTTTCCTAGAATAATCGACTCTTTTACTGATTTCCTTACAATAATTCCAAAATCATGAATAATCCTAACTATATATGGTGTTTGCTAAGAATGCACCAAGGTAACCTCTTACCTATACAACAAGTCTTTTTGCATAAAAAAATGTAAATACAAAATTTAAAAATTATAAGATGAAATCAAGTAAGATTATTTTTTGTTTCTTTTTTTTTTTGTGTAGCAATCAGGGGCGGATCCAGGAAAAAAAATAAATGATGTCGATAATATAAAAAATTACGTTCATTGCTTATTATTGAAGTGTTTGTTTAACTTGACCAAAGGTCTTGTGTGTTTTGAGGGATAAAGTTAGAGACTTTAGGCCCTATTGTGTTGTTTATATCAACTTGCTATAGCTATCATAAACATTTGATTATTTGAATTTTATTTCAAACAATTCAAACAAAATTAAATCACAAATTAATTAGAATTCCAACAAATCAAAAACCCTAAATTAATTAACAAAGGTTGTTGGGCAATTATAGAGATAACAAACAATGGTTAACATAGGCAAAAACAACCAATAAATTTGGAACAATTGAACAAAAATAATTTGCTGGAATTGAACTATAAATTTAGTTGGGAATAAAAACAAGAAAATGGGAATATATGGGAGAGTTTAATGGGAGGTGAGATTCAACGATATCGAAGACCGCGTATTACCAACATTAAACCCAATATCATTTTTCAAAATATAGCATAAGATGTAGTGGAAAGGATTTGAACCCATATCTACAGCTTGGAAGACCATGTGTAATACCAACTGATCTACCAGAAATATATGCTGTCAATTGACAGCATTGATTCATACTAGATCCGCCCCTGGTAGCAATTAACCTGTAACAACTGGTCACCATTTGACAGCAATGTTCTTGGGTATGTGAGCCTATTTGAGATTATTATTAGTTAATTGAAAATTGGGATTATTGTAGGAAAATCAATAAAATGTTGGATTATTTAAGGTAATTTTTCTTTATTTAAACTTGTCCATGGTAACAATATGCGATCACCTCAATGTCTGATGGCTCCCATCTAAACGAGGTTGGGAGGGGGAGGGGGAGGGGGAGGGGGAGGGGGTTGATTATAAGCGACCTTACGCTTGTAATTACAAAAAAGTTGTTTTCGATTGACTTTTGATTTGCTAACATTATCAGCAACTTCACGTAAATAAGAAGTACAAATGGTTAGCATCATTTTACTACTTATCATTTTAATTCTAATTCAAAGAACTATAATTCTTTGGCTTTATCGAATATGAACAAATTAATTGTTTTCAATAAAATTAGAAGAAAAGCTCATGTTTCTCAGGTGTTCTTATGTTTCCATTGTTACTCTGGTGTGGATGCAGAATTATGATGCTAAGCTATCAGATTTCGGTTTAGCTAAATTAGGGCCGTCTGGTGAAAAGTCACATGTGACGACTAGAATCATGGGCACCCAAGGGTATGCTGCTCCGGAGTATATTGCTACAGGTAAACTAATGTAAATTAATATCTAAATGTCCTTCAGACACCTTGCACATGCCCTCAACGACATCTAGTTGTGTGCATTTAGATTCTAGACCTATAATATTGACACTAGAGGTGTTCATTCGGGTCATCGGGTGAATTTTGAACACCTCTAAACGACACTATCATTGGTTGGATGTACCGACAGCGAATAGGGTGAATTTTTTGGTAAAGAGGGATCTCGTCATGGCAGCTTACAAGCTTAGTGCATGGTCAGAAGTGCGAGGAAACTAAGCCCCACTAGGCCAGATCTGAACGTTGGTTGTGAATTGTGATGTTCAACAAGATTGTAGAAGTGTTTATTGACCATTAGCTTGTTTTTTCGTAGGTTACTTATATGTGAACAGCGATGTGTATGGATTTGGAGTCGTGATGCTCGAGATACTAACCGGGTCGCGAGCACTTGATTTCAGCCGCCCAGAAGGGCAGCAAATTCTTGTGCAATGGACGAAGCCTTATCTCTCGAACAAGAGTAAGCTTAGACACATTATGGACCCTCGACTTGAGGGTCACTATTCACTCGAGGCAGCATTCAACTTGGCTCAACTCGCAGTAAAATGCATCAAACTTGATCGGAAAGCTCGCCCTTCCATGAAAGACGTGGTCGAGATGCTACAAAAAATTGAAGCCATCAAGGTCAAGGACGATAGCCTTCGTTCTCCTTACCGTCCTTTAGACAATGACTCGAGGACTAAGAGGGGATCTTAGTCATCGAATCGGCTGTGGAAATGTTAAATGTAATCTATAGTAGAAGTTTGCTCATGAAATTATCCCAAAATACATGGTTGCAATCTATTGTTTATGAGCTATTTATTAAGCATGTGAGCAATTTTTTGTCACTGATATTTATCATCAGATCATGTTAGATTAGAAATGGTTTAGTTTAATAAATGTATTTTGAATCTATTTATGGATTTTTAGTGTTACCTTCGACTTGTGTCTTTGAATTTGCTATGTTATATATAAAAATATCTCACTGTCAATTGCGTAACATAACAAATTCAACATGTACTACTTTTTTTGACAATGGAAAAGTTTAATGTGTATAATATATCATCACCATCATCCAACCCAGTGTATCCCGTTTATAGAGAATTATGGGCAGGATCCGGGGAGGGAAAGACAGCGGCAACTCATACCCATACAGGAGAGCGCGACCAAACGGAGTCCCCCGCCTCAAGGAAGATAAAGAGGACTCCGTCTCAAGGAAGATAAAGATAACGTACCAACCACGTGCGAGATAAAAACGAAGTGTATAATATATCAATGTTTAATAATAAATACGTCATTAGTGTCGTTCTTAATTTTTTACGGTCTTTATAGGTGAAGTAGCAGTTAAAAGGCCGCATATAAACAAAGATTGTTTCTTCACGTTTTGGAGTCGCTTTCCTCCATAAGCCTTTATTCTTAAACCATTGCTAATTCTAATCACTCAGAGTATCACTCCTAAGTGCGATTGTGCGATTTTAAAAGAGCTTCATTTTATGGTTGTACCAGTGTAGAACCTGGTGCAATGCACGATTTTCTTAACATCGACACATATAAACATATAATATTAAAATAATCTAGAAATATTATGCAGTAGAAACACTCAATTTTGACAATTATATGTATGAATAAACTTTGTAATTTTGAAAATTGTCAACAATATATTAAGCAATATATTATATTCTTTAATTAACTCAAATTAACTATAAATAAATGTTAGTCAAAAGATACTTTAATAGTAGATATATTGTTCAAGATCAATTGCCATGTCATTAGTCTTTAGTCGATAAGTGAATTTTGGCAAGTTCTTTTAAAAATTGACACTTGGAAATTTCCAAGCTGTTTATTATAATGTATGATGATTGTGCAAATTGGCTCCTTTTTTTATTTTTAAAAAATTTAAAAATGAAAATTTTGGTTATAAATTACCTCAATGTGTCATTTATGTAGTCAAATTCATTGCTCCCAAGCTTTTAGTTGAAAGAAGTTGATGTTCTAGGGTGAATTTTGTAATTTTTAGAGTTCGACAACATTTTAATTTTAGTCTATTCATCTAATACAAATTAAATGGCTATAAGTATAACTTGCTTTTCGAGTTTGGCTGCTCTAATACAAATCAAATTGCGCCCATGAACAACTCTAATACAAATCAAATGGGATAGACGAATATTGATTTTTAGAGTTTGACAACATTTTAATTTTAGTCTATTCATCTACTTTATAAAATGTAAATTGTATTAGTAATATTCTTAATTTAGAAAATGTTTTCACCAATTTCTTTTAACTTTTAGACATATTTTTTCTTATTTTCTATAACTTTAAACAATATTAAAGAAATTTAATTGTGTATTTTTTAATTTTAGTTCCGAAATCCATTGTTTGACGATCATAGACACGAGTATTTGTGTTTTGGCTATACATACGGTAGCTATTTATAAACACTAAAGGGAGATGATTGCCTAACCATTAGGACTTTGGTATAAACCGTAAACCAAACCGTAATCTGAGTATTTGGTTTGGTCTACGGTCTAAATGGTTTGATCTGTTTTTTTTCCAAAAAATATTACGGTTTACGGCTAGTCCCGGTTTTTAAATTTTTCAGACAAGACCAGATCGTAAACCGTACTTTGACCACCAAAAACCATGATTTTTTTAATAAAAAATGGGTTTCTACCTAGATATTTTGAGATATTATTATTTTTATATAGTAATATATACTTGAATAATGGTGATGCAATAAACTAATACAAATTATATTTATTTAGTGTTTGTAAGTGTGAAATATTTTCATAGAACATATATTAATTTGGAAAAAAATTATAAAAATAAAAACCGTAAATCAGACAAGACCAAACCGTTGTAGAACGGTTTGGTCCGATCCGATCTGACATTTTAAACGGTCCGATCCGATCTGATTCTATTGTCAGACCAGACCAAACCGGACCGTGTGCGCCCCTACTAACCATGGACAGCTAATAATGGGAAGCATATAATATGTTTACTAAAGATACTGAGTAAAGTAATATGCTAATGATCCATGATTAAGGAAATGTATAATATTCATAATATTCCCTTGATAAAAAGCTCCCCCGTAAAAGAAAATATTATTTAATCCTTGAGTTTGCCTTTATAACTATATTTTTTATGAGAATGTTTTTTTAGTTAAATAGAATAAATTCCGAGAGACGAAAGAAAGAAAAGGTTACTAAATATAAATTTGTTTTATTTTAATTCATCTCATTGTATATTTTCAAAATCTAATAAAATAATTTTATAGGCTAAAGCTTCCTAAGGATAATAACATTTGTCACCTTTCAACATTTTTATATGTAACTAGTATAAGAATTCGTGTAGTACACGAATTTATTAGTAGAAAATATATATATAAAAACCAGTTTTAAAAAACAATGCTAGTATATATTATTTTTATTAAATTTACCAAATACATAACTTTTTAACTCAAAACCTAATTACTTACGTTTTGCTTTTTTTAAATTATTTACCCAATGCATAGCTTTTTTTCATTCAATTGAACATATTAAATTGTAAGTTAACTAAATAGAATTAGTATAGTGTTTCAAAAAAAATAAATTATTATAGTAAATCATATAAATATTTTACCTAATTTAGCTTCAAACTTAACAAAAAAATTATTAGTTTTCTAAAATTAGATAAATATTGTCATGTAATCAATATCTACTTTACATAATCTTTTGATCTCATTTTTCATCCTAAAATAAAATATGCATTAAGTAAAAATCTTACTATTTTATATTCTTAATTATTTTTGTGTGTTTTAATTTATTCATTTACCATTTTTAGTCATATTATTACTAAATTAAAACTAATCAATATGACATGTAATCAATTGACACCCAATGATATTTTTCTATTTATCATGCCTCTGTAGGAGATAACACTTGAAATTTTCAAGACTTTTATAGTATTGTATGATTTTTAGTCATACTATTACTAAATTAAAATTAATCAATATGACATGTAATCAATTGACACCAAATGATATTTTTCCATTTGTCATGCCTCATGACACTTGGAATTTTCCAAGACTTTTATAGAATTGTATGATATGATATGATAGTATTGTATGATGCCTCTGTAGAAGATGACACTTAAAATTTTCCAAGACTTTTATAGTATTGTACGATACGATGATTCTATCATTTTTAAAAAATCAAATTCCAAACAGGGTAAATATTTTCAAATTTCATATAATAATCTATTATCAACTAAATCATACATTCTAATAAAATTCTTGGGAAATGACAAATATAATACATACATTCTAATAAAATTCTTGGGAAATGACAAATGTCAATGTAAGAGAAGGTGTGCCATTTGTAATTTTTCTATTGGTTAAAAGCTAAGAGATTTCTTTCTTCAATTAATATTGTCTTTTCTGCATTGCTGTTTCATTCTACATTAATGCTTGCTTAATTTAAGGAATAATTTATTAGACCAAAAATAATTTATGTACTTATGATGTTTTAATTATTTTTATATCAAATGTCACAATTTTAAATTTGCCTAAATGAACTAATTACAGTCAAAGCTAACAGATTATTTCTCACATGGAATAATCAAATTCATTAATTGCTATATTTATTAAACTAAATTGAGTAAATTGAGTAAATTAATAAATTGCATTTAATCTTGACCAATATCTCTACCATTAAATTGAGTAAATTAAAAAATATATATACCACATCATATATTCTAGACAATTTCTAAAATTACAAATTTAATTTATACATATATTATAAAAATTGAATAATTTACTACATAATATCTCAGACTTTATTTTTTTAATTAATATATATATTTATATATGTCGATGCTAAAAAATCGTGTATTGCACGAGATTTTATACTGGTAGTTTAATATTTCATTTTCCAACTTTTTTTATTAGTGTATATGTGATGCGATAATACAAGTACAACTGTACAATTATTGGTGGTATAACGTATAATTATAAAATGCTTAACAACTGCATAAATTAACAATTAATTCCAATACTTTCTGGATTCAACTCAAGAATTCTCTCTACTTCTCTACTTTACTTCTAACTTCTCGTCATCCATTAATGGCGGCCACCGGCGCTACTAACTTCGCCGTTGGTGCCAGATTCTTGACGCCACAATTGAAGCAACTTTCTACTGCCATGACGCTTCGTCCGAAAACTGCGCTTTTCGCCGTTGACTCACAGCGGAATCCATTTTCTCAGTCAATGACGATGAACAATGGAGTTTCTGCAACACACGAGGATAAACACCATAGGAAGATCAATGGAGAAGCTATGATTGCAGAAACGGAGGAAGAAGAAAATGAAGAAGTTCAAAAGAGTTGGAGAGATTATTTTGAACTTGCCAAGTTGTTCGTTGGATCTGGAAATGGAGGTTGTGATAGTGTTCCTCGTTGGTTTTCCCCATTAGAGAGTGGTTTTAAAAGGAAAATGAAAAATTCGCCGGTGTTACTCTACTTGCCTGGTTTGTTAATCTTTCTTTACTCGAATTTTGTTTCGCCATATGTTTTCGTTAATAATGCAATAATTTCAGATTAGGAATCCATTGAATTGTTTAGTACTTAGAACATATCTTCCGACTGGTAGACTTGTAGTGCAGGGGATTAATTTCTGTACTAAAATTTTTTATATCAGCCCTTACGTATGAGAGGAGAAAAATCGTCGTAATCAATTTCAAAGATTCCGATGATAGTCTTTTTATTAAAAGTTACTTTTTTTTAATCTATTGAAGCTTACATTTCATTTATCTTTTTATTAATTTGCACATCAATTACTAATATAAACCTGGACCCCAATTTTCTTTTGCTTTGATGACTGTTTTTCTGCATTAATTTTCACCATATATCTTCGTGATAAATGCATAGTTGCAGATTATGAGTTCATTGAATTGTGTAGAACATATCGTCCGACTTGTATACTTGTTTAGTACATACTTCACTCTGTTGAAAGTTACTCTCTTTCCTTATCTAGTTTTACGGTAAATTTGCCTACATTGGGCCAACCAAATCCCACTTAATGGTATTGGCCATTTGGATAATGGAATGTTATACTCTTCAATTGATTTGTTATTGACCTGCGCATCAAAAACTGATATCAACCTAGAACTCCTCAAGAAAGATAGCAATAGTGAAAAAGTCAAGATATAGGAACTAAAATGCAAAAATAGACGATGTTTTTTTAGACCATGTTTATTGACATTTTTTAGAATTTTGAGGCCTAAATTGGAGTAATTATGTAATGTAAACTAAATATTTGAGGGGCTTTTGCGGTCGCACACATGCCCAAAACCAGGTTGTCTTAGTCGAAAGTTCATTTTGATATCAAATACGTAAGCCGATTTGTACTTGTACTACAAGGAGTATTTGCTTTGTTAATTTCTTCTTTATTATTGTTTCACTTGAGTCCATGAAAATTTGAAATTGTGTGGTTTATTTTTTATATATTCATACAAGTACATTTTCCAGGATTGGATGGACTTGGAGTTGGACTAGTTCTACAACAACAGAAACTCGGCAAGTAAGTGTTATACTGTTATGCAATGAAATTCGATTAGTAAGTACTTCATGCTACTGTAAAATAATTGTGCCTCAATTAGTTTGTTTTAGACTTATACTACTACTTAGAACTTATAGGTATGTTTCCTGAACCTGGTTACTCATGTTGGACATGGGAATTTGGATAAATCTGGTCATTTTGTGAAAACGCCTTATGATCACTATAGATATTGTTGGGATGGTTTATCCCACATCGACAAATATTAAAGATGGTGTGCACATTTTATAAGCTATTCGAGACCTTTTTCCCATTGCCATATGGTTTAGGATAACATATATCTCCTTGGCTTATGAAGTGTGTGCACCTCGTGTCTCCTCGTTAATGTGTTGGCATTCACAATAAGTCCAGTCCAGCCTAATTTAACAGATATCATATTGGCTGCGGAGTTGATATATAAGAGTGGAGTATCTTAGCTTTCAATGCCAATTGCCAACTAATGGTATGTTCATTTTCTTGTCAAGGCTTTTTGATGTATGGTGTTTGCATATACCAGTCAAGGATCGAACTCCATTCCAAGGTCTAATTCTTTTCTCTTTTGCTTTGTATGCATATGAATGATTGTGAACATATTATTTTGACTTACTGTCATTATCCTTTGCAATTTTACCTGTTTCGAATTAAATGAAAAGCATGATTATGGAGTTGCAACTTGCATCTGACAAATATTTAATTATTTTATGTTTTTTGTTTGAAACCTTTGTATGTTTGTGATCTGCTAGACACGATTATTTACCTCTATTCTTTTTTATTTAGATTTGGTACGGCTGGTCGAGGAAACTGTAAAGTCAGAGAATCGCCGTTCCCCTGATAAACCAATATATCTTGTTGGAGAATCAATTGGAGCATGTCTTGCATTAGCTGTGGCTGCTCGAAATCCTAATATTGATCTTATTCTTATTTTGGCTAATCCTGGTAAAAATTATCATTTAATTAAATAGCTTAGTCTTGAAATTTTTTTTATGATTTTCCACACAAGTTATTTATGAGCTAAACTGGTGTAAAACTTTAGCTAGTAAGATAATTTATTATGTATGTATCATTATTCATGTTGAGTATAGTGTTCTGCATGCTTCCACAACAACATAGCAGCTGCTCCCTTTATATTGGCAAAGGTGGTTATCCAAGTCAGAATAGAGAGGAGTTAGTTAGAAGTTTATTAGGATGAGTTTATTAGTGTAGGTTTCTTTATACCATAGTTAAACTATTGTTTAGTTAGTTAACTATTGGTTTAGTTTCTGTTTTGGAGCCCTATATAAGGGTCTTGTACCTCTGGTGTAAAATTTAATTCAATTCAATGAACAAATGAATTAATCAATTCTTTACTCATATCAGATTCCTCCTTTGCTCTTCTGTTTTGTTCCATGTGTAAGTTCAATAATTCAGTTTTTACCAAGCCATGTGAACACATCTTTCATTGAAAAGGAACCATAACTCATCTCCTGTTTTCATGAACTGATCAAATTTTTATTGGTCTTGCAGCTACAAGTTATGGCAAGTCACAGCTGCAATCTCTAGCACCTCTATTAGAAGTCATACCCAGTGAACTTTCTCTGATCAGTATACCATATGCACTTAGCCTAATGACAGGTTTGGTTTCCTTTTTGTTTTCATAATGCCTGACATGTATTGCTTCATCTCTGTGTCAAATTGTCAACATGGTTTGCATGCATGCTGAAGGCCAGATGCTATCTTTCTAGTTTCATTTAACTTGTAGAATCAATAATACTTGCTTTATCTTGTGGTGCCACATTTAAGTTTGTGCACCAACTTCTTGGCATTTTCGTGCCTTAAATAAGAGCAAGTGCTCAGTGTGTTATGATTTATGAAATATGTTATCTTTGTCTTAATACACGATTATCACCTATACACTTCTCTACTTTGTTCTCTCATATGGAGATTCAGAAGGTCTAGATCATTTGCTTGCTTTAGATATTAATTACCATACTCTTCATTGTATTTTGTGCTATTTGATTTATTTTGGTGCATAATAATGCAAATATCTTTTTCTTGTTGGATGTTTTGTTCTCATTTGTGTTATTTTGCTTGAGAAAAAAGTCCGCAGAACTACTCTTCCTTGGAAGATTTTTATTTATAGGACTTGAGCTGCATTTAAAAGTTCTAGATTTACAATTCACCCAGTTTAACTTAGAATGGCTTGGTGCCATATTCATAAAATCTGACGCCTAACAACTGTGAAATAATAAAAATTGCTATGGTGAACTGTGAAAGATGGAATGTGAGAAGTAAAGTATTTGATGATAGATTTTACAAGTTTATTAGAAGAGAACTTAGTTTCCTTGAAACATTGTAAGATCGAGTTCGTGACCACAGAGCTTTTGATATGCTGCTAGTGAAAATTCTGATATTGCGTGATGACTAGAATTTCTACCTTTGTACTCACGATCACGATCTCGATCACAATCACTGCCATTGATGATAGACCCTCATTGCTGCACACTTTCTGCAAATTGAGATATTTCATGTTTTAATGTGTTGGTTTTTAACTACAATGGTGGGACTAATTAGTTTCTATCTTACGTCAATTATATGCCATTGACAAAATTGTTTTTTTAGGCGAACCTTTAAATCTGGTCTCGTCTACCATCGTGAAAGGGTTTCAACAGCAATCAACATTGGAGCTTTTCCAAGGTTTTAGTCAGCTGTCAGCTTACGCTTCTGTAAGACTCAATATTCTTAAATAATCTCCCCTTCACCACTTGTTTGACTTTTACGATATTGATTGAGGGGTAGATATGTAACCTCTGGACAGCATGGATAGTGAAGCTTAATCTGGGATATGGGTTTACTAGGGTTGAAACTCATGATCAACTCCCTTGGAATGTTTTCTATATGATGTAGAGTGTCTTTTTTAAACGTATGAATGCTCTGCTGGATAATGATGATGATGATGATGATGATGATGATGATGATGATGATGATGATGATGATGATGATGATGATGATGATGATAATGATGGATGTTCTGCTTGTATTTGCATGTTAAGTGGTATTGTACAATCATTTTGATAATTTTTTTCCATTCACATATGGTATCAGAATATTATTTTTTTTCTTTTCATTATACTTTTGATAACTTGCCACAAATTGAGCTCTTGATTGAGGTAAAAGCTGGTTAGAAGTTTGCTTAAGGTGGGAAATTTTTTCTAAAGTTTGATATGCTCATTTTATTTTATCGACTGTTATGAACAAGTTGTAGATGATTGCTGTATCTAATGTCTTTATCGTTTTGATTTCTAAAATTAAGGCCTATATGAAGCTTTTATTCACAGATTACCTACTTAAATAAATTATAATTAAGGTGACAGGTCTTGGCTGATATTCTTCCTAGAGACACACTACTCTGGAAGCTGCAGATGCTGAAATCAGCTGGCTCATTTGCGAATTCACGTCTACATGCTGTCAAAGCTCAGATTCTGATTCTTGCCAGGTGTCCATTCATTTTCTTTGATAAGTATTTTTTAAAGAATTTTACGAGGGACCCCCATCCACTACGTGAGTGGTAAACCTTGGGATACATGGGTGAAATCCACACTCCATGTAAGTAGACTAGTCTAAAGGACAAGACGGGAGTCACTACTCACTACCACACGGGATACATTGATATGATTATGGTCCCTTGTCTTGAAACCAAGGCACGTGTATCCCTTCAATATGCATTTATGTTTTTCTTCAACTTGTAATCTTGAAAAAGGCTACTATTTTAAATTCACTCACGACTCCTTTGGTTGTCTGTTAAATGGTGAGAATGGTAATGAAATGTGATTTGAGTAGAAAACTTACTTGACATGTTTTATGGTCTTGCTTGTTCTACTTTAATCCTCTCATTTTCTTCAAAAACTTCATTCCAACGCGTTACCATTTGGAGGGTGGAATTAGGTGGTAATGAAAATTGTGAATAAAAAACTTTTTAATGATTAAAGTTTCATTATTATGGGAATGATATGATATGTTTTATGAAAATTCACACAACAAATCATTCCCATTACCACCATTTAGTATCAATAATTAAACTTGCCATCAATTTAATAAAGAAAGCAGAAATAAAAAAATAAAAAAAATTCCACCTGCATCCAGAACTGAGTAAATGTAGTGATTGCTCAAATTTCTTCTATTCATGCTAATTCTGCTTGAACTATATCTGCTTTATGGCGCAAGCAGGTGTTTACTGTTTAGGAAAGTGAGAAATGCTTTTGCAAGTGTCTTGTGGTTTACTGGTTGGTCGACTTTGTCGTTTCTTACTTAGGAGGTGAAAACTTAATCATGATTTCTTGAGAGGAGATTTTACATGAAAAAAAGATTTGAAAATTTTCTTATGTTGAGGATTTGATGTTAACTTGAGTATACTGTGTCATAGAAAAGACTTAAATTTTTCTTTGCTAAAACTACTAAAACTGTAGTAATATTGGTTATGTCTTGGTATGGGCATTTTCAAAAACATATTAAATGGTGTTGCAAACCTAATTTTCCTTCTGCCTCTAAACACAACACTAGGTCTTCTTCCCTTTCTGAGCTCTTGGGTATTTCCGTTATATATTTCTGATTAAAGTAATCGTGGTAGTCATATGGGATCTTGTGTTGATGGTAGTCATGGTACTTATGGGGTGAGGTATTACTGTTGGAGGCTGCATAGCGTGAGTCATGGAGAGGGGCCCACACCACATCAACACTTAAATGTTCTAATCAATTGAAAATTATGTGTTGCTTTGAAACATATGATTGTTTTGTAAAATTTTATTTTCTACTTTTTTGACTTTGGCATAAACATAAGGTACCTAGTATTCTTTAAAGCCAGATGTCCTTGTGCATGAATGATTCTATGGCTAATATAGTGGACTTACATAAATATAACAACAAAAGTGTTCAAATTGAGACAAGTAAATTATCAAATAATACGTCTTCAAAATATTGGGAGTATGAATATTAATGGATTCAAAAACCTTGAAGGATTTTAAACGGGGGAAAGAACAGCTTAGGTCCTTGAGAATTCAACTTTCTGGCTTCATTGCAAAATGGCATGTTAATTGTTACCTTTTTGATTGACGCAAAAAGAACTTGAGAATGACAAAGACTTTAGTGTTCAAAATTATGCTCTTCATCAAGACAAGATAAAAAATTTAGTTCCACCTCTTAATTAGAAGGGCCATAATGATGTGTAATGCACTGAGATTAAATTGTACATAATATAGTTAAGAAGATTTAGAGAGAAAGAAGAAAAGAGAGTAGAAGAAAGGAATGCTCGTATTATTATGTAATCTGAGCGAGGTGCCCAGCTGAACTCTTCGAGCGGTTCAGTGACTCCTTAGTGCACAAGTACACAATATCAAGAAAATACAAGCATGATCAATTCATTCACCCCCTCCCCTTTTTATACATCATAGAATCTACTAGAAAGAGTAATTCCTCATTTTGCAAAACAGAAGACTACCCCTCCAGCTGTCCTAACAACTTCTTGTGTGTATAACCGAAAATATTCCTTTTGTTTCTGGAAGTTACTGATTTATTTTCTTCCTCCTGCTATACGTATATTGTAGGGCCGGTTTTGGGCTTCTTTTGCTGGCTGGATCCATTACATTACCCGCCCCAAAGAGTTCCACCTTGACCTCAAGGTGAAAGTGAGGAAAATGCAGTGATATATTCTGGACCAGCTCCCAGGTAGCATCAGAATGTGGTAAACCACGCCACTGAATAAGAACCTCAGCATGGGAAATATCATCTTTTGTGCAATTGCGAATACCCAACACAGCTGCTGGTTCAGCCTCCAGCACAAGGTCAGATTGCAGTTGAGTAGGAAGGGATGTAGGAAGAAACACGGAGCCATGGGCACGCCTTAACTGAGAAATGTGAAAGACGGGGTGAATTTTGCTGTTAGGAGGGAGCTCGAGACGATATGCCACAGAACCGACACGAGCAAGGATTTCATAGGGACCAAAAAAGCGAGCAGCGAGCTTGTCAAATGGACGACAAGCCAAGGTCTGCTGTTTGTAGGGTTGTAACTTCAAGAATACCACATCGTCTACTTGAAAACAATCATCACGACGTTTGGAGTCTGCTGTGAGTTTCATGCGATGCTGAGATTTCAGAAAATGGAATTGTAAATCATCAAGGATTGCATCACGTTCCCGGAGCAACTGATCCAAGGAATCCACAGGAGTAACATTATGGCCGACCCGAGTTAAAGACGGGGGAGGGCGACCATAGAGAGCTTGGAACGGTGTCATCTTGATGGAGAGATGAGTAGAGGTATTGTAACAGTATTCAGCCCAAGAGAGCCAACGAGACCAATGTTTGGGCTGGCCGTTAATAAAACAACGAAGATAGGATTCTAAGGCTTGATTGGCGATTTCTGTTCGCCCGTCGGTTTGGGGGTGGTAAGCCGTGCTACGGAGCAAAGTGGTCCCTTGGAGGCGAAATAATTCTTGCCAAAATAGACTCATAAAAACCTTATCGCGATCGGAGACAATCGATAAAGGAAACCCGTGAAGTTTGACAATTTCCCGTATAAAAAGAGCAGCGACGGAGGAGGCGGAAAATGGATGCTTAAGACCCAAAAAATGAGCATACTTGGTCAAACGATCGACCACCACAAGGACGGTATCAAAACCCCCGGACTTTGGAAGAGCCTCCACGAAATCCATTGTAATCTCTTCCCATACTTGAAGTGGTAAGGACAGCGGCTGGAGCAGCCCCGCTGGTTGTTGGTGGGAGAATTTTTGTTGCTGACAAGTGGAACAGTCTCGAACATATTGGGCCACATGTTTCCGCATTCCAACCCAAAACCATTGGTCAGCCAAGCGGAGATAGGTTTTAAATTCCCCGTTATGTCCCCCGATGGCGGAATTGTGGTACTCATGAAGTAATTTGTGAACGTACGGGGAGGTCGGAGGTAAAACAATGCGACCTTTGTATAGGAAATGGCCATGAGAGAAGGAGTAACCATGAGGCACATGTTCACCTGCTTGACATCGCGAAATAATAGAGGATATAAAAGGATCCAGGGATACCTGCTGATGTAGGAAGGACCAATCCACTGATGTAGTGGAAAGGAGAGAAGACAACACCATGGTGGCGAAGCAGGGATGACGCAAGAGAGCGTCTACAGCTTGGTTAGTTTTCCCGGGGAGAAACTTGATTTCAAAATCATAGCCCATCAATTTACTGATCCACCGTTGATACTCAGCCCCAACTTTATGCTGTGCGGCGATAAAACGGAGGCTTTGTTGGTCGGTCCAAACAACGAAGTGACAGCTTAGAAGGTAGTGGCGCCACTTAAGAACAGCCAACACAATAGCCATGAGTTCTTTTTCGTAGATAGATTTTGCTTGCCCGCGAACACCTAAAGCTTTACTGAAGAAGGCAATGGGGTGCGAATTTTGTGAGAGAACGACTCCCAGACCACGCCCTGAAGCGTTTGCTTCGATCACAAAAGGAAGCTGGAAATTGGGTATACCAAGGACTGGAGCCTGTGTTATGGCAGCTTTCAAGAGAAGGAAGGCCTCATTAGCTTCGTCATTCCAGGAGAAGGCATCGCGCTTCAATTGGTTAGTAAGAGGAGTAGCGATGTGAGCGTACCTTCGAATGAATTTTCTGTAGTAACCCGTAAGGCCCAAAAAGCCTCGTACTTCTTTCACTGACGAGGGAACCGGCCACGCACTCATTGCCTCAATTTTGGAAGAATCAACCGCGACACCGGAAGCGGAGACTATATGACCCAAATACGCCACGGAGGTGCGTCCAAACTCGCATTTCTTATAATTGGCAAAGAGGGAGTGAGCCTCCAGGAGTTCTAGGACCGTGGCCACATGATGGACATGTTCGTCGAGCGAGGGGCTATACACCAATATATCATCAAAAAACACCAGGACGAAACGGCGTAAGAAGGGGCGAAATACATCATTCATTAGTGAATGAAAAGTGGCGGGGGCATTAGTCAACCCGAAAGGCATGACGAGAAACTCGTAGTGGCCCTCGTGGGTATGAAAGGCGGTTTTGTGAACATCTGCCGGGCAAACTCTAATTTGATGATAACCTGAAGTGAGATCCAGTTTTGAAAAAAATTTGGCCCCATGTAATTCGTCGAGCAGTTCATCAATAATGGGTATCGGAAACTTGTCGGGGATAGTCACCTTGTTGAGGGCACAATAATCGACCCAAAAGCGCCACGACCTGTCCTTTTTTTTCACAAAAAGAACAGGACTTGAAAAAGCACTAGTGGAAGGCTAGATTATACCTGAACGCAACATATCATCGACCATCTTTTCAATTTCCGCCTTCTGAATTTGAGGATAACGGTAAGGACGTACGCTCACGGGGTTCGCACCTTCTTTGAGGATGATTTGATGTTCCCTAGGTCGAGAAGGGGGCAGCCCTGTAGGAGTCTCAAAGACATGGGGAAATTTGGCCAGGACCTGCTGAATGGAGTGCGGAACAGCCTCGACCACATCGGTGTCAATTGAAGGACCCAATTCAACCTGATTAAGTTCAACCAACAAACCTCCACATTCATGCCGAATGGTTTTCAAAATTGACTTCAAAGAAACCTTGGAACGCCCTAATGAAGGATCGCCCTTAAGGATCACTTTGGTGCCTTGCCATTGGATTTCATGACCTGCAACTTCCAATTAGTCGAAACAGTACCAAGCTTCTCTAACCACTGAATCCCGAGTATAACATCAGATGTGCCCAAATCAAGAGGAAAAAAATCTTCAATAATCTCCAAAGCCCCCAAGTTCAACATTACTGCCTTACATTCGCCACTTCCGCGGACCGTACCGCCCGTGCCCAATGTGACCCCAAAGTCTGCCGTGGGATGAATAGGTAGATGAATTTTGTTAATGAAGGGTAAGGAAATAAAGTTATGGGTGGCGCCCGGGTCAATCATCACAACTACTTCTCCTTGAATGGTACCCAATAGCTTCATGGTTTTCGGATTATCAATGCAATGACTGAATTGAGCGATACACTGACCGGAGCAGAGGGAGGTGGCTCTACGGCCAAGTCACCATCACACGAAACCCAATCATCCTCGTCTTCTGATAGGTCGCGGAACCGTAGGTCGTTGATCGTTTAACTAGGTCCGGTCTACACAATTAATTTTGTTCTCCTTAAATAACCTTGATGACTAGCATTAGTGGTAAGTAAGGGGTCGATCCACAGGGAAACGTTTTCGTGACAAAGAGAGTTTTAATGACAAGAAAGATTATGGTTTTTAAGCTCTTACAGTGACAACAAATTTCAATTTCAGGTTTTAGACGATATCAGTGTCACATGATTCGGTGCTTTTACATACGAATCGCGATTCGGTTCGACCGACCCGAATCGGGATTCGTTCGCCGGTTGGTTCGCCTTGGCTGGCGATTCAGAACGATTTAGAACCGAGATTCAGAATGATTTGTTGCATGAAGGTTGAAGAAGAGGAAGATGAAAGAGAATTGTACCGAAAAAGTAAAAACAGAGGAAGAAAAACTGATGAAGAAGGAAGAAAAGAAAAACAGTACCTTTTCTCTTTCTTGGAGAGTGGAAAGGTCACTAATGAGTAATGATGTCGACATCCTTTCTATTATAATCAATTATTATTTTTTTTCTTTTTTAAAAGACTCTATCTTTTCTAACTTACTTTAATACCCTTCTTTTTTTTCTTTTTTTAATTATGTTTACTTTTCCTCTTTTCAAAAAGTCTTTTCACTTACTTAACTCTAATTTTTTATTTATTCTTTTGTTATTTATTCAAAAGTCTAAATTAAATTACTATTAAATAAGTATAGACTCAGTAATATAATATTATTTGACCACACTCTACTTCATCTATTAAAAAATTTGAAAAAACTCTAACGAATCGAATGCACGAATCATGAACCTAAAAATCGAACCAAATAACTTAAGCAAACGAACAACAAATATGCCAACCAGCGAATCACGAATCCGAATCCGTACAACGAATCAAACTGAATCACGAATCGTGTGACATTGGACGATATATAAAAAGACTAGAGTTTGGGGATTTTAGCTTCTTAATATGCTAAAGGGATGGGTTGAAAATATGTTTTAACCATTTTATGATAAGAAAGGTCTTTTTTATTTAGCTCCACAACTTCTGGGCATAGGAACTATATAGTCACTAATATGGTTTAGGAGATTCGGCTTCTGGGCGTATAACTCGACCATACTAACAACTCCCTAATACATGCTCATGACCTCCAATTTATGTTAAAACAAGAAAGAATCATACAAGATGGGCATGGTTCATCATCCTAAGGACGGGCTAGGCCTCAAAGGAATCCTAATAAAGTTAGCTTCCGGGCTACTCATTACTAGCATGAATTCATACTTCCCAAGCATTCAAACAATCAAGCAACGTAAATTGTCCATGGATGGAGATCGAAATGGGCTTTCGATTCCTTACCATGGAACTCACATTCTTTCATGTACATATTTATGATCAACCCATTACCCCATAAGCAAATTAATTAGCTAACTACATCTCCAAACTCTAGAAAGATAACTACTCACTCATGTTTATTATTAACATAAGCACATAAAATATCATCATATTCCTAGAGCAAACAACAACAAAGAAGAAAATTAAGTTAAGAATACTTACTTCCCTCAACTAAGGAGGGGGATGGCAATCACACAAATGAACAAGATCTTTCAATATTCAAACCCAAGGAATATTTCAAACCAAATGCTAAATCAAACCCACAATTTCTGGAAAATGTTTGATGAATTACCAAAGGAAAAGTACTACAAACTACTAGTGTTTAATGGTTAAGTTACAAACCAAATGCTTAGTTCTAAAGATAAAAGTACCAAAGGAAAGTGTTTGATTAAAGAACTACTGCAAATTTCTGGAATGGATGAGCACTTAAACTTACAAATACACTAATAAACTTAGAAAGAAGAGAGAATAGAGTAAGGTTCAGCTTGTGGGCTGAATTGGTGTGTCTTCTCCATCAGAAAATTGGAGTATAAATAGCCAAAAGCATGGGCTTTCCACTTGCATTCACCATCATTGCCTAAGTAGTCAAACAAGCAACCCTCTTCATCATGAGGAGCAGATGCACAGGAGAGGGGAGGCTGAAGCACGCAAGGGGAAGGATTGGAGGAAGCTTGAAGCAAAAAGTTCACGGACAAAAATGAACACTAGCATGTCAGATATGAACCAGTCGACTCGACTGGTCCCAGTCGACTCGACTGGTCCCAGTCGACTCGACTGGTCCCAGTCGACCGGTCAACTGGTTCAGTGCTGGGCATTCTTTTGACTTAGAAAATTTTCTAAGTGTTGGAGCTTTAAATTTTGCACAGCCACGGGGTCGACCCAAGTCGACCATGCTCGAATCCTTCTACATTTTTACACCAAGATTCGTCACTTTTAATCCGAAGGTTCGGGTTTTGATTCCCGAAGTCCGATAAGCGACCGATCACCTTAAAACCTCCTCGAAAGTGGCTAAAAACTCCCGAAATAAATCAAAGTACTACACCACAAGCGTAAATCATAGAATTTGATCATGAAAGGCCTAAGTTAAGTAAGATATGCACAATAATGAACTAAAATCAATTAAAATTGGTGCAAATCACGCGCGATAAGCGCGTGTATCATCTTCACCCATGACCCACATAAGACTGAGCTCACTATTTTTACATTTATGCCCTAAACTCCATTTATCGTCACAACGGAAACATAGCCCTTTACTTTTCTCCTGAAAATCTCGATCAGTTAATCGGCGAATGTTATCAGGAAATTTTTTGGGTTGAGGTTGGTATGTGTTTGAGGATGTTCGCTGGGTAAAAGGAGGGGCAGAATGTTTGGTGGGGAAGGGCACGTGGTTTTTTGAAGGAAAAGGGGTGGGTTTATGAGGGGCACGTGGGGTGTGGTGAGAGAAAGAGGAAGTACTGTTTTGATAAGTAAAAGTAGCCACGTTCTTTTCTTCAATTTTCAGGGCCCAGTCAATGGCCACGTCCACGGAGTCCGGGTCCCACAACCTTAATTCTGTGCGAATGAGGGGATGCAAGCCTTTTATAAAGCTGGAAAGGAGGATATCCTCAGGAACATGAGATAATGGAGAGGCAAAAGAGATGAATTTCTCACAATAATCGGCCACTGAGCCGTCCTGATAAACCGACATCCACTGTTCACAGAGGGAGCCGCCGTCGTGTGGTCGGAAATGGTGGAGAAGCATGTGTTTGACTTCACCCCACGACGTGACACACCGCCGCTGTCGGATCCACTGCCACCACGTCACCGCCTTCCCTTCGAAACACATAATGACGACATCAATTTTCTCCTTATCCTCCATATGGTAAACGGTAAAGTAGTGTTCTGCCTGGGAAAGCCAAGCATCGGGGTTATCGCCGGCAAAGGAAGGTAAGTCGATTTTTTTGTGTCGGGAATAATCATAAGGGGGTTAGGTGCGGTTATCACGGGTGGATTGAAGTGGGTTAGGTATTTCGAAACTGCCACCACTGAGAAACAAATTAGAGCGGTTTCCCGATGGTGGTGGCAAGGGGGATGGTTGGGGTGGGGTGGTTTGTTGTTTGGGTAGTAAGGCTTTAACCTCAGCGATAAGGGTGGTGACGGAATTTTTTAATTCTTCCTGACTCCGACCATACTCCTCCTTCGACTTCCATAAGGACTCCTCATGTAGGGAAAACATGTCCTGGATGCGTTCTTCCAACGAATGTTGGAGTGACGGAATAGAATTACGCAATTCTTGGAGGCGTTCCTCCGTGAATCCAAACGCCCAGCATGTGATGGGGCCATTAAGAATCACCAGGAAGCGACGTCTCTGATACCACTGTAATGCACTGAGATTAAATTGTACAGAATATAGTTAAGAAGATTTAGAGAGAAAGAAGAAAAGAGAGTAGAAGAAAGGAATGCTCGTATTATTATGTAATCTGAGCGAGGTACCCAGCTGAACTCTTCGAGCGGTTCAGTGACTCCTTAGTGCACAAGTACACAATATCAAGAAAATACAAGCATGATCAATTCATTCACCCCCTCCCCTTTTTATACATCATAGAATCTACTAGAAAGAGTAATTCCTCATTTTGCAAAACAGAAGACTACCCCTCCAGCTGTCCTAACAACTTCTTGTGTGTATAACCGAAAATATTCCTTTTGTTTCTGGAAGTTACTGATTTATTTTCTTCCTCCTGCTATACGTATATTGTAGGGCCGGTTTTGGGCTTCTTTTGCTGGCTGGATCCATTACATGATGTTTTTGGATAAATGTTAGATGTTTTCATTGCTGATCTTAACCAATAGAACACATGAACATAGATGTAAATTCTGCAATAAAAAGCCAACCAAACTTACTAGGAAAAATATAAGAAAGATGATGGCATGCAACTGCAAGTCATGGAAGATATAGGACGAAATGCAGAATACTGTGGATTGCGATAGCCTCTAAAACCCTTACAATGCATTTGAGATGTGTTGATGCAACTCATGCAACCAAAATTTTGCCCCATTGGCAATTGGGTGTATATAGTTGTGCCATGGTCAAAGAAAATGGAGTCTTTTTCAGTGTAGAAATAGAAAACGCATAGTAGTGGCGTTTCAAAGTGAAAAAGAGGAATTTAGAATGGTAAAAAGAAAGTGTGAAGCGGCATGTTTAAAGTAGTTTGTTGCCAATTACTTCTACTCCCTCCTATTCACTATTATTGTCCCATTTGATTTTGTATAGTATTATTTATCGATCGCTCTTAATTTGTATTTTATTCTCAATCTATAAGTTAAAACATAGTCAATTAAGATTTTGTTTAATTCGTCTCAATATAAATTTTTATTTATATCAACTTTTTGTAATTTTAACTATACATAATTAAGATATTTATGTACCTTTTTCGATGAGGCAAATATTTATAGATTTTTGGTTTCGGATTTTAAGGGTCAACCGGAAACAACCTCTAAGAGTAAGGTTGTGCACATCCAACCTCCAAACCTCACCTTCGGTGGGAGCCACGTAATGGCATTGGAGTAATACAATGTTTTGCACAATTTAAGATATTTAGGATTGAATATGTGCAGAGGCAAACATGAAAAGCTAAATGGGATAATAAAGTGTATAAGAGGGAGTATAATATTTCTCTACGTCACTCTTCTCTCTTTGAAGTCTTAACTGTTGGGGCAAGGTGGAGTTAGCTCTTTTTTTGTTGTTGCATTTATTAGTGCAACTACCTGTCTGCTCCGTGAGGGTGAGGTCGTGTCTTTCTTAGTTCTCTGATTTTGGCTTTATTTTTGTATGTTATCCAGTGGAAGGGATCCTCTACTACCAAACTTGGAGGAAGCCGAAAGAATTCGTGGTGCTTTACCAAAACAAGAGATCCGTGTGTTGAAAAATACCGGTAAAATGCCCAAGTGTGAGATTCGCAAATTCAAGGATTCTGGTCATTTTCTCTTCTTGGTAGGTTGAACTTTGTATTTTCTTTGAGTTTTGGTATTATTCATGCCAAATCTGATGCTGATATGGGCATATGGCACAATGAGATTCCAAATGAACAACATGCCATTATGATGTGGGTGGGTGACCAAGGAAGGTGGAATTCACAGAAAATGATACCCAATTAATTTCTTGGCAAATTTCATAAGCACCTGAACTAAACGCCCCTCAATAACCCCAAAGATCAAAGGTATGATCTCAAGAACACGTCTTACACAAGCACTCAAAACAGAACCGAAAATCGTAACAATGCAACAACAATGAGAATATTAAGAACACAAATAAAAACACACACCAAGATTTAAGTGGTTCACCCCTAATTGGGCTACGTCCACTATACTAGCCTAGATGTCTTTATTGCTTCTTCAAAGTTTCTCCAATGGAGCAATACACAATGATGATGATGATTACAATTGAGGAAGGGAGAAAATAAGGAGAGTGATTTAATCTTTGTAGAGAGAGAGATGTAGGAAAATGAAAGCATATATGATCTCTATGTGTTAGGCCCTATTTATAGTTTATAGCGTCTAACACTTACAATACATCCTAAGGCAACCCAAGAAACCGGGCAAAAACAGAACAATAAGGAGACAGGGCACAAAGCCGAGTCGGCTGCCCTATGGCCAAAGGGGACAGCCGACTAGGCCTTTTCTTCTGATCCAAAAAAGCATTTGTTCCTTTTGTTTATTTTAACTTGCGTCAGAATTACCATTTTGCCCTTTTCATTAAACCCATCAATTAAACCCATGATTAAGGACTTTAAGTCACCTTAATCACCACAGCCCCCATGTTATGTCAAAGCTTATTTTTGAAATGTTCATTTTCTGAAATATGTTGCTCATTTTAACCATGTGTTTTTTTCCCTGAATTATGTCAAAGCTTTAAAGCTCATTTATGAAGCTTAGTTTCATTTATTGTTTGAATCAGGATGTGTAACGTTTTACTTACCCTAATATGCTCTGCACATAGGTGGAAATTGTTATGGTCCTTTCCTCCAAATCAAAGATAAAGAATGCTTGATTGTACTTGTTTGTTTTTTGAAGTTTGATTCTGACAAGGGAAGTCACCAGCCCTGGACTTCTGTCTATTCCAGATGTCAATTAATAAACTTAAGATATTTGCTTTTCCAATTTCTATCCATTTAGCTGAATTATGGGGTGTTAAACTGATTGATTATGGGATCTGTAATTAATCGATACGTCTGACACCAATTGTCTTGCCTATTCTGCTTGTGTTCTATGCTCTGTCTTCTGTCTGTGTTCAACATTTCCACCCGTGTCTCAATTCACAGGAAGACGATATTGATTTGGTGACCATTATAAAGGGAACGAGTTTCTACCGTCGGGCTAAATCCCATGACTATATTTCTGACTATTTGCTTCCTACTGAAGAGGAATTCATCAGAACATCTGAGTCATTCAGGTAGATTATCATTTCCAATTTTCATCTAAATGGAGTTAATGGCCCGTATTGAGATACAATATGAGGTGAAGATGAAGAAGGGAGAGACGAAAAGCACTTGATGTGGGTCATTTTAAAACATATTTTAGTTAAATTATTTGGTTTTTTGTTTTAAAAAACCCAATACAAATCATCTTACAATAATGATGCATCATTATAGCCATTTCATGTTATTATTGTGAAACGTAGGTAATTTGTTTAACAATAAATGCAATATTTTGTTATTTGCCATAGTATGAAGGATTTTAACTGAAACAACTGAATATCTTATATGTACTTGCTATAAAATTTGAGAGAGTGAGGAACTTGGTTTCCGTCATTTAGAATTTAAGTGATGTAGATCATGAAATAGTTGTAATTAAATAATTATTGATCACAGGTGGCTCAATATAGCTACTGGACCAGTAATGCTCTCCACTTTGGAAAATGGTCAAATTGTGCGTGGCCTTGCAGGAATTCCTATGGATGGTCCTGTTGTATTTGTTGGTTATCACATGTTACTGGGTTTGGAGATATATCCTCTAGTGATAAACTTTTGGTCAGAGAGAAAAATCCTCATGAGAGGCCTTGCACATCCTATGCTTTTTGCAAAGCTACAAGATGATGATTTGGATATGTCTATGTTTGATTCATATAGAATCATGGGTGCAGTTCCAGTCACAGCCAGTAACTTCTACAAGTTGCTTGCTTCAGGTTCCCATGTTCTGTTGTATCCAGGCGGGATGCGTGAAGCTCTTCATCGAAAGGTTCAGTTTCTCACTTTCTCTTGAGCTTTGCATCTGTAATTTTTCATCCTAGAGATACGTACTCAAACACTCGTCTGTTCCTGCATAGATCTATAAATAAACCTATAAAAGGTTCAATACCTGATTAATAGTAAAGGGGGTACCAAAATCGAAGAGTGTTTTCGAATCTAAGACTCTGATTGGGTGAAAACTGAAAAGTGAAGCTTGTGGGAGGATGAAATAGGTTTCGGCTAAATATTGACTTTCGCCTAACCAAACGGATTAATCGTTGTCATCTACAACTGTCGGTGCAGTCAAAATTTTGGATAATAGAGCCCTTCTTTAAATGTCGCCACCCTTTTCTTTGTGTCGCCACCTTCTTTGATGAAATTACAAAAAATGCCCTTGAATTATTATAAAATCAAAACTTATTATTATTTAACTAAAATTATTAATAATAATTAAAGTTGAAATAAAAAATATTAATTATAAACAAGAAAATGTTTAGTAAAAATAAGAAAATGGACCTAGTCGCAGTATTATACAACTCGACCTAGGCCAAATTGCACGTTTTGTGCAACTGGCTCCAATTTATTTATTTAATTTTCATTTATATTTTATTTCTTTAAATTTTTAACTTTAGCGGCTGAACTGGACCAGTCTGGTTGCATTTGATCTGATCTTCGAGTCTTGCTAATTCATAATTCTAGGTCGGTCTGGAGTGGTAGAAGCCCAGAAAAATCCGGGTTAGACAGGATTAGATCAGATATATATAAATATATTTTTTAAGGGGAACAATATTTGTGATTTATATGTATATACCTAAAGGGCGTTAGATTTCTTATTTCTAACCCTAAACCTTTTTTACTCAATTTTTTTGATTTTATAAATATTAGTTTGCTAATACATTTCAAAATCTTTCATCTTTTAATGTATTTGTTGGTATCGAAAATTGCATCTGGTCTAACCAGTCTAAACTCAGATCGGACTAGGAGAAAATCGGGTTAGATCGGTACCACACTTGATAGAACCGTTCCTACCTTCGATCTTAACATATTTAAAAATTTGGTCTCCCGGTTCGAGTTCGGGTTTGGACTGGTGCTCATCTCTTTTAATCTCATCTACAGACTTCCTATCTCTCTTTTTTTTAATCTCATCTCATATTATTTTCATCCAATTTTTTTTAATCTTATTCTTCAACAACAAACAACAACATCCTTTACCCACATGCCATGAAGTAGCTCTCAGGACGAGATTCATGGGGTGGGGTGTACTAACCTTACCCTTGTTAGTGATAACACCAACAAGGCCGTTTCCAATTGACTCTTGGCAGCTAACATCTTGTGCAACTTCACATAAATAAGAAATGCACATGATTAAATAATCCATTTTACTAATGGTCCATTATCATTTGAAACTTCAAAATAGGGCCCCATATCTTAATCTCCAACTACAAATTAAAAACATATCCCTCTCCTAGTGTGTCAATCTCATGGGGATGAAGGGAGTATATAATAGTATTGAAGTTCCCAGTAGAAAATCTTCTATAGAGGTAATTATGATTAGGTGCCTTGTTTTATATTATGCAAAGTTCGTTAGTTAATTTAGCATTTTGTGGACTAATTGCATTTTGTTCTTTAAGAATAAACTCCTTTGTTTTTGTGTCGTGATGTGGACTGTAATTGCATTATTGAGCTTCAAAGATTCATGTGCTACACACATGAAATCCCATCTATTGAAAAAGCATGTATATAATTATGCCAATCATTGTCACTTTCAAAATACTTATAACAGTTGTTTCTTCAGCAAATGTTAGACTTTTATACGTGCGGTTGTAATGGAATGATTCTCTTGACATTGTAAAATTCACTATTAAGTCATGCAGGGTGAGGAATATCAGCTATTTTGGCCAGAAAGATCTGAATTTGTGAGAATGGCTGCTAGATTTGGTGCTAAAATTATACCATTTGGAGTTGTTGGAGAAGATGATATCTGTGAGGTTAGTTTTAAATGATAAAAGATTTATAATTATGATATGCTACAAATATGACCCCACCTAAATGAGAGTCGCTTTATGAGCTGTATATGCAACAAATATGGGCTGCTGTTTTTGTGAATGTACCCTTCTTGCACTAAAGTTCTTACACAATAATATGGTTGTCTAGCTACTGTTAGTCCGTTTCATTTTTTAAGTTGTTGCATTTTTCCAGCTTATTCTTGACCATGAAGATCAGATGAAGATTCCTTACCTAAGGGATACAATAGAAAAACGGACAACTCAGATTCAATTGAGGTAATGCTTGTCTTGATCTGGGCAGCACTTTTTGAATCGTTAATCTCAAGTGTAAGCATTGTGCAATATGGATATTTCAGTTGCCCGACTACAAGCTGACCTTTGTTAAATTTATGATAGGACTGACATGGAAGGTGAAGTTGCAAACCAAGTTGCATATTTTCCAGGACTGCTACCAAAGGTTCCTGGGCGTTTCTACTATCTGTTTGGTAAACCTATTGACACAGCAGGTATGATCCTCATTTGCTATGTGAAGGTTCTTTTTTCAGATTTCATGTTTGGTGGTTTATTTATATAATATTCCCAACTTTTAAATCAGTGCAATAAATCTAGATAATCGTGGAAATTAATGAAATTGTCTAGTGTTGTCGGCAGTGGCGAAGTTACATGTGAGACCTGCCCCCCTGGTCCAAATGCACGGTTCATTGGGTTTTTGATTCAGCCCCCTTCTATAAGTTTTCATATTTGATTATGGGGCCGAACTAGTATCAATAAAACTTGAGGTCTGTGATTTGTATTACCATGTTGTAATAGTTTTTAAAACTATATATTTAGTAGAAGCTTTTGTCTTCTAAACCACTCTTGCAGTCCTTAACATAGCCACTGAACATTACAAGTCTCAATTTATAAAAATTTTCCTTTCAAAAACCAAAACCTAGACTTATAACTTATAACTATTTTGCTAGTGTAAAGGTCATTTAGCCATAAATTTTTGCTGGTGTATCTGTCATCCGACTATAATTTTTTCCAGTATATCGGTCCTTCAGCTATAATATTTTGCTAGTGTATCAGCCGTTCTAATATTTTTGCTAGTTTAAAGGGTCATTAAACTAAAGTTTTTTTGCTAGTATATCACGAATAATCTTTTTGACTAGTGTTTCGGCTATTTGGGCCCTCAAATTAAAATTCCTGGCTTACCCCTGGTCGTCAGTCTCGTCATATATATAATCAAGAATAACCAGAGTTGTGGGTTTGTAGCTAGTATCATTGAGGAAGTGCAACTTGCTGTTCCTGTTGCGTTTTGTGTTATTTTCCCTTTATGTGAATTGCTTAGCAAAATCACAACGGTACTTGCTTTTGAGTTGATCTTTGTCCTGTTGTACGAACTTGGCAATCCCTCAATACATGACATAAATTTACGCGTAAACCTTTTTAGCTGCAGTATGTCTATGTGCTCTACCCATCACTTCATTTTGGCGATGGCATCTTGAGATATCTAAGCATAAATCATCACTATATTAGGAAATGTGACCACTCTTTCCATTCATAAAAAAAGCTCATCACCCGGGTCAATGAGTCAAGTGTTATAATTTCTACACACCCTTTCTTCCATATAACATTACCAAAAGAGAACAATAGTAGCAATCTCAGAATAGGGAATGAATTCGGTGTGTCCACCCCTCGACTATATAAGTGTGCGACTGTTACAATTGACTAGTTATTATTTGATGATTTATTTTGGAGAAACTATTTACTTTTGTTTATTACCATATCTGATGGTTTGTTTTTCTTGAAACTTGGACCATAAATCTGATTGAGTTCTCTTTTAACTGAATATCATTGATTTCTTCCCTATTCTACTGCCACAGGGATGAAGCAAGAGTTGAGAGACAAAGAGAAAGCTCATGAACTGTATTTGCACGTAAAGTCTGAGGTTGAACGTCACATTGCATATTTGAAGGAGAAAAGGGAACAAGATCCCTATCGCAGTCTTGCTGCTCGAACATTGTATCAAGCCATGCATGGTCCAACGGCTGAAGTTCCAACATTTCCGCTTTAATCAAGTATTGTATACTTGGAAGCCCACCCGGATGGCCACAATTGAGGTATTTTGATAGAATTCTATACGATGCGCATACTTCACGAGATATGAATTGTACAATAAACTTACTATTCAAAACTCGATGAACTCATTCTTTCTTTTTCCTCTAGTATAAGCATCTCTAGAGTAAAAAGAACTATTTGGTTATGAGCAACTGTAAATTATTAACATTGATTATAATGTATCATTGGGCTTGAATCTGTATATTATTAACATCGATTATAATGCATCATTGGGCTTAAATTGTGTTAATATTACCTCCTTGTGATTCATTGTTATTCTTTCCATTTTAAGACCTTTTTAACGTAAAATCTAATTCTTTCTCAATATGTTTTTTCCGATTCATACAGATTCTTCCCGACTAACCAATAAATCTCTGTCACCGTATAAGAAATTGATCACAGAAAGCCCACTTGTTTCTTAAGTTCCAAAAGTTTTTGATCTTTAGTTTCTTGTATCTCACGTTTTTTTGTTCTGAAACCAGTACTCTCTGATTTGGTCTTATGGTACAATTGGACCACAAGTGATAATTGTCATTTACCTACGTTGTGTGCGGAACTGCGGCGTATGCTCATGTAAATAAGAAGTGTTTTTTGTATACTCACTTGTCATGATCTTGATTCTAGGGAAACCTAAAATGTTCCTAAAGAGCCAATTTGTATGTTTCAATAGAACACACAAATTATACAAGTGTATCGACTTGCACAAAATGAATTCTATTCACCCAAAATTCTCTGATGTTATATTTGAAATGATCATTGAAAACTTAAAATTGGTTTAAATTTTGTATTTGGCAAATAAAAAATTAAATTTGAATTTGAATTTGAGTTGATTTTGTCATTTTTAAAAGTACTTAAAGTTGAGAATTTGTATATGATTTCTCAAACATTGTTATTATCAAAGCTTTCGTTTATGATTTCATAATTGAAATTTACACTTTAAATGGAATCTGAACACAACCTCAAAGAGGTTCAAAAGAGTTCAAAAGAACCGTAACGGAACTTGTGATAATACCTAAAGCACCATTCGGTTCAAAGATTGGTACCCGCTCTTTTTGGGACTTTTTGTAATTTATAGAAGCAAAGAGAAAAGTAAAAATAAGAAAAAATTCTAATAACGACTTGGTTTATTATTTTTGTGTGCAACAACCTTAAACAGTACAAAATATTACGTATTTCCACTTAACAAATACAAGTGTACAACCAAGTACATCATTGAAAATTTTTGCTATTTTTAGTCCATGAACAATGGTGAGGATTCACCTTCTTCTCACTCCTCTTTTTCCTCCTCTTAACTATCCTCTTGGATGTGTAGAGGAAGCAACAATCCTCTTGGCCAAGAGGATTGGTCATGATCCTCTTCATGAAGAGGATGTAGATCGTACAAAGAAGATTGAATAGGACAAAAAAAGCCATTCCTACGTTGAAAGGGAGAAAAAAGGAGGGAAAAAAAGAAAAAAAGTATTTGGGACAAGAGGATTGGTACACTTGGCACAATTTGATTAGTTGAATTTAAGTTTGATTTTTTACAACGATATAATCTAAAACGGTCATAAAAAAATGGTAAAGCAAAATGTCAAAATAATTTCACCAACAGCTATATTTTTTTCTCTATAAATTGAACCTAAATTTGCATATATTTCACACACTTCAATTTTTCGGTCCTTTCGGTCTTCTCTCTTTCTTCTATACTACCCATCTAAACTCATTTTCTTATTGATAATTTTATTCGCATTATTATATCCTTAATTATGGATCCAAATAATCCAAATAATCGAAGAAATTTTCGAATAGAAAAACGTAGTAGTATTTTTCTTTTTTAAATTCTATGTTTTCCGAACATTTAATTAATGTATGTACTTTGTTTCTTTAAGTTATAAAATATGAAATTATGAATATTTTTTTGTGGGTTGCTAGACTAATAATTCGCTAATTAATTAATTATACAAAATTGAGTAAATAATATTTATCATTCAATAATTACACAAATTACAATTATTAAATTTGGATAGGAAAATGATTGTGTGGTGGGGTACATTTGAGTAGGAGAGAGAAAGTGAAAAGAGGATGATACCCTTGGATGTTGGACAAATTAAAGGAATAGAATGAGAAAAATAATATAAATAGTGAAAAATAATGTGGAGAAAAAAGAAAATGATGTGTCAAATAGAAAAAAAAAGATAGAATTATGAAGAGGATATATTTATTCTCTTCATTGTTCATGCTCTTAGGTTGATGTATACAAAAATAGTACCCATTAAGTCTATAATACAAAACTTTTGAATATATAAGAAGCCTCATGTGATACCAAAGGCCGTAGGAACCATAAACGGTCCTTGAAAGGCTAGTAAAAGCTTCCAAAGAGTCTCTAATTGTATGGATAAACAATTATAATTAACATATACTTAAAAGAATGTAAAATGATATATATTTCCAATTAAGATTCATGTCACGTGGAATTATTTGATTGGATATCATTGAAATTGATTATTATTTCTCTATCCTATAAATTTCTATCCACCCAAATTAAATTTCTCCATCCTATAACCTATATAAAGCCTAGAAAGTATTTCAAAATAATTTAAAACGCAGTCAAAAAGATAAATCTAACGTACTCTAAAGCTATGATTTATTTACACTTTTGGGATGTTCCTAAAGTTTTTCAAAAGGCAATGTGATAACCTTCATCTTTATTGCAAATTGAAGCATACATATAATAAAGCAATATAAAATAATTTAAAACGCAGTGAGAAAGATAAATCTAAAAATACACTAAAGTCATGATTTGTTTACGCTTTTTGGAATTAAATTTTTAAAAAAGATAATAATATGATGGTTTTCGATTAAGCAAACATCATTTACATCGTCAACCCAAAAAAAAGTTATTATTGGAATTTCGCCAAGTCAAATTTTCACAATATTTAATAAATAAATAAATAATTGAAGATTATATCAAGCATAAAACCCTAAAAAAACTTAAGATGATGATTAAAGTGGAGTAATCATTAGAAAATGAAGCATAACTTCAAAGTGAAACTAATATAAAAGGTAAGAGAAGTTCATAAAGATCAGAACACCATAAAGATCAATAAAAAAACTTGATATATACTTTCTCTGTTGCGAAAATCTCGCTACGTTTTCATTATTGAAATTATTCATTATTCAAGCTTATTTTATATATTGCGAATAATGTGTAAAAAAATATAGTCAAGTGGAATCTTGTTTGAATCTTTTAATCGCATACTTTCATAATATTAATTTTTTATAAATTTTAGACAAGTATAAATTATATTAAACTTAAAACAAACAAAAAAAAAAGTACCTCAAACTCCAAATTCAAAAAACAAATAAATGATTAGCATTTAATTCATAACTAATATCAAAACTTCCTAATGGATAACATTTAAAACCTTATAATCTTGATTAAACTCATCTAATTAACTTAATCAAACCCACTAATTACAGAGTTAAAGAAAGATCCAACTTCTGTTTTTTCATCTGCTGATTTTCCACGCTCATTGGAGGAGATAAAGGATTATCAATCATGGGTCCCACCATCAAAGGACTAGCAATGGGTCCCACAATCTGAGCACCACAATCACAGTCACAGGTAGTATTAACAGCACCATCAAAATAGTAAGGTTGTTCAGGAGGAATATTACATGGGTAATACCCAAACCCATTATAAAAACCATACCCATTACCATATTTATTAAATGGGTAATACCCATCTCCATGAAAACCCGGATTATAAGAAAACTGACCCGTATTACACTCAATAGTACTACTAGTACTACCCATTTCTTCATCAAAACTTGCATTGTTAATGTTATTATTGTTGATTTTGAGTTGTTTAGCAGCAGCTCTTTCAATTTTATGCGCATTTTGGTGACCACCCAAAGCTTGAGAAGAAGAAAACTTACGTGAACAGTAAGAACATTGGAATACTCTGTTATTATTGTTGTTAAAAGATGATGATGATGATGATGATCTTCTGGGTTTCTTAGATTTTGTGTTTGTGGGTATTATTTCAGTGAAAATGGAGTTTGTATTAGTGGGATTTGTGGGGAAATAATTATATGGGTGTTCAATGAATTTAAACATGTTTGTTTCAAGGATCATTGAAGTATTATGATCATAATCCTCCATTGAAGAAGAAAGGGAAAAACTCATAGTTTAAGAAGAAGGTATGACATGAATATGCAAATTGGGAACGAAGATTTGATATTTATAGGAAGAGAAAAAAAAAAGGTTTTTAATAAAATTATTGTTAGAGTGTTGTAATTTGTTATTTGAATGATTTTGTAGTACATAAGCCGTTTTTCTATTTTGTCTTTAGTATGATAATAATAAAGGAAAAAAAGAAATTTATGATTGGTTTTTGGGATTATGTAATTGTAATGACAATGGTCACCATGTCTAACTCCATTTTATGTGCTTTTGTGATTTCTCCATTTCAATATTAGTATTAGGCCGTGACAATTCATCACACAATCTCATCATGGTTCATTTGCGTAGACACGAAACACCCGTGGACTCGGGTGGATCGTGAGGTTCATCGTTTTTCAAAATCATATGGTCATGGGAGGATTAGCCCATCCAATATATATGCAAGTCCACAATCCACTATTTTATAGATGTGAGATCTTGTATCATAATTCATATATGAAGTATTTCCACCAATTACGAAACTTCAACTGTAGTGATTAAGGGTGACTTAAAGTCCTTAATCATGAGTATTAGTGATGGGTTAAAAGATAAGAGCAAAATAGTAATTCAGATGCAAGTTAAAAGTAGCAATTGAAACAAAAGCATTTTGGAGACAAAAGAAAAAGCCTACTCGGTTGTCCCTCTGCCTCTTTGGACAGTCGACTCGGCTATGAAGGTTGTCTAGCCTTTTGTCTTGTTTTTCCCGGTTTCTTGAATTGCCTTAGGTTATATTTGTAAGTGGTAGTTCCTATAATCTATAAATAGGACTAATTACATAGAGTATTTCATTGCTTTCATTTCCTATAACTCTCTACAAGATTAAATCACTCTCTACATATTTCTCTCCCTCAATTATAATCATCACCCTTGTACATTGCTCCATTGGAGAATATTGAAGAAATCAATAAAGACATCTAGACTAGATAGTGGACGTAACCCAATTAGGGGTGAACCACTTAAAATCGTGATGTGCTTTTGTTTGCGTTCTTAGTATTCTCAATTGTTGTTACTTTGTTGCATTTTTCCGATTTTGTTTTGGTCACTTGTGTGAAACGTGTTCTTGAGATCATCCTTAGATCTTTGGGGCATTAGTGGGTCATTTACTTCATCAACAAAATTTATTGGCTTTTTACTTTTGATTATTGCTCTTTCTGCATTTTGTAGCATTCAACAATGCACCATATATTTTGAAGGATTCAACAGTGTATTATGAATTTTGAGGGACTTCCTTGTTCTTTCATCAAAGTCTATTTATAGTTTGTTATGTTAGAGCAAGCTAACGAATGTATGAAGTGTGGGCCTAAAGGCGGCATGAAAAGTTAATGACCGTGACTTGAAGGTGCAATAATGAACCATAGTTATATGCAAGTATTAAGGTGATTCAATCAATAAAAATAATGTAAACATAACATTAAGATTTAAGGTGATTCACCATTAATGAGGCTACATCCACTATCCTAGGCTAGTGTATCATTATGTGTTTAAAGGATAGAGAAGTTTAAAAGCTCAGTACAATGTTGAAGGAATTACATCAATTGAGAGTGTATGTGTGAGCTATACATTGAGTATAAAATAAGAAGTATGGTAAGGATAATGGGAGGCTCAAGCTCTTAGCTTGGCTCTACCCTTTACAATAAAGCATTACACATATATATAAGCCAAAGGGATAAAATGGGGCATCAGTAGACATGAAAAACAACAAGGCAACAAGCGTCAAAACAACACAGTAGGCTCGGTCGACCTAGGGCTCGGTCGAGCAAGCTGGTTGAGCAAAGGTACAACATGCTTCTGACAGCTTTTTCAGCTTGCTTGCACAACCTACTTTGACCCCTATGGTCTTTCCTATGCTTCTATAGCTTGATGTAGTTGCATTTCCTTATATGCCAATGACAAACCCATGTGAACACACTCTATTGCTTTGTTTTATGCATACTATGAGAGTGTGCACTACGTTTTGAATTGGAGTGTCCACAACTACTCAAAATAGCATGCTTAAGGCCTAGTAATCATAGTTTGTTATTTTAACCTTAAGATCAATTTCTTCTACTATCTAATTTTCATCTGACATATCACTTATTAACACAAGAGTACAAGACTCAACTCAAGTCACACTTCTTTCAAGTTACTTTGAAGATGTACTAATTGTTTGTTGATTGATGTTACGCAATTTAATGATTGTAATTTAATATTCAATTGTAATGTAAATATGAGTATATATTTTTTATTGATGTATCTATACCTGATCAGGCTCTTTTTATTTGCTATTGGGAGCATGATATTAATTTTTTATAATTTTTAATTAACTATAAATTAAATAAATAAAAGATCACATAGTACTGTGAATATAGGTCGGATTGGTTTTTGGGTCAATTGGGTTTGATCTAGTGGATCATAAAATTATTATTTTATTCTTTTCGCTATAAAAAATATTCTCAATAATTTGCATTATATAATTCAAATATGTAAGACTTTTTTGAGTCATATGGTGCACTTTAATTGCCGTAAAAGTATGTAAAATAAAATATTATGCAACTTTTTTCGTTAACACTTTAAATATAGTTGTTCTTAGTATATTTGAAAAAAACATATTTTCAAGTCAAAATTGGTAACTAAAATAATGAAATTCACAAAGTGACTACTACTCAAAATATTAATGTAATTCAAAAAACTCACAAAATATTAGATAAATGGGTCGAATCGACGGAGTCTCATTTAGTTCGATTTCAATTGAGCAATCGGTCGGATCGAATCAAAATTTATCAAGACCACTTAAAGCTATCATATAAAAAAAAAAAAAAAACTCAAAACCTAATTAATACTTCCTCTGTTCCATAATACTTGCTACATTTAACATTTACGCAATCCAATGTACTATTTTGTTCATTTATATGTCGAATTATACACAATTAAAAATTATAAAAAGTTTATATTATGAGAGTATGCGATTAGACGATTCAAACAAGATCTCACTTGACTATATTATTACTTACATATTAGCCGCAATATATAAAATAAGCTTAAATGATGATTAATGCCCAAAAACAAAATGTAGCAAGTATTTCGGAACGGGGAAGTATTAATAAGAAAAAAAAAAGGAATAAATGGGTAAAAAAATGAGAAATTCATCAGAAAAAAAGGACAAAAAAAAGTAGTATCGCCATGTCATCAAGCTGCAGCAACTACACAACACTCCTTTCACCTCCTCACCTTCACCCCCACCAGAAAACTCTTACTCTTACTGTTCACTTTTACATCAGAAGGCCACGTGGCAGATGATTAGTGCATCTTAAAAGTTAAAACAATTATTATTTTCCTTGTACTTAAAAGTTATACTTTGTCCGTTTCATACGACTCGCTACATTTTCATAATAGCATTATTTATCTTCAATCTTATTTTGGTAATTCCAATTCATGCATAAGAAATAATATATTCATATATGATCTTGTTTTATTCGTCTTAGAATAAAGTTTTTTAATATGTAATTTTTATAATTTTTTGTTTTGTAAAACAAGAATATTTAATATTAAAATAGACATTAAAGTAGGTGCAAAAAGAAATGTAGCAAATATTGTAAATTTTATTTTGAATTTTGCAACCATTGGATGTGTTCAACACTTGTAAGCTGCCATTGATTATGACATTTTTCCATATAATATGTCGCACTCAGTTGCAATTATTTTAAGACGGAGGTTGCAAAATTTATAAAAGAAGTATTTTTAAGAAAATGTGAAATTTAATTAATTATAGAGAAATTAAATTGTGAAGTAAATATTATAATATAAGATTAAAATAAAAAAATTAATTTTATTTTTAATTAATAGGATGAGAAATATAGGTAGTGAATCCGAAATTAGAGATGATGCAAGTTATGAGAATTAAAAGTTTTCAGTTGAAATTTAGAAATTGAATTTAAAATCTGAAATCTAAAGACTACCTAAAGAAATTTAACTTGATCAAAATTTAAATTTTCATTTTTTAGATTTGTCGTATTTAATCAAAAAAAATTATAAAATAAAATAATTAAAAGAAGCAAACTAAAGAATTAGTCATATTATACTACTTACGTTTTTTTACTAGCACCAACTGTTTACTTGTAATATCTTTACATACTATCAAAAGTAGTATTTATATCCAAATTAACAACATTATTATTAAATCTAGTGTATTCCACTTATAGAAAAATTATAATTAGAATCTAGGGAGAAAAGAAAGACAACAATACATTTTATATATATATATATATATATATATATATATATATATATATATAAAAGAAACTTTTATGAATTTTTTGGCCCATCAAAACTAGCGCAATTATTTCTACTTTCATATGACAAAAAGATTTTATTTTTTATATATAATTTTTAGCCTAAAATACCAAAAGAAACCTTTATGATTGGACTTATTACAATATCAGCATAAGATCAGCAAAATATAAGGTGCATACACTTCAAAAGTAAAAGAAATATCATCCAAAAATCATACAGGAACAAGAGAAAGGAGTTCAATGACTTATAAAATATACACATCATCCTAAATTCATCGACATAAAATATACTATTCTAACACTCCGGGCAACTGCCCAACCCTGCCCCCAAATATAGGCCTATTTGTGACATAGAGAGATAATAGACCTATACTTCATATGTAATTTTACGTTTTATCGTCAAATGTAGGTCGATCAAGACTACCAAGAGAGTAATTTTCACAAAAGTAAGAAATATGAATGAATCAACTGATAAACATACAGCATTATTATGCGGCTTTGACAACTCATCACATAATCATCTAGTGGGTCCACATATATGGGTACACTCACAGGGCACCCGTGTGCTTAGGCTGACAAACCCACGATAATGAATATTGAATTGCATACACACTTGACGAGGTTTATACTTTCCCAAAATCATATATTATTAGAAAGATTACCCAACAAATATTATATACAAATCTATCACCCATTATTTTAGTGATGTGAGAAGTTAAAAACATTATACATCTGAGTAAATTTCATTATTTTGAATTTAGAGTTAGCTGTACAAAAGAGAACGAAGTTTACCAGAGTCCATCATGATACACTTGATTTGTATTTACATTTTACAGTATGTACAACGTCCCAGACCCTGCTCATAGAATTCCTATGAGCGGAATACACTGGATATGATGATGATAAACATGTACAATGTATTATTGAACTATAAATAAGGCTGGAAATGATAACACTTGATCAGTCCCCGATGTCGAAATACTTGGGATCTGCTGGGAAATGGTATTCTACATTCAACTGCAACGAAAATCTCGAAGAATAAGTCACTAAACAATCGATGTTTCTTGTCGAATTTAATCTTATGAAGAGAACTAAAGCTATTTCATAATTTGTGGTTCTTAGTAATAAAGATTGATTAAGTAACAGAAAATTTGAGTCTTATGGTTGAGATTGTTGGATAAAAAGATCAAATGAAGCAACAAACCCACTACTGATCAAACAATAAATTTCAGATGGGTATCGGGGGTCGCATCTTAAAACAGCTATCATCTATGTCACTCGGACTTCTTATATTTCTTCACGTACCCGTGTCCAATCCTTGATCCTTGGACATTAGTGTGACGCTTAGACACTTCATTTTAGGCATAAAATTGAATACTTAGACGTATCCGCACTTGGACACTTATCGGTATCCGATAGCAATACCACAGTCCAAGTAACATAGGCCATCATATAAGAAAGATCAATCAAATTCTCTTGATTTTGGGGCAAGCACTACTTAGCATAGTGATCACGATCACTCTAATGGTCGAAAAAATGGGTTTTGCGGATGATTTTGCAGTTAACGGGGTCTATAGTTCGGTCGTGTTTAGCTCAAAAACCTTTGCGATGAGTTATGTGGCCTTTTTTTGCACTATGCTACTCAAACTTCCTAAGTCCAAGGAATACAACTTACGGTTTAGGCATACGACACAATAGTCTTTGTAGTTGTAGCCGTAACGACAACATGTCATTACCCCAATGATGAGTGTTTCCCGCCTAAAGCAGGGTTTGCAATGTAGGATGTACGCAACCTTACTTTTGTCAAAAAAAAAAAAAGGTTGTTTCAGATTGACTATTAAACTATTAAAAAACCCAAAATTGCTTTAAGACGTTAAGAAATTTGCAACACATAAATTGCGAAGAAGTAAATCATGCCCTTAGACGGTTAAAATGAGCAAATGAGGGATTTCCCCTTTATCCTCCCTTGAGTGTATTACTATATATGGCATGAATTATATATGATCGCTTATGTTACTCGGACTCTTCATTTTGCTTCACGCACCTGTGTCCGATCCTTGATGCTTGGACATTGATATGACACTTAGACAATTCAATTCATTTTAGGCGTAAAATTGAATATCCGAAACTTGGACACGTACAAGTATCCGACATCAGTACCGTGTCCAAGTAACATAGCTGATCGCATTCTAGTCATAGACAATTAATGAGAATGAGATTGATCAAAAACTGAAAACTTGCATACAATAAAGCTTCAAATCATAGTACTCCTATTTAACATCGAAAACATACCTTGCCTTCATCGGAGTCAGTATGTCTTTGAGGAAATACAGCCCTCAGGTCATTGTACAAGTAGAATCTTCTTTCCCGCTGATTTTCTCCAGATTTACGCCCCTTTAATGGAGGGCACAAGAAACGAAGATGCAGAGCATAACGCAGAACTCCGGAACTGCTCGAGTTCTCTTTAACCTTAAATGAACCAGGAGAGCCCATCTTCTCAGTTACATTACACACCGCCTCGCAGAAATTATCGTTGCAAGTGTCCTGACATTTATGTTTATATACATTGGAAGCAGCGTCTATCTGTCCCCGGTTTCTACACACATTCTCCTGTTCCACGCATCCCTGACCTTCGATCGGGGAAGATCTTACTTTACTGCTTGTATCTCTCGGATTGTCTTTACGATCATTTATTGATAGCATACCGATATCTATAGCAGCTTCACTCTCCTCCTTTATTGGTGTCTCACAAACTTTATGTTGACCTGGTTCAGCAAAATATTTTGTAGATGCAAGAGTTGTCTTTTGGCGCAGGAATGTCTGTCGAAATACGAAACAAAATTTTTAAATAACAAACTATGAGGGGAAGGAGGTAGAAGAGAAAAACTAGACCAAAAAATGTCAAGATTTAACGATCAATTTCATAAACAAGGATGTCGTAACTTAGTTAACAAGCATGCATGAAACATCTCTTATCATCACATTTTCGAAAACAACCTATTACGCCTGTATCCGACACTTGGACACGTACTAGTATCTGACATCAGTACCGAGTCCAAGTAACATAGCGTATGAATGTAGTTGAATGATGTAAATGTATGAATGTATTTTGCATGTCAAAATAAATCTTAAACTGGTTGTAAGTTTGTAATTTAGAAAGATTACAAGCAATGTGATAGTAGTACAAGCTTTCGAGAGGCATGTCCAAATAATGAGTCAACATCGCATCCAAAATCTTTCACAAATGACGGAATATGTTTCTCTTACCCTCCCTAGTCTATTTATACTAATCTTCTTCCTTCAACCAACTGCTTACTAATTTCTATTTAGGGGTTGCCTGGAATGGAGGTATTAGGGGGTAAAGAGTAGAGAGGTAAATATTTCAGAATTTTTTATATGCCTGGATTAAGAGCAAATTCAACAGAGGTATTCTAATACCCTTAATTAGTGGGTAAATATTTACACTAATCCCCCCTAAAGTAAATTTTTTCCTTGTCAAAATTGACTTGAAGAATTCAAGCTTTCATCTTCCTTTTCATTTCATATCTTTCTCTGTTCTATTTTTTTAGTTTATTCAATCAAAACCAACACTAAAATCATAGATAAAAAGATAATAAAGATTTTCAAATTAAATTTCAAAAATAAAATTAAATAAAAGAAATTAAAAGAAAATTGAAAATGTAAAAAATCAAAACAGTAAATTGAAGAATTAGTGGCTGGGGATGTAATGCAAGTGAAGGAGAGAGAAAAGGGAGATCTAAAAATGAAGCTTCATGGGAGATATATGGTTGAGAAGAGAAGGAGAAAGTAGATATGGTTGAAAATGGCAGAAGAAAAGAGATGAAGGAAAAATGCCAAACCAAGTATTTTTTATGCCCCAATATATTTTTCTCCCTTTTAATACTCCCTAGCATTATTTTCCTTAAACTATTTACCCCTTATAGCTTTCCCTTGAATCCAGGCAACCCCTTACTGGGTAATCTTTATGTTACTCCTCCAAAGACATGCATGACATATTATATGCAAATTAACATACTAGTAACCTCTCCTTATTGAACCCAAAAACATGTGCTACACACAAAACATCCATATAACATCACAAGAATCACACAAATTCAATATTCGAGGCAAAATTCTCAAATGCGACGGTTTTACAGTGAGTCCATCTTTGTTGCATTGGCCCAATGTACACTTACGGTCTTAAAGTCATCACTTTAAAGTAATCACTTAAGATCTCAAAGAGAACGATTATACGCAATCACTTTTCATAGTCTTAAAATAATCATTACCTTAAATTGATCACTTACAATCTTAAAATGAACAATTAAATAAATACTAAATAGATTGATTGGATGGGCCCATCTCATACAAGAGTTGCAATAGAACTAAATTTTCACCGACTTGCTATAAAACTAAATTTTCACCTTGGTACCCGCAGGCATGTCACTTAAATCATAGTTGCAAAAGAAGGTATGAATCGGGGTCTTTTCCGGATTGCTGAGGACCTGCACCATGAAAAATACAATCTTCAGAAAAGCTAGATTGCAGAGTTTATATTAATCATTTTCAACGAAAAAAAAAATCACGGTAAGGATCACGCTAGTCTGAAGAAACAAGCACAAATGACTAAATACCAGCTGTATTCGTCCTTTCATGGGAATGCGCAGTCGATTTCTAGTAGCTTTTGCCTCATCATTGCTGAGGCTTCTTCTAAACTTCTGGACATTACTCCCACAGGAAGCAGACTTGTCCGGAAGAGCTATGGATGCATAATAGAGCAAGTAACTATCTCCATCCACACTTGTAACGGAAAATGGAAGTTTCTGTGATTGCGGCGAGAAACTTCCTCCGGTAACACATAGAACAGCAAGAAACCCATCGATTTTCTAACAAGAAACAGATATATAATACAACAGTAAGCTTCAAAGAGGCTATAAACTACCAAAAAACACAACAGAAAAATGCCAAAAATGGAAGTACTCGACCGACCTGATGTACACTCCCAAAGGAGAATCTACCAGACAAAAGGGACTCTTCAAATGAGCCAACCAATGACCTACGCGCACAATTCCCACCAAAAGTTCTAACTGCCCTAAAGCCTAGTCTAGGGCCTAAATCATGAAAGGTTGGCCAAGTTAACCCACCAGCAGAATCAAAGGATGACAACTGAAAGCCGTCCATTGATTTTTCCGTGACATTACACACCTCTTTTTCTGCAGAATACAGTGTACAAGCAACAGACCCATCATGTGATAGTTCAATGTTATAATCATTCTCTAACCGTCTTGTATTAGTCCTAATTCCATCTGCAATCTCCATTCTTTCACAAGATTTCCGTCCAAGGGGCGATGATGGAAGAGAAATGGAGGTCTTTCTCTCTATGCATAATAAGTTACTCCCAACATGACTGTATATGCTTGCTTTTTCCAAGTTCCTGCCTCCCGGAGGGGACATAGAAAAATCACATGGTTCCGGGTCTACTGATGATGAGCCATCGATCATAAAATATGGAGCCTTTTTACAGCTTTCAAACGATGCATTTATCCACCCTCTGCGATGATAGAGTGATGAGATTGGGGTACTCAACTGATCCATTGATCCATTATTTGCTATTCTAAGGTCCTGTATTCCTACGGTACAAGCATTCTCAGTTCTTACAGGGGAACACGATCCAAATCCCGGGTTCAAAACATCACGTCTACAGTTGTCTGGCAAAATCAATTTGCTCAAAGGAGACAACATTTTCTTTCTAAATACTACACCACACGATCCAGCTTCATTCACATCATGATCAACCTTACCAGAACATCTACTTTCATTCAATTCACGAGAACATATCGTAGTTTCATTTGCTTGAAAACCTACAATCCTTGAAACAGGAATAACATCCCCCTCCTGTTTAGCATTCCTACAGCCAATGTCACCTGGCACAAATTTCACCATAGGAACATACGGCACGATATCTTTATTCCTTATTGGCTTAAAAGATTCATCAGAAGTACCAATACCCTCCTTACAGTTCCTTAAAAATTCTCCTTTTGGAGTTAATGAAGAATCCCTACACGGTATACTTACCTGGACAACACCCAATTCATCCCGATCACATGTGCTCATGTTACAACAATGGACTGGATTTTCAGTGCACTGACTCGATTGTGACCGACACTCCTCAATAGATTCACTAGAGGATACTTGAGGCAACCCCATTGTCAAATTCTCTACTCCTTCGTATAAATCTCGAAATAATGGTTCTATCTTAAACCCACCCTACCTATGTAACACAATGTTCCTCCAACTAGATCATCTCTTCCTTTTCCAATAGCTCAAACACTAACTATTGCAAAGAATTGAATTCCATTTTCAATACCCATTTAGGAAGATTATACCAAATCATTACAAACACTAGTAATCTTATTCATAAACTATCACTGGATTATACAACACCAATCATTCTAATCAGTAATCACCTATCCATAACTTCAATCTCAAATATGCATCACCACAATACTCGTAAGCGACGAAACATACACAACTCCTGATTGATGTTCATCTGGACCTGCAAATGCACCACATATTCACATCACTATTGTGGGGACACAACCAAATCAATTGAAGTTCAAGCAAAACCAAGAAACCAAAAATTCTCAACAAGCCAAAGAAAGGTATAATATAACCCATGTTCAACTCAAACATTTCTATTAAAAATCAAGAAATCTTAACAATCATCATTGATAAATCACTTGAAAATTAATCATCTCAATTAGCATATACTAAACATCTTATCTTAGTTCTTGAAAAACTATAATCACTTATTAACCAACACAAGGTTCACAAACAATGGTTCAAAAAACAAAACCCCTTTTTTCCATATTAAGAAAATTACTTCTTTTGAAAAAAAAAAACATCATCAATTAACAAAGTATTATTGCAGCTCATATCATCAATTAAAATTGAACAAAAACTGTATACAAAAGTAATTAGCAAACAGGACAATTAATTTCACAATTTGAAACAAAAAGAACAAAATTACAAATTTAATATTCATCAATTAAACAACAGAATACTAACATCATATACAAATTATAAAAGGGTGTCAAAAAAAAGATTACTTTTTTGACAAATTAATACAAAACCCTAAAAAGAAAAAGAAAAAAACCCAACATAAATACATACCGCTTAGCCAATTAGGGAAACAACCCATAATCAATTAATTCATTAAAATAACAAATTTCAATTCTTTTAAAAATGGGTTAATTAAGAAGAGGAAAAAAGATGCAATAACACGGTGAAATGGGTTAATTATCTACTTTTTTTTGCGTCGTTTGGAAGAGGAAACAAGTTGAAAGGTTGGTAATGCAGTGTTTGGCATAATAACCATGACTTGTTTTCTTCCTTTTTCTTTCCTCCTCTTATCTTCTATTTTTCTCTTTCCAATTTATACTTAGTTTTTTAATCTTTGTTTTTGGTTTCTGTAAACTAAGGAAAACTAATAACAATAAAATCAAAATGCGGAGATTCTGAGATCGACTTACGGTTATATGAATATATTTTTGTAGTTGATCACTTTAAGATTATATTATAAAGTTTTAAGGTTATAATTGATTGCTTTTAAGATTATAAAATGTGAGCATTTTAAAATTAGGGAAATTATCAATAATACCTAAGTGTTTTTGCACTTTATTTTTGATATCCTTATGTTTTTTGATTATCAATGATACCCCTACCATTTCATGTTAATTACAATCATGACATAATTCAAGTTTTTTCCGTTATTTAGCCGTTAAATCATTTAAAAAACAAATCATGATCAGTTTGTTTGAACCTTGAATAATGTTAAGATAAGGCCCAAAACTTGAATAATGCTACGGTTGTAATTAACGTTAAATACTAGGAGTACCATTGATAATCAGAAAAACACAGGAGTACCAAAGATAAAGTGCAAAAACACATAGGTACCATTGATAATTTCCTTTAAAATTATTTGTTCGCTTTAAAATCATAAATGATCACTTTTTAGACAATTAAATTAAATATGTTCAATAAAAATAATGTCACTATACAACCATCTCATTTATAAATTTATGTTGAGCTGTTGTATGAATTGGAGCAAATAAAATAGTGGGATGGAATGTAATGTAATTCAATGTGAATTGGTTTTGTCTTCCCATAATATGGTCTAAGTTTCTGTATAGGCTCTGTACTTGTATGACTTTTACCCATTCATGTTTTCTTTTCCAAGTTCCAAAATTTTGAATTTGTAAATGCAGCCAAATAATTACGGATCTGTTTTAGCAAATAATTTTTTTTTGACTTTTAACTCTTTAATTGATTAAACACCAAAAAAAATATATATTTGGTATATGACTAAGCAAACTAAATTACTAAAAAGCTAAATTTTTGAGTTTTTTAAATTGACTTTTAACTTTTGACTTTTGACTTTTTAGTCATCAAGAAACAAAAGAAAATATTTGATAAATACTTTTCATGTAATAGACTCAATTTGTCCCTTTCATTTTGCATTACATTTCTTATTAATTTGTCATACTAATTTTGCACTATGGGGATATTTGGTTTATGGCTTTTTGATTTACTTTTTTATAGGCATTTGGCTTATTAAGAAGTCAACAGCAAAAAAAATGTTTGGTAAATGGCACAGCCAGCCAAAATTAAAAAGTTACTCTAATTAGATTTTTTGTTGACTTTTTGTTTTTTGACTCACTTTTTCTCTAATAAACCGTTAAAAATAAATATCTAAAGGAAAAATTATAAAAAATCACCTTTTCTATACACTCTTTTTTAAAAAAACTACCTTGTATAAAATTTTTTGCAAAAAACTACCTTATATATATAATTTTTTGCAAAAGACTACCTATTACTTAATTTCGTCAGTTGACCGACATATTTAACGGTTGACCAGCACATGCATGTCACGTGCCCTTCTAAAACCACCATCTCCTTCATTTAATGTAACCCATTCGAAGTATTCCCACCTACTGTCGTCCCATTCATCTTCATTACTGCTGCTTCACGCCTCCATTGTTGCTCTCTCTTTTTCATTTATTGCATCTCAATGAAGATCACGGTCATCTTGGCATGTACTTCTTCTCAATTTATATTGTGTTCTTGTATATGAATTATTTATTGTTGTTTATTTTGCACCTTGTGGTCTTCTTGGTATGTACTTCTTCTCAATTCATTATTTCTTCTCATTACTGTTGTCCTAAATTGTGGTTGTTTCGGTTTTCTTTCTTGATTTGTTGTTGTTTATTTTGCACCTTGTGAATTGATTCTTGATGTATGTGAATTAACAAACATATCTATAAACAACTGGCTTTTTCATCTAGTTGCAAGCAAAAACAACCAATATTTCCAATTAGTCAAATAAACTAACAATCAACAACTAATTGACAAACATCTCTATTTCCTTTTTAAGCAACAGTCTCACTCTCATTCTCTTAATCATATCTACAAACTCATGCTCTATCTTTATTTTGAAAACTTATTTTTATCGTTGACTTATTATTTTAATCATTCTGCAACTCAATTTCTTTCAACTAAATTTCAGTTATTTTAGCCAGAGGGTCAAAGGGAGTTTTTAATCTATCTATAACTATTACTAAACCAAAACACAGCTGACATCGTTATTTTATAAAATTGCTTAACTGTCATTTTCTCAAAAAAAGTTTTTCATTAAAAATTGGATTATGATGTCATTGTTATTACTCCTATAAATTATCTTTCATATCTTTGATTTACTAGAATCTAATTATTATTTTTACATTCTACTGGGTCACATTATTTAATGCATTAGATTATCATATATTTTATTTCATTATTGTCAATTATTTATAAAATAATTTCAATTTTTTTGATTAAATGAGTATTATTTGACATATTGGATATTTTGAGATGGTTAAAGTATAATATATATAATATATTTTTTGTCTTTTGTTATGATTTATTTGTCGTAAACTACATTTTCACAATCAAATGCGCGCACAATATAAAATATCGTACAATGTACGTAATATATACACGGTTCAGAGTGAAATAAAATATAACTATAATGTAAATTTTGTTTCTTAAAATTTTAATTTTTTAGTTTATACAACTTTGTCAAAAATTTTAAAAAGTCGTGCACGGACGTTATTTAGTATTTAAATATAGAGAATTGGGATTGAATTGAAGGGGTAATGATTTTTCAAAATTAAAACGTATGGATGAATCCTAGTATGTTGTTGCTTTCGGCGCCTTTAAGACAATGTTTCTAACCGTATTACTTGTATTTTATCTGTTTTTTTAGTGGTTCTTCAGCTTTTAGAAACTTCGAATTAAAGTAATAATAGCCTTAATTCAAAAACACAAAAGCTTGGGTGACAACGTCTCACCTGTAAGATGAGTCTTATTGGGTAATTTTACAAATTTAAATGTCAATTTTAAGAGTTAGGAGACCAATTTAAAGACTTAAAAGACCAATTTCATGGATTTAACAGTTTTAAGACTTAAAAGATCAATTTTATTACTTAAAAACTAATTTTAAGACATAAAATATCAATTGCAGGACATTCAATTCTCATTTTCACTTTAAAATATGATAATTCAAACATTAAAGTTGATATTAAAAACTTTGAAATTGGCCTTTTAACTCTTAAAATTGTAAGTCTTGAAATTGTCTTTCTAAGTCTTAAAATTAATATGTCAGAATATATTAAAAATTATTGAATCTAGGCTAATTGCACGACTAAGACCGTCTCACAAAAGAGTAACTGATTCAAAAAAAAAGTCTAATAGCCTAATTGGGCCTTATGCTCTTTCTTCCATTAGCAATAACATTAGCCCATTATTAGACTGCCATACCCATGTGACTTTCAGCCCAACGCAGAAAAAATTGCCTACCAACTCAACACAAATTCTTATTTGAGGTTGTCTTTATAAGAGACGCGTTAGAGTTGGTGTTATAATCTATTAAAGTTGGTATTATAACCTATTAAAGTTGGTATCTACAAATAAGTTATAATACCAATTGTAATAGGTCATAACACCAACTTAAAATACCAATTATAATAGGTTATAATATTTAATTGGTTATAATACCAATTTTAATAGGTTATAACACCAACTCCAAAAAGGCTCAATCGTGCGCATCTTTTTTAGATTTTTTTTTTTTTAATTATTGGGCTTGGGCATGGAGAGTCGCCTCTTATAAAGACGGTCTCTCAAGAGAAGTGCTGCCAACTCAAATACTTAAAACACCCGAAAACTTTAAATGTCCATTTTTTAGCTTAAAATCACAACTTCAAGTCTTAAGCTTAAGTCCCTAAAGGAGCTTTTTGGAGTAAATGAAGTTGAAAGGCATTCCAAATACCTAGGGCTACCGACTATTATTGGAAGATCTAAAAAGGCTATCTTTGATTGTTTACGTGAGAGAATTTGGAAAAAGATTCAGGGTTGGAAAGAACGACTCCTATCTAGGCAGGAAAAGAAGTCTTGATAAAGGCGGTGGTCCAAGCCATTCCGACATACATGATGAGTATCTTCCGTATCCCTGATGGAGTGCTTGATGATATCCATTCCATGATGGCTAGATTTTGGTGGGGTTCGACGGGTGATAACCGAAAAACCCATTCGCATAGCTGGGACCATCTGTGTATTCCAAAGAAGCAAGGCGGCATGGGCTTTCGAGATCTCAAGTGCTTCAATCAGGCTCTCCTAGCCAAGCAAGTATGGTGTCTAGTGGAAAATCCTTCATGTCTCTTAGGTAATGTTTTAAAGGCTCGGTACTTCAAACATACGGGGGTTCTTGATGCAAGAAGGGATTTTAACCCTAGTTTCTCCTGGAGAAGTATATAGGGTGCTAAAGCTATTATCATCGAGGGGCTTGGATGGAGAGTAGGAAATGGCTCATCTATATGGTGTAATTCTAATATATGGTTGTTGCGTGAGGGTTCTTTTATTGCCCCTGCTTTCAAGTCGGAAAACCCCCCAGACTATAGAGTTAGTGACCTCATTGATCATGATTCACGCGTGTGGAACACAGAGCTTATCGAGGATACTTTTGATGACACAACAAAAGAGGTAATTCTCTCTATCCCACTTTCCCCTAATGCTACTTGTGATTCTGTTTTTTGGGGCATGAATAAGAATGGTAGATACTCTGTCAAATCGGGGTATTGGCTTGGTCGTTTAGGGGCTGCAATTGTAGTGAATAATAACCAGAATCTGTTGTGGAGTAAGGTTTGGTCTATTCAAGGTCCCCCTAAGATGCGTCACTCCTTTAGCGTGCGTGTAAAGGATCCCTCCCGGTTAATAAGCTGCGTTTCCAAAGACATATGCACTCATCTCCTACTTGTACTCGCTGTGATAATGATGAAGAGTCGCTCTGTCATGCTATATTGGACTGTGTAAAGACCAGGGACGTATGGCTCAAGTCTCCATTCCACTCACTCATTGCTGATGCTCCAACAAACTCCTTTGACTGTTTATTTTTGTGGTTGCTTTCGCATGCTGCCAGTCATGATATTACTTCTATTTGTGCAAATATGTGGGCTTGTTGGATTGGGCGCAACCAGCAAGTTATGGCTAACTCTCCTTGTGATGTTGTTCAATTGTCTATCTCCTTGAGCAGGTTAGTTGCGGACTATCAAAACTATGTGCAGAAGGTGTGGACTGTTCCAAAGTATGGTGTACAGCAGCTCAATTGTTGGCAGCCCCCTTCCTTACACTGTATTAAAATCAACTTTGATGCTCATGTGGGTAATGGCGATATGCGTGGTCTTGGAGTGGTGTGTCGAGATGATCGTGGAACTATTCTCCTCACGGGCACAAGAAAGGTCAAAGCTAGATGGAATGTGGAAACTTCAGAGGCATATGCAGCCTTGTATGGCTTGATGCTTGCTCGCAGAATGGGATACAGGAACATTCATCTAGAGGGTGATGCTTTGAATGTCATCCTATCGATTCAGAATCATGTGCAGGGCCTATCCCCAATTCATTTGATTTATGATTGTTGTTTTGATGTGTTATCTTTTTTTTGAATCCGCTACTTTTAGTCATGTCCGAAGAGCCGGTAATACTGTCGCTCATTTGGTTGCTCGATGGGACACGAATATTAACTCTGAGAAAGTATATATGCCCCCTTTTCCTGAGTGTCTACAGACACTGGAGATGCTCGATTTGAGCTAATATTGTTTTAATAGGTGATTCTCAAAAAAAAAAAAAAAGTCTTAAGCTTAAGTCTTCCAGGTTAAGTTTATATGTGGACTAACTATACTTCCGTTAAAATGTCCACTTTAAGGCTTAAATTTTTACTCTAGGGCATGAAGCCTTTGCTTTAAGCCTTAATCATCCTTCACCAAGGGCTCAAATTGCCTATACCAAGACTTAAAATGACTACCCTAGTATTTTGAAAGTTATCAATTTCAGTGCTTAGAATGCTTAAAATGTCGCTTTCAAACCTTAAAGTGGCAACCACAAAAAATTATTTTTTAAAAAAAATTTAAATTTTTGTAAAAAAAGATAATTTTGGGTTGAACAAGGCTGGTCACACATGTAAAGCAATCTCTTACGAGACTTGCTGAAGATTAAGTCATAAATCAGACATTATTTAAAAAGAAAATCTAAAATAATTGAACATTTTTATAATTTTTCTACAATAATCCCACCTATCGAGGGTGACATTCTAGAAAAGTAATCAAAGAGAGAATATGACTTTGTAAATAATGTGGATTATCTACTTGGAGTAATTTTAATTTAGTAGAAAAATGAGGGTGATCATCAGCAGTCCAAATAGTTGTGTAACGCACTAATTTACGGTAAAGATAGCTATTATGTTGGGATGAGTTATCCCACATCGACAAAAGAAAGATGGTGTGCGCACTTTATAAGCTATTGGAGACCTTCTTCCCATTACCATATGGTTTTGGGATGTTATATATCTCATTGGCTTATGAAGTGTGTGCACCTCGTGTCTCTCCGTCAATGTGCTGGCATTGACAATAAGTCCAGCCTGATTTAATATATTACAACAACATTTAAGAAATATTCAAGAAAATATTTTGAAGTGATATTTTTCATTTGTTAAATGAGCAACTGAATAGTTATGTCAACCATTAGATTGGGCTGTTGAGAGAGCCGTCTTTGCCATAAACGATCTCTCAGGAGACCTTCTGTATTTAAAACTGTCTTACACTAATCATACTTTTGATGAGAATTTGTGAAACTCTCATTAGGTATTGCTTCTCACTAGCTTAGTTGGGCCCTAAGCCCACTAAACCATTAGTTTCCAAGCCTGCTGGGAGTGTACTATAGTGTTATATAGCATCAATAACATTAGTCCAATAAGTGATACAAATAATATGATACTCCTTCTATTTCAATGAATTTGTCTCATTTTATTTGGGCACGTTTGCCAAGATATATACTGAAGTCTTAATATCTTTAATTATACATACCTCAAAATTATAAAAATTTGATATTTATAATCCTATCATCCATAACTAAAACGACCTATCATGGTTATCATAATATATTTCGATTCTGATTTATGATTCTATGATTTTACGATTCAAAAATAGACTAGCAATCTAAATCATTAGTTGATATATATAGCTAGTTTAAAGCCCACTTTAAGGTCTCTTTATGTTTTGCTTTGGCTTTTCTTGGGCTTGTGTTTGATTTTTTTTGTTTGCCCATGTTTTTTGTCGTCATTTTAGGTTTTTCAATGGGAAAGGAAGGTGGAAAAAGGTTTAACATTGCGTAAACTTTGTTATGCCTATTCGAAAGTACACTATTTTTGTGAATTTAAGTCCTTTTGAAAAAATTATTTTTCAAAAAAATAATGTCATAATTTGATTCCGTCGGAGGTAAAGTCGCATGAAATTCGAGTGTGAGTCGAAGGTGGAGGTAAAAGACAGACTTTAAGCATTGTTTGATTTGTGACTCTCTTATGTAAAGACTGTCTTAAATGATAATTTGTGAAAAATTAATAATAAAAACAATGATTTAAAAATATAATATAGTTAGGTATATGATAGTTGGGCTAAATCTACCAAATTAAAAAATTTAAAACGAGACAAATTTGCTTACAACTTCATCTCAAAATAATAATATTTCTTTTGTTCTTACAAGTTAATCACAAAGTTAATTCCCATCTAATTCATCAAACCCTTTGTATAATAATTCAGTCGTCGTCATCATCATTATATCCAGTGTATCCCGCTCATAAAAAACTATGATCAGCGTCTGGGGAGGGAAGAGTGACGACAGTTCATACAAAGAGAGTGTGGTCAAAGAATCCCCGATTCGAGATAATAATTGAGCCGTCATTTATTTATTTTATTTTAAAATTTAAATTTTAAAGATAAGGTCCAAATCAAGTATGTGGGCCATAAGACCAAATGGACAATAAAATACCCAATTATTGTCCCAATTTCATCATAGCAAAGCATCTAGATGTTTATGTAGCAAACTTTCAACTTTGAAAATTATCTTTTGATTTGTGATATGTGGTTTATATAACATCCGTGTTTATATTCACTTGATTTTTCAAACTAGAACAACATACTTATTTTATTATAAATTCATTCATGTACAATCTAGATTGATTGGTGATTTGTCTAGTCATTTTCATCTACAGACACGATGAGAGAGTTAAGTGAGATTCAATTTCAGGACCTTACTTGAAAAATGTGATATGTACTTCAAGTGAAAAAAATATTCAATTTCCATCTGCTACTTAATGATTTTTTTAATAATATTTGACTCATTACTAAAGAGTCATACGACATTTAGTGGGTTACTATACATACTAAAAATTATTTTAGAATGAAAGGTTATTAGATTTATATAGGGTCTCAATTAAATAATTTATTTGAGTTAAATTAAGACCATGTTTAGTTCATCTGATTTTTATTAATTTAACTGATTTTTACTAATTGTAACAGATATAAATTGACCAAAATTGATTTTTACTTATTATAATCGATTTTTGTTGATTGAAGATGATTTGTATTGATTAAAATTGAATTTTACTTATAGTAACTGGTTTTTGCTTATAAATCAAAACTGAGTTTTGCTGATTAATTTTAACTGATTAAAATTGATTCTAAGTGATTATAACGAATTCTACATATTATGATTGATTTTTGCTAATTAAAACTGATTTTTTCTGATTTAAATTTATTTTTACTAATTACTTATATGATAGTAGCTTAGTAGAGCACATCTTTAATTTTAGGGCTTTGTCACGGGCTTGATTTCTCACTCCAATACAATGTGTGGACTTTTCAAAAGGGAGATTGATTATTGGTTGTATATGGCCTATAAACAAGTGGCCTTCAGCCAGAATAGGCTGGAAAATACTTTTTTTGAAATTTTCACATAATAATTATGAGTTTTGATATTTTTTATGTGATAAAGAAATGGTTTTCAAATCTATATATTATATAGTGATCTCTAGTTTTCACCTGTTTTATGTGATGGATAAAAGTTTATATTTTTTGTTACATTAAGTTTTCAAATTGAAAAGATTTTCGAAAAATATGCCCCATAAAAAATTGAAATTTGAATTCATACTTATACATGAAGCAGTTTTTTTTTTTTAAAATAAATAGTTTGTGCTGACCTAATTGAAATCATTTTACGGTGAGACAACCTTAATGATGAATATCGTGACCCAATACATTTATTTAAGTTGTTTAGTTTGACAACTATAAGGATTATTGAAAGGGAAACTTGGTTTTTTTTTTTAATGATATTCAACCCCTCCCCCCTTTTCTCTAAAGAATTTTTCATCAAATCACAAATAAATAATTTTCAGAGAAAATATTTTCCGTCAAACAAAATATTCTTATATCAAATCACAAATAAATAATTTTCAGAGAAAATATTTTCCGTCAAACAAAATATTCTTATATTAAAATTCAACGTTTATACATTTCGACTTATCATATCCTATTATAGTTCTAATTTGACCCCTTTTATCGTTTTATATGAGTGACTTTTAATTAAATGAGATAAACTCAGAACAAAAAAAGTCATTTCAAAATTTGGGCTTATAAATATAGGAGTATATTCCTACAACGACATGAGAGTACTATATTATTTATTCATTTTGTTTGGCTAGATAAGTAGGTGTTAAAAAGATTCATTTTAAATCACATAAATTGAAACTAATAACTAATCTTATACTACTTTGAAGGTGACATTTGTATTAATAATTGCTTCATAAAATCTTTGATGATCATTTATATTATCTACATATATGTTTATCTGGTATCTCTATTATCACATCATTGATTAGCCCTTATCTTCAAAATATTACATTATCTGTATTATATGATGCAAATTAAAAGAAAAAAAGGTTGTTTTATTACATCAACGTTAATAATTTCTCTATATTCATAAATCAAAAATTTTTATGTTTTTCTCTTCATTTTATCTTAATATTCAACAACGCACATCAAAATATTCATGTTTCAAATTCTAATTAATATTATTGTCACAAAAATATATAGGATTTCATAAATAAGAACACTTATCGCTATAGACTAAGTTACGATTATAGTGAAAGTGGCTAAAAAATATCAACGTTACAAAAAGTTTTTAGATGAGTAAAGGCATTTATCTGTAGATGTATATGTTCTTCAAAATATCAACGTTACAAAAAGATTTTTAGATGAGTAAAGGCAATCATCTGTATTATATGATGCAAATTAAAAGAAAAAAGGTTGTTTTTTATTACATCAATGTTAATACTTTTTCTATACTTATAAATCAAAATTGTATATGTTTTTCTCTTCATTTTATCTTAATATGCACATCAAAACATTCATGTTTCAAATTCTAATTAATTTTTGTCCCAAAAATATGTAGGGTTTCATAAATAAGAACACTTAACACCATAGACTAAGATTATAGTGAGAGTGGGTAAAAAATATCAATGTTACAAAAAGATTTTTAAATGAGTAAAGGCAATCATCTATAAATATGTAGGAAATATATTTAAGAAGTTTTCTTATGTTAACAACTAAGTATTGTGACTACAACATAAAGTTTAAATATGTTGTGAGTCATATATCATATATATATTCATTTTGGTTGAACTTTGCCTAGTAATCAGGCCGGCCCTAGGGTAGGCAAGAGGTGCCACCGTCTAAGGCCCATGAATTTTAAGGGCCCAATTGCATTACAAGGTCCAAAGTATATGGTTAATAGCAAAAAATTAAAAAATTAAAACAAAGTCACTGTATTCAAGAAAAAGGAGTATGAAAAGGAAAAAGGGCCCAAGTATTAATATCCTGTTTGCCTCGACTGTCGAGTTGCTCTTGATTCCTTTCATCTGACTTTTCTTCCCATGTCATCATTTAATTTCATTTTCTAATTACACTTAGATGACAAAACTTACGATACTCATGGAGAAAAATAAAAAATATGTGGGTATTAAATATTGAAGCTAAGTTAATGGTACTTATGTAAGTCTTCTTCTTTCTTTCCAGTTTTTTAAGTCATTGTTCTTATTTTTGGTTTACTTAAATTATTATGTGCTATGTATAAGTTTTTTTATTTCTATTTTAGGTCTAAATTCATGTTTTGTTCAACTCCTTGATTTTATTATTGTTACTATATTGATTCCATTAAATAAATTTTTCATTTCAATGCATTTAATTTGGAGAGTTATTATTAGGTAGCATTGAAAATTTGTAAACAATAAAATATGATTTAAATTTCATCATAATAGGAATGATATGATATATTTCGTAAAAATTGACACATTTATAATTCTCATTATTACTATTTTATACCAATAACCAAATGAGTCGTTATTCTTTTGTATTTACTACTAATAACATTGAGCAAGGCATTGCAACATTTTTTTTATATTATTAACCGGTAATTTAATTAGACTTATGCTCAATGCATTAGGAGCGATAGTTTGACAAAAAATTATTAATCGGTAATTTAATTAGACTTATGCTCAAAGCGGTAGTTTAAAAGTTTTAGATAAAAAGAAAATTATTATGCTTTGCTTTAATTTTTAATTGAAGGTAAATTATAAATACTTTTTCTTAATAATATTTCGTAAAAAGTTTCTATCTTTTCTTGGTGAAAATATTTTTTGGAAATTTTGAAAGAAGGGCCCTGTTTTTTAATTTGGCCTAGGGCCCTTAAAATGTTAGGAACGGCACTGCTAGTAATAGCTCACCAAGTATTAGCATGTACTAGAGAAGAACCTAAATGGTGATTTTGGATTGGTTACTATTTCGTACCATACCATTATGATCAGTAAATCCTACTTATAAAGCTAGGGACAGGTGGTGAAAGACATACAAATCATACCCATAATCCCAAAAAGAGGAAAGAAAGAAAGTGGTCAAAGAGAACCTAAGTAGATATAGTCATGCCAAGAAAGCGATAAGAGTCACCGATTACGTATCAGAAAGCTCCATGTGGACTCCAATATTAACAATTTCTTCATTATAAAGCTTTATTCCTTTATGTAACACCACGGCTCGACCCCGGCCTCTCGAGCAGTCAGTGACTACTCATGGATACTGTAGACTGGCCCCACAGACCAACACAAGTCTTTCCAGCGCACTTTGGCCTTACTCATGCGCACTCGGAAAAATTTCCCAGGAGGTCACCCATTCTAAGATTGCTCCCCACCAAGCATGCTTAATTGTGGAGTTCTTAGCAAATGAGCTCTCATGAAAAGAAGATGTACCTTGTTGATATGGATAGTCAATCAATCCCTTTTCAAGCTAAATCTATGATATGACACTTTATACACATATTTAAATTCAATTCTAGTTAGAATGGTAATTTTAGCTTAAATTTGGTGAACTACCTACAAATATTTGTTATTCATCATCATCGATTTTATTTAGTTCATTGATTCCACCATAAGCTACCCATCATTCTCAACCATCCTAACTTGTATTTTGAATTTTTTTACATAAGTATTGAGTTTAATTGCTTCTTAATAGATGAAAAACAATGTCCAAGTGCCATTTCATATTTTCTTTAACCAACATATGGTTCGTACACTCACTTTCAAATTGTAAATCCAACGTTACAACTAGAGGTGTTAAATGGGGCGGGTCGACCCAACGGGTCGAGGATCGGGTCACATTTTAATGGGTCATTAGCGGGTCGGGTCAATAATGGGGCGGGTCATTAACGGGCCTTGGTGTAAAGGGTCGAGTCGGATAATTATAAGTATTAATTGCGGTAAAAAAATTAGCACCTTTTAAAAATATTTTTAAATGATATTATTATATACATGAGTGGGTCGACCCAACGGGCCATAAAGTATAATAAAAAAATTATTTTATCGAATTTTAAAAAAAAGGTCAAATAGGGTCGGATTTAAATGGGCTTGACCCGCCTCGGCCCGTTTAACATTTGAAATGACCCGCCCCGACCCGGCCCATTTAAATTTTGACCCGACCCGGCCCATTGAACACCTCTAATTACAACTGAGATTTGAGTCCATTTCTGAATATAGTGTCAATTGTGGTTGTATTATAAATTTTGTTAGTAAACCTAAATGATTATGTCATTTTTAAACCCATTTTCAGTTCGTTTCCATTCCTTTAAAAATATATATTTCATGAGACAATTAATTTTTATTTTTTGATGGTCATTTTTAGGTTAGAAAATGGTCATATTTAGGGTTGGAAAAGATCATTTTGAACGATTGCTTTTACGGCCCGTTTGGTAGGTGGTAATAAACGGTGATTATGAAAATGAAAATCTAGTGTAATTTTGGTTGAAAAATCTCTTGCTACCTTGATGATCATGCTTGTCCAAATTCAATCATCTCATTTTCTTCATAAAATTTATTCCAATGCATTATCATTGGGAGAGGTGGTATTAGGTGGTAATGGAAATTTGTAAAAAAAAAATTGTGATCAAAGTTTCATTACCATGGGAATGATATGAAAATTTTGATGAAATTTTACACAATAAATCATTTCCATTACCATCATCTAGTATCACTAATTAAATGGGTCGTTAGTTCCTTTTGAAATTCCTTGAATTGGTTTTGGAACTGGACATAGCAACTGATTTTGTTTCTTACTTTTTCAAGTTACCAAGTTTCCTTCCACCAGAGTAAAATAACTTGAAGTAATAGATTTTCTGCTATCTTGATCGTCTGCTCAATCAGCTCGCATAGTTTATGCTTGAAAATCCAGTTGACCATTTCTCCTAAACAACACTCCTTTTTCCTATAGTGCACATTGAGAACTTGTAGACAACTTTCATATGTTGAGTCTCTAGTTAGTGCATGAATATGCTTACTACTCCAATCACGTATACGATGTTTAACCTTATATACGAAGATAAATTAGTTTTCCTACTAATCTATGGTATTTCCTTCAATTTTGTTGCTTGTGCACCTTCGATGATTTAAAGTACGTCATATATTATGATTGGACAGTTGGAGTTTTGGCTAAAATTGGTGTAATGGCCAGTTTTTATAAAAAAAAACACATGGATAGTGTCGATCTTATCGATGAAAAGGTTTTTGAATAGTGCTCTACAAAGTGTGAGTGTAATCCTTTGCAACTAGACGGGCTTGTATCTTTTAATCATTCCGACTAAAAAAAACTCATTTGCATCCGACTGTATTCTTTTCTTCAAAAGAATACACATCTCCAAAGTATTATTCTATTGCATTGAGATCTCTTCTTCCATCGTTTTCTTTAATTTCTCCTTTTGAGAGCTTCTTCAACGACTCTAGAAATTTCATTTGAGTATAGATCAATATTGAAGGCCATTGTTGTACGTCTTTCTCTCCTCATGCAGTGTTTCGGTAAAAAATCGGAAGCAATCAGTTAAATGGGTACCTTCGGGTGGATTTGGTGGTAAAGCGGTGGTTGTTCGGGAAACCATTGAATACCTGAAAATAAACACCAACAACCCCGGGGTGGTACCCAGGAGCGGTGCCTCCAACGCCCAAGTTAGTACCGACATATAAGCAATATGATGTAGAGTAATATTTTATTCACTAACATTCCAACGCCCAAGTTAGTACCGACATAGATATAGTGTTCTACTAGGATTAATGAAAATAGCCTCCCCTTTAACTTACCTCCTAAGTCCTAAGAGGTATATACATAGAGACGCTCTTAGTGGGCTTCTAATGAGTGTGACTTTTAGCCCAATACTAATGAGCTTATATTTTACACAAAAACTTGCGTAAGACCGTCTTATGCTAAGACCATAATTGGGCCGGCCCATTCTCAGGCGCGTGCACCACACGCGCTCTAGATTTCAATTTTTGGTTTTTTTCATTTTTTGGATATTTTTCAATTTGGACCTTAAATGTATCAATATTGACCTTAAAGATATCAATTTCAACGTAAAGTACTTAAACCTATTAATTAAAGTAAAAATTTCAATAACAACATACAATTCATTACTTATCACTGTCAATTATTACCAAACATGCATCAATTATGACCTTATCTTGTTTTTGTTATGATGTTAACTATATCAATTATAAACAAAATAAATGAACCACATAACAACATACAATTCATTACTTATCAGTGTCAATTATTTCCAAACATACATCAATTATGAACTTATCTTGTTTTTGTTATGATGTTAACTATATCAATTATCAACAAAATAAATGAACTACATAACAACATACAATTTCATACTTATTACTCTCAATTATATTAGGTAGAAATTGATCACTTTAACGTTAAAGTTGATCACTTATAGGTTCAAATTGAAATTTTTTACTTTAATTGATATATTTAAGTACCACTTTACGTTGAAATTGATATCTTTAAGGTCAAAATTGATACCTTTAAGAGTAAAATTGAAAAATGCCCCAGAGAAATAAAAAAAGCTTATGGGCTCTATATTGGGCCGTGTCTTATTCTAAGACGGTCTTACCCAAAATCAACTATATATTTTATCCACTAACATTCTGAATATTTTTAGATTGCTGTGTCTATAAATACCAGATCATATCTCTTTGGTAGAACTCCCCTTCTCATATGTGATTAAGACCAATGTTTGTATTTAACATTGCTAGGAAGAGATTTAAGTTGAGCATAAAATTCTAATGAAAAGTCACTATCCATCAAAACAAGGAGTATTAAATGGAGGAAAAAAGTGTGAAAGAATAATACCAAATGTTTGAAAAAATAATGGACAAAAAGACATTATTCATAAAAATAAAATGGTGTATTTTAGCATCAACTCTTAACTCAACCCATGAAACCCCCTCGTGTCCTCGTCCTTCTTCAACAGACAAATTCGTCCCCACTCCTAGCTGGATCTTATCTGTTAGATCTCGTGCTTCTCTTTTTTTAAAAAAAAAAAAAAATCATAGTAATTTATTACATTTATTCAAAAATAGTAAATTCATAGTAATTTATTACATTTATTCAAAAATAGTAAGTTCATTCACAGTTTCACACCATAAATAGAAATATATATTAATTCCCACTAAATTATTATTACTTGTATCCTTCGTTGTTCCTAGAGGTGTTCAAAACAGATCCGATGACCCGATAGACACCCGACTTTATAATCGAACCCAATTTGACCCGACTTAAAAATGGATCTACAATTATGTAAAAATCAATGTGAACACAAAATCCGATTTTGAACCGACCCGAAACACCTGACCCGAATGAACACCTCTAGTTCTACCCTACTTGTTACATTGATTTTTTACGCAATTATCTAATGTAATTACACACATCCAAAAGTTATAAAAAGTTAATAATATGAAAGTAGATGATTCAAACAAGATCTCACTTGACTATGTTTTTTCTTACACATTAGCAGCAATTTAAAAAATAAGCTTGAATATAATGAATAGTGTCAATAATCGTTATGTAGTCAGTATTTTATAACGGTAAAAGTATTAAATTATGGGTGGTTTTCTTAATAAGAAAATTATTATTACTTGGCCCGACTATTGCCTATGCAACTCTCCTTTATTCAATGCTCATTTGTCCTATAGATTTTGCTACTAGTATAAATCTTACAGAAGTTTTAGAGAAAGTAGATAAATGTGTGAACTAAATAAAATATATAAATTGAATATGGGCATAAAATTTATTAAAAAAAAGTGTAGATGGTTAAAATAAAAATATAGCAAAACTTATAAACAAATTTAAATCAAAAATATTGTAAAATCTGAGAGAGTAATTCTTATGTTCCTTTCATTTAGCATTATTTTTCATTTTAGGTTATTGCTATCATTTTACATTATTTCTATATTTAAAAATAAACTTATAATGTTTTTAATCTTATTAGTAAATTCTAACTCTCTTTTAAAATCATCTATATATTCAATATTTCTTTTGTAAAGATAAAGTACATTCTCGGTATTCCGAACATGGCAGGGTCCGAACGGGAGTTTTCTTTTTCTTGAAAGATCCGGACAGGTAGTAAAGAGAGATGCGCGCAGTCAAAAACCTCCCAAGATCACCTGCGCCCATTGAGTTACAAGCGCTTTTGATTCAATATTTCTTTTCTATCTATTATTATCAAATATTCATAATTTTTTATAAAAATAAGTTGATGCTAATCCAAGGTAAGGGATGAGTAATGGTTAAGCAACTAAAAAACAGCATGAACTTTGGATTTTGGTTGATGATTTGATTTATTTGTTTTAAAAAAAAGTGTGTCGGTGATTCAATTTGCTAGATGTACAGACCATACTTGCACTAAGGTAGGGTCCATTATAAGACATGGCCAAGTGATTGTTTAACTGATTTTTCCAAAGAAATCAAATTATATTCTCAACTATTTATTTATTAAAAAAATTACAAACATTTTCTTTTAGGAATATATGAATATACATGTATTTTTGTATTTTCAGAGGTATCAAAGTATAACTACATACATAGTACAAGGTATAATTATCATACGGAGGAATTATATATATTACTTTTTTTGTCAATTTTTAAGTTAATGTCGTGGCAATAAATTAAAATATGCAAGTAAAAGGAGTATGTAGTGGAGATGTATAGAAGAGTAAGTTTGTGAGGTATGAAAAAATGTCACCTTATTGTCATATTTTAAAATGTAGTAAAATGAATAAAATATTTTAAAAAATAAAATAATGTAGCAAAATAAATAAGTCAGAAAAAATATAATATTATGACAACTAATTTTTTTAAATTTGAAAAAATGACAAGTAGAATCACAATAATTTTATCAAAATTGTGAACTTATTCTTGAAAAAGTTTCTCGTAATTAAATAGCGATTTCAAATAAAAGAATGCTAGTAATTAACATCTATCTTAATCATATGCATTACCTAAATTAATAACAATTTGAATTTATTTATTAAATTCATTCCATTTTATTAATTCAAAATAATATAACTAGAGAAAAATTTTAAATATACTCTAAAAATAATGTGTATGTAGTAAATATATAGTGAATTGGTCTATTATAGTGCACATTTTTTATTAAGGTCGTCTCACGGTGATCAGACGACCTCAATTGGGTCAAAAAAATGCTTCTCGTACAAGTGGAAATTCAATTTTTCATTTTTTTATTTTTATTTCTTTTACTAATGGGCTGCCTGTATGGGCCCGTCTCACGGTGCGACGGTCTCATAAAAGACTTGCTAAAATTTTAAATACGAAATACCATAAAAGAAAATGAAACAAAATAAATCAACTAACCTAATAAAAAATGGGAATAAGACAAAATTACTAAAATGAAGAAGTATTTATCATCAAAAGACTTCAATATTAATTTTACATTTTTACACTGACCAAAAGAAAAGTGTACTTTGAATTTTTTTTAAAAAAACACCTAGGAGCACGTGTCTCCGCGTGCCCCCATATACCTCCGCCACTGATTATAATATATTAATGAATCATTTGCAAACTACAACCTTTACGTTTAAGGATTTTTCTAATTACAACCTCAAAATTTTATTTTTGCGAACTACAACCTTCAATTTACCAAAGTGCATACCATTGCAGACAACTCACCGGATTTCACTGAATTATTCCCAAAATAACCTTTGACTTCCCAAAAGGAAAGGGGACTAAGACGGCGGTCAAGGGGTATTATGGGAAAAATTTCATTGATATGGTGCTCATTTTAATAAGTTTAAGGTTGTAATTCGCAAAAGTAAAACTCTAAAACTATAATTCACAAAGAGCTAATGAAGATTGTAGTTTACAAATAATTTTAATATATTATAGATATTTCAAGTTTTGTATTTGATTTCTTAATACTTGTCATTTGGGTTTGGTGGGTGAGGTTTAGGGCTATATGTAATTGGTTTTCGGACAAAATCATTAATTTTCCCCCTAATAAGATGATATGTTGTGTATATTGTGTGTATATATATCATATGTATAATATTGTATATAGCTCGCGTAAGGGAAAGATAGATTATTGATATTTCATATTGTTGATTTTAGACTTATGTAGAGGCCTGTCTAAAACTGAGTGCAACATACCATAATGACAAGCAATTTTGTATCTAAAACGGAAAAAATAAAAGGAAATTGAAAAGGAAATAAAATTCTAAGGTGGCTCGTAACACGATTCAACATGGACATAGCATAGAGTTGTCCTGAATAAGACGCAATACGAGACACATCGACACGATCCTAACCCTTAACGATTCCTACAACATGATAAAAGTTAAAATTTATCATCCTTAACACTTACTTATATGTATTTTTCTTCAAATTTCCATTGCAATTCAAATTTCTAATCAATGTGATGACAATAGAGGCAAGCAAGTGTACTTAATTACACATTTCTTTCCCCTAAAGGATGATACCATGACAAGAAGTGTAGTGTACTCTTGTCTCCTCTATATCACAATAGAAGTATACTAGACCATATGGTCCATTTACCCTATATATATTTTACTTTAACTCTTCTTATAGCAATTGTGTATTTTACTTATAGGCTCTTAAAATTTTCTTACATACTCGAGTCTAATCAAAACAGCTACTCTTGTGAGAGACCATCTCTCAAAGACCAAGAAGCCCACATTTTTATTTTCTCTTAAATTTGTGTAAATTGGACTATTTAGCTCCATATTTCTAATGCGTCTCTTGAAGAGACCATCTCTCACAACTATTTGTGTAATCAAAATATTAATTTATTGATCAAAATACTTTATTCATTTGTCTCTATATATGATCTCTTTTTTTGCCTAATCTTGATCAGGTGCTGTCTTGAGACCGTCTTTTATAAAGACGACTCTCAAAAGTCCAACCCAAATTTATATTTAGAGTTGTAACAATATATATTTAGAATTGGACTGGACTTTTGAGAGCCGTATTTACAAAAGACGGTCTCAAGTAAGAATTTGTGAATCTTGATTACAACTCAAATTCAACGATTAGGAGTAATAATATCAAGAGCCAAAAAGTTTAAAGTACTGTGTCTCTCAATTTACTTCATTTTCTATTTTAGTAAGTCTTATTTATTTAATCCTATTTCTATTTTAGAACATGATTTTACTATTTTTACTATATATTTTACTTATTTTAAAATGTTCTCACCATTGTAACCCATTAAACACAGTTCTTTAATCTCTGTCTCATTTCTAAATAGGGAAAAGTGATTGAGACAAAGGAAATACTTTATGCTACCTTTTTACGCCAGAGCATGTTGTGCACTAATTATCAGATTTGATAAAAACTGTAGATAAGTTTTGAACAATTAATCTAGAGTATTTATAACATCTTATTATATTCTATTAGTTAAAACAATTTACCGTTCATATTCTATTTTTTATTGATTATATCACATAATAACATAATATCCAGGGGTAAATTCAGGATATATATTAGTATAGAATGAGCGAAGCACTCATTTTTATATATAAGCTGATTCAACTCCATTACTATTGTGTACTCATATATTACATAATTTATTATTAATAGGGTATCAAAGTGACTTGTGACTTGTGACTTGATGAGCTCATGTGCAGGGATGTCTTGCATATTTTTGAGGCCCTGAGCGACAGTGAAACGATGAGTTACTAAAATAGGAATGTTATGCCTTTTTTTAAGTGACAATTAATGAACTACTAATTTTATCAATTGGACAAAACTAAAGGTGTTCATTCGGATCACCGGGTGGTTTAAAATTGAGTCTTGTATCCAAGTTGATTTTTACATTATTCTAAATCCATTTTAAAGGCCATGTCAAATCGAATTCGACTACAAGGTCGAATAAACATTGGATCGCCATGCGTGGTTTTTACATCTATAAAAAACACTAATATGCTCAATTAACATGTTAACCTTGAAAATACAATTATTACTTAGTTACTTAGACACAGTGATTATCAATGACCATTAATTATGAAAATCATTAATTATTGAAAATTAAACAATTAGTCATCAACAATATCACGAATGACTATATACTAATTGTTAAAAAATCATTGGCATCGGTTATATGATCACTTTTTTGTCTATGTAAAAATATCATAGTTCTTTTTAATATATAAATGAAAATTAGATATATAAATGATAGAATCCTACTTCGTCGCTCATAGTGCTCTCGTTCAAAATAGACCTTGCTCTTACCTTATACATGGGGCCCTGAGGATAGTTTTGAGCTGCAGCTGTACTTAAGGCTCAGCTCATTAAAGGGGCCTAAAGTTTGAGTTGATCCTTATAATTAAAAATTAATATTCGCATAAGTCTACTGAACTACATAGTTGGAGAAAACATAACCGACATTTTATTTTTTGAGATAAATAGAGACTACCTTTTCATTTCATTCAAAATAATTAGTTGGATGAAAGAAGGGTAATCTTTCATCCATATCATACAACATCCAAATTCTAGAGATCTGCGAGCAAGCATGTGTGCTGCTTTGTTACAAATTCTAGATACAAAAGAGAATGAACAAGATATAAAATCATTAATAAGACATTTACAGCGATTAATAATAACACCAAACTCAGAGATATTAGTTTTAGAATTTTTCATAGCTTGAACGACTCTTAGCACATCAAGCTCAAAACATACACACTTCATTCCGTTATCAATAGCCCATCTCATCGTAAACTCCAAAGCTTTTGCTTCCAAAATGCTTGAGTCTCCCCCTCCAAATTGAACATCAGATATTGTGGCTTGCACTTCACCTAAATGATTTCTGAGGATACCACCCCAACCAAACATATTAGTTTCCTTAAAGTTTGATGCAACTACATTAAACTTCAACTTGTTTGGATCTGGAGCATTCCAACAATCAGCTTTCACACTTGTGGGCTTTTTTGATATGTCACATTTGTCATTAATAAACCACCATTCTTGAATATAAGCTTGTACCTGTGAAAAAAGAAACTGGACATCCACTAAAGTATCATTCCAAACTCTATCATTTCTAGCACCCCAAAGGCGCCAAGCAAAACAAATACACAGAGCGGCTTTTCTACTATCAAAAGCATATAATATAGCACGTATCCAGTCTCGAAAAGAACTAGCATTAAAGCAATCTATAGGTAAAGTAAGATTTGTGTGAGCCCAAGCCTCTTTGGCAAATACACAATCTCTAACTACATGAAGAATATCTTCTGCTTCATTGAAATAAAGCTCACAACAGTCAGTACCCAAATTAATTCTCCTCTTAATAGCTTCCTTCGTAGGAATCACACCCCTACTGCCCCTCCAAGCAAAATCACGAACCACTCCTGGAACTTCTGATTCCCAAATTCTTTTCCAAATATCATCATCAATAAAATTACTTTTTCATTCATCATTCCTTAATTCCATAGCTACCCAATATCCCGATTTGACTGTATACAATCCATCATTTGTGAAACCCCAAATAAGTTGATCATCAACTGAATTATTCTCCACAGGAATATTAATAATTAAATCCCTATCTTCCTCATTAAAATATTACCCTAATAACTCTAAGTTCCACCTTTTTCTTCCTCCATCCTCTAAAATCAAATCACTAACTCTAAGATCATCAAGCCCTTCCACAATCGGTGAGTGAACCTTCATATCTCTTCTCTTTGGAATCCATTTATCACTCCAAACTTTAATATCTTTTCCTGACCCTATTCTCCATCTCATACCTTTTTCTAAAACACTCCTAGCTCACTACAACAAATTTAGTTTTTTGCGATATTGGATTTAGTGGCATTAGAAAAATGTCACCGATTCATATTTTTAGTGTAATAATTATTGGTTTTTATTTTAAGTTCCACCATAAAGTGATTTAGCGACACTTAATTTGGTCTTTAGTGGCATATGTAATTGTCACTATAGCCTATAGTGGCATTTGTGAGAAATGTCATTAGATCCTACACTAGTGGAAAAAACCTCAAAGGCTGCAGTTTGTAGGCCACTAAAGGCTGCGGTTTTGGACCCAAGCACTTGTGGTAGCAGCTGATAGGTTTAAACAATGGTTGCGGTTAAAAAACGCAGCAAAAAAAACATCACATTGGTTGCGGTTTTGGACCTGTCCGCAGCCAATAGTGTGTTTTTGAGAAACCCAATTTTGGGGCACATTATTGGTTGCGGACAGGTCCAAAACTGCAGCCAATGTGATGTTTTTCTTTTGTTTTTTTTTTGTTTTATTGATATTTGTATATATTATCCTAGTTATAAAATAATAAATATTTAACAATAATAAACCGGCTATAATCACCATTAATTATCACCAAAATAATATATATATAATATACATAAATAATTTAATTGTGCATTTACAAATAAGTTATATAATAGATCATATATACAAATATATATACATAAACTTAACGTACACCACTACGAAACATAAGCTACCAACATAAATTAGAAATATACACGGCAACTTTGTCTTTCACTCCGCGTATTTCCGTTTCCGTCAATTCGCGTGTTTCCCTTGGAGTGTCGTATATAATCTACGTATTAAAAGAAATTATTAAAAAGTTAGTACATATATATTATAGATTTTCTAATAAATATTTATAATATTATAATTTAAAAACATAATAAATACTTACGGAATCAATACTTTGTACCCCGACTTTCTTCACGGCTTCTATGATATCATCCATAAATTTAAGCACGTAGTAGCCGCAGTAAATGCTATTTTTTTGTTGACTTACTGACACAACACAATAATTTATACCAAATAGTGTTTTGTGCCAAGTTTCGTGCATAACAAATCAAGTTTAAGCTATATTACGCGCGAAAATGACAAAAATAGTTCAAAACCGTCAAAATTGCAACTTAACACGTAATTTCAACCATTTGAAAATTATTTTCGATTCTAACTACTTCAACACAATAATATATACCAAATAGTGTTGTGTGCCAAGTTTCGTGCATAACAAACCAAGTTTAAGCTATTTTACGCGCGAAAGTGACAATAGCCCTTCAAAACCTTTAAAAACGCAACTTAACACTTAATTTCAATCATTTGAAAATTATTTTCGATTCTAACTACTTCAACACAATAATATATACCAAATAGTGTTGTGTGCCAAGTTTCGTGCATAACAAACCAAGTTTAAGCTATTTTACGCGCGAATGTGACAAAAATCCTTCAAAAACACAACTTAACACTTAATTTCAATCATTTGACAATTATTTTCGATTCTAACTACTTCAACACAATAATATATACCAAATAGTGTTGTGTGCGAAGTTTCGTGCATAACAAACCAAGTTTAAGCTATTCTACGCGCGAAAGTGACAAACATCCTTCAAAACCGTTAAAAACGCAACTTAACACTTAATTTCAAGCATATGACAATTATTTTCGATTCTAACTACTTCAACACAGTAATCAACAAAGTAATTATAACATCAAATATATAAACACATAAACATATCAAACAAAATCAAATAAAAAGTATACCTTAAATTTTCGTGGGTATTGTGTTGTATACCTTAAAGTAATCAACAAAGTAACCTATACAATGAAAAACAAAATCAAAATTAGTGTAAAAAAAACAATATCAAAATTAGAACAACATTACATAAGTTTTAAAAGAATATACCTTGAAGAAAACCAAGAACAAAGTCCAAATTTCGTGGGTTTAATCAGAATGAATTGGCTGTGCAAAATGACGATTTGAAATGGAACAGTACCCACGAAAATGAAGAACAATACCCACGAAAATGAAGAATAAAGCCCAAATTTTCGTGTGGGTTTTTGAAGATCAGTACCCACGAAAATGAAGAAGAAGCAGATTTGAAATGGAAATGAAGAAGCTGAAGCAGTCGTGGATATTTGAGTGAAGAAGAAAATGAAGAACGTAGTTGAGTGAAGATAGAACAGTAGGTTTTAGAAATATAACGTTAATAAGCGCCTTTTTGAACCACTTATTGGCTGCGGTCCTGCGGACAAGGGACAACCGCAGCCGTTGTTCCATTTTTTAAAAATAAAAACCACTTATTGGCTGCGGACAAGGGACAACCGCAGCCATTGTTCCATTTTTTAAAAATTAATTTGAAAAAAAAGCCTATTGGCTGCGGACATGGCATAGAACCACAGCCTTTGTTCGTTTTTTTTTAACCTAATTTTTATTGATAATATTAGCTACGTATACCGTACAACTGCAGCCATTAATCCGCAGCCAATAGCTTTTTTTCCACTAGTGTTATGTCGCTAAAAGCTTTAGTGTGACTTTTTAATATGCTGCTAAAGGGTTTAATAAATGTCACTAAATCCTCTATATACGCTATAAGAAATTTGAAATAGCGACATTTAAATTAAATGTCCCTAAATATATCCCACTAAAAGCAAATTATGTTGTAGTGGCTTTTAATATACCTCTCCACACAAAGCTAGCATTGCTACATGTACCCACCTCCCAGAAGGATAAATTTGCCAAATATTTAGCTTTAAAAACTCTAGCCACAGGGAATTAGGACAAGACAATATACGCCAACCCTGCTTGGCCAAGAGAGCAAGATTGAATTCATGTAACATCCAAATTCCATTCCACCAAATTTTTTAGGAATGCTAAGTTTCTCCCATGAAATCCATTTCAGTCCTTTATCTCCAGACGATGTCCACCAGAAAGCATTACTTATAAGGGTCACACTTTATTTATATAAGGGTCATTATTAATTTTTCGCCAATTTTTCGCCTAAGGACAAAAAATTATCAGGAACGGCATTACTTATACAATTTAATATTAATACGCTTTTAAATATTTGTATTTTACAAATGAAATATTAATCTCCATATTATTCGAGTTAATCAAACAAATTGCAGAGTTAGCAGCAATGATAGTAGCACAATACACAAGATAGTAGATAGCTAATGGAGTAGTTGGCATTATGTACTTATTGGTTAATATAGGTTGTCATCTAATGATCATACCACTAATTCTTGCTTAATGTTCTTAGTATTCTATGCTTCAGCTACAACCAAAATATTTCATTTTGTGATGTACACTACCTTTTTAGTTTTATACTTCTTCCAATTCATTTCAGTTGTTCTATTTGCTTTTTTACACTTGTCGAGGTAATATTTTGATTCTTAATATCATTAATTATGCTTAAATAAAAATTATGAAAAGTTGATATGAATAATCCTTGCATTGAGACGAATTAAACAAGACGTCACATGACTATGTTTTAACTTATAGATTAAGAATAAAATACAAATTAAAAGGGATTGATGAATAATGTCAAAAAGCAAATGGGACAACTGAAATGAATTGCAGGGAGTAATATTTTGTCTTTTTTTCAAAAAAAATCGTTTATTTTATTGAACAAATTTAAACCAATTATCCATGTAAGAATTCAAGCTAAGGTTGGTAAACTAATGTTTTTAGGGTTAAAGCTAGATTTTTGGTGAAATTTGAAATGATCCATGATATCATCAGCTAGTGGGAAGAAGAAGACCAACTTTATAGCAGTTGGATTTTTTTATTTGGAATTTCTCTTTTTTAAAAAAAATTGAAATTAATCGGTTGTTCAAATAAGCTAGGGAGGTATGTACTATAAAAGAAAATGGAGGCAAAAGGTCGAATTTTAAAAAAAAAATCGAAAGGTGGGATTTTTATAAGAGAACGAGCAAAAGGTCGGATTTTTAAAAGTAAATTTTCCTTATTATTATTTTTTTTGTGAATTGAATTTGTCATTAGCATAAATCAAAATCAGCCAAGGTTTGAAGGCCTCATAGAAAAGGTTCCATACAAATTTTCTCATCAACTAAGTATGTGTCCCATCTAGCTAGTAATGGGCAAGCGAATTCCCATCTCTTTTAACAAAGCTACATCCAAAACCCCTAACATTTGAGCACAAAGCAAAAATACTATCATAGTTAGACAGAGAAAATAGCTGAGATGACTGATAAAGAGTCGCCTTCGAGATGGATCTACTCAATACTAATTGTATTGAATGTGAATTACTATACAACGTACTTTTAGGCTTAAACTCATTAATTGTTAATTTAAATTTTTAATTGAGTAGTTTATTTACATAGTTAGACAGAGAAAATAAGTTGGAAAGTCTTTTAAATCGTAACACATGGATGCTCACCTCTAACTAGCTTTAATTCGGTTAGCTTTGATGATGCAACTGTCTTGTATAAGACATTCTCATGGTCAGACGACCTCAAAACAAGAAATTCATAAGCTTAAAGTTTTTGTCATTGGACTATTTAACTCAAGTATATGACACGTCTCACGATGAGACTGTCTCATACAAGAATTTGTATTGATGATGTATAAATCAATCAATATATATACAAAATACTACTTTCTACGTTTCTCAAAAAGAACTACTCGTAGTAATAAATATTATTTATTAATAAATTTTATTTTTTAATTAAGGGTTTTGATATACATAGCCCTTAGGGCTATGCATAAAAATTCACATTCTCTTCATTAATGTTATTTTGATTCTTTTGAAAATAATCTAACTCCTTTATTAAATAGTCATGTAAAAACATTAATAATGAAAAAGTCACTAAATGCAATATAATTGATAATATGAATTGGATTAATTGATTAATCAATTATCTTTCAATATAAACTTTCTCAAAAAAAGTTTCCATATCTATGAAGAAAACTAAAAAATAAACTGGAACAAGAGTATTAGACTGTACAAAGAATACACGGTATCAATATCAATCGGTCATTCACTCATACCGCACACAAAGTTAAAGCATTTAAGGTATAAAAAATGTGATTCATTAATATTGCCAAGATTGTATAAATATACTACGTCGTCCTATTCATTATTATTGTCCCATTTGATTTTTGCATGTTTGTCAACACACATATTCAATCGTAAATATATCATATTTTGTGTAATTAAAAATTATAAAATATTAATTGTATAAAAATTTAAATCCAAACGAATCAAACAAGACCCCATTTGGTTGTATTTTAATTTTTAAATCAAGAATAAGATTTTAAGTAAGAGTGAACAATTAATAGTATCAAAAAATGAAATGAATGAATAATAGTTAATGGAAAAGAGAATTAAAAATACCCAAACAATGCCAAACTAATATTCAATTAACAAAAATAACATTATTCTCACAATCAAGATTAAAATGAAGGATAAATCTTGTGAAATAATTACCAGATCGAATTAAAAGAAAAAAATTAAACATTACTGTATATTATTATGCAACTTTGTTAAAAAATCATCAAAAAGAATTATAGAAAAAACAAATATAATCCAAAAGAAAATTTACATGTAATTGACAATTGTGAGGAAGGATTGATTTATTGGAGTATTTTTACATAACAAAAGAAAAGATGAATGGAGGAGAGTTAGAAAAGGTGAATGGGTTTTCTTTGGTTTTGGGAAAAATAAACTTTCTTTCATATTTTCAAGTTGTAAAAAAAAGTGTAATTGTATTAATACATAGATTCTTTACTTTTTAGTAATTATAGGAGAATATTAACGATTATTAATGCTTATGTATAGCCCTAAGGTCTACATATATCATTTGCCTTTAATTAAATGTGTAAAAAAAAACTAATCAAGTGAAATTTTGTTTGATTCATCTTAATGTATTTTTTTATTGTATAACAATTTGTAATCATTTATTATGCACATTTGTATATGTTATGAAAATTCGTTAATCATTTTACATATTTTTAATCAATTGTGTGAATTAGTGCAACCATTCCATACCAAAAGCTATATACATCAAATCCCATGATAAAAAGTGGTCATTTACTTGTAGAATTAGCAAGGATGTTTGTATTAATTAAGGGGGGGTCAAAAGGAGGGTCATTAGTGGGGTAGTTTCTTGCCTTGGTAGAGAAGATTATCCAAAAAGAATTTAATTATTTAAATAGATGATTGGAAATATAAAAGGAGTGAAAAAAAGTTATATTGCATTCCCATTTGGGATACCAAAAGTTGATGGGAAACAACAAATTATGGTCAAAAGTATATTAGAAAAATCAATACTAGAAATAGGCAAAGGGTGTGAAAAGATAATAAAATCTTAATAAAGTAACCAATAACTATATTCCATGGATTTTATGTATATACATACACTATACTTATGTCACTATAAGATAAAAATAAAAAAAAATTGATTTTTTTGAAAAAAGACAATAAATTCTGTAGATGAAATTAAAAGAGAATTAAAATGTATGAGTAAGATTAAAAAAATAGTAAATTATTGTTAAAAATAACAACAATGTAAAGTAAGAGAAGAGAGTCAGCCGAAAATGAAAAATGATACTAAATGAGATCAGGTAGGATGGGAGGTAGTATATTATTGTTATTCTAGACAATTTAGTGCATAATATCCTAATTTGACATATTAAACATTTGAAAAGATTAAACCTTGTTGAAGATTATTGCCCTATTGGGTGGCAGATTCCAATCAAATAACACATCGGATGCATATCTTTTATGAAAGAAAAATGCTTTGATTTGGATATGTTTTATTTTATAGTTGGTATCATAGCCGTCACTACTCGTCGATCGCTCAGAGCTTTAAATTTTTTAGGATTAATAAAATAAAATGTTTATATTGAAATTAAGACGCAATATTAATCATTGAACTTATAAGCTTATTAAATTCAAATAAACTGAAAAAAAATATATATATATATATATATATATATATATATATATATATAAAAGAAGAATAATACATATCTTAAAGTAAAAATTATCAAAAAAACTAACTATTAAAAAAAATTTAGTCAAAAACTATCTAATGAAAAATCTCTTTGAATATATCTACCAGGAAATGGTTTATATCCATTAAACTTTAATTTTTTGTTAAAAACTACTATTACAAAATTTTTGTTGTGAAAGACAACTAAACAGTAACAAAAGTTTTTTGAAAAAATTACCTTTAAAATTAGTTTTTACCAATATATTCTAGCATTCAAAGCTATAGGTAATCTAACAAAATAAATTTTTGACAAAAAAAATTAGATAGTTTCGAGTAAAAATAAATTTTATTAGGTAGTTTTTGATATTTTTCTCTATAATGAATTCAGTTAGTTAGCTAATTCAAAATAAAAAGCTCATACGCAATGAAACTTTTATGCAAATTACATTTAAACCTTAAAATTAACTATTAAAACAATAGTCCATAAAAATTTTCAAAATAAGTACAATTAATTTTCTATATGAAATTTCCTCAAAAATTTCTCGATGGAATATAATTCAAAATAAAAAGCTCATACGCATTGATAATTTAGGTCGGGGTCCTTGAAAAAATTAGAAGAATAATTATATTAGAAATTATGTTAATCAAAGTTGTCTTTGAAATTTTAAAGGTTGGAGCAAAATATTTATGGTTGGTTTAAAACTAAAATTATATTTATTATATTTTGATATTGGTAAATTTATATATAAAACTTAACTAGTATAATTATTTTTTATTAATATATTTATAAAGATTATTACATGAACCAACCACTATTATTAATCCTAAAATTAAATAGAATATCTTAAAAAAAGCACTATAAATAGCATAATAAAGCAATTGAATTTAATGTTTAAACAACTTTCATCGTTATCTTGATTGAACTAATAATAAATATTTAATTAAATATTATCATGCGACACTATAAAATTAGCATATCTAAAATAATAAAATTGTATATAGTAAGTGAAAATACATCATATAAGTTGCTCACCTAAAATAATTTATATTAGTAGTATACCTAATCATTCAACACAAGCTGAACAATGCAAATTTGTTAACCAATTTATCTAATTTTCTTATACAAAGATAGATTGAATGTGCATTCATATGTATTAAATCATAATACTCTCTCCATCCATTTAATTTTGCTACACAATACAAAAAAATCACATTTTAATTTCACCCATATAGCAAAATCAAAAAGACAAATAATACAACTCATTAAAATATTACTAGTTCCCTCCTATTCATCTAAAATGTCCCATTTACTTTTGGGACACTATTCATCTATCACTCTTAAATTGCATTTTATTATTAATCTATAAGTTAAAACATAGTCATGTGGGATCTTCTTTGATTCGTTTTGATGTAAAGATTATTAATATCAACTTTTTATAATTTTTAATTATACATAACTCTATATATTAAGGATCAAATAAGTGCATTAGATATAATGCATAAAGTAAGTGAGACATTAAGTATTAACTATAATAAATCACAAATTCTTGTGAGAGATCATATTTAATTGGGCCGGCCCATTATATATTTTTAAAATATTGTACGTAGGCATTAAAAATAATATAAGTAGACATTTAAGATATTAAAAGTAGGCATTAAGCATACGATAAGTAAGCATTAAGGATAATGTAAGTAAGCATCAACAATACGGTAAGTAGGCCTTAATATTTAATAGGTTGGACTTGAAATGTGTCTCTTATAAAGATGGTATCTCAAGAGACTAGCTGAAACAGTAATCATCACTATCCCTTGAGTTAATTGTAACAGTTAGTTTTTCTATTCTCGATTCTCTTGAATACTTGATATTTTTTCTGATTAATCTTTTCTGAAAAAAATAAAACCCTTCCTAGGCCGTAGCTCATGAAGCTCATTTATTCTCGAGAGTATACTTGTAAAAGTCAATACTACTTCCCCGTTTCATAATACTTGCTACTGCTACTGATAGTGATATTTTTTTCACATAATATATCACACTCAATAGCAAGTATTATGAAACGGGCTGAGAATACAATTACCTAAAAGAGTTAGGTAGTCAGTCCCAACCGTTAAAGGCTAAGGGCCAACACGTCGTCTTCACAAGTAGATGTCTTCTTTGATGCATGTGCAGTTGTGCACCAATCAAGCACCATTGTAAAATGAATTTAGACTTAATATTTTATTTTCAAGAATGTTAGTGAGTTAAAGAAACAAAAAAAAAATTTAGCTGATAGTTCATCGTATGACCGTCGATTAGCAAGAATAAAATAAACTATCGTCAAGATTTTGAATTTTTTGAGGTCTTAAAAATTTATTTTCATGTAAAATGTTGATCTTAATTTGAGATAAATTCTGATATAATTTTTGCTAAGTAATAAGAGTTATTAATACTTTTTTACAATGTAATTAAAATATCAACAATAAGTCAATAGCAAACTAAAGTAGTATTTAGTTGGTCAAATCAGTTATAAAATCAATTGATCAAATCAGTCATTCATTATAATCAACTATTAACCGTTTACCAACGCCTTTTTATTTAGTAATGTTACCATAATAGTAGATGCTATACAGTTTCAATCCAAGTGATGAATTCAATTGAAGACACCCCTAATAAAGTTTGTGTACTTTTCTTTAAAATTTGGGGCAAAAATAACCTCTAACCATTTAAACGGAAAGAGAAATATGATTTTTTTGGATGAAGTGAATCGCTATTCTAGTAAAAATATAAGAAAAGCTTCAATCACTGGTTCAATCTATGAGTCTCATAAAATATATAGGTACATAATAAATCTACTATAAAAGAGAGCAAGAAAATAAAGTTTTAAACATATGGTTTCAAGCTAATTGTGCTGTTTTTAGTTTATTATGTGATTTTTATACGAGTAAACATAATAGACCAGTTTTAATTTCTAATCATAATTAAGTGAGCTAAACTAAATTCATATGAGATATATCTTATCTCATATAACAATTTTTATATTGATTGAGATTTACGTCCGTGATCAAATGACAAGTTAAACCTAAACAAATTCTCTTTTAAAGTTGAGAATTGAGATAACATGTTTAATAGTTCCTACATTGTTAAGTTTGAAAGTTGCAACACATAACAATGCTTATACTAAATTTTACTAATTGGCTTGATGGATAGTCAAAAGAAAGTCTTTTTATAATAGAGAAAAAAGTCAACCCACCAATAATTAAATTTATGTTTCAAATAATCAAGTACTAATATAGTTGCTTTATTGACTTGGTCAAAGCAACACATTTCTAAAATAAAGTATCTAAAACATACTACCATATAGTGGATTCTAACTAGATTATTTGGATTACAATCCACTCAAAAATTAAATTTATAATAATACTAAAATCCAAATAATGTGAATGGGGTATTGGCATTTTGAACTTTAATCATCATTGAACCAAGTTATCTCGCTAATAGAAACTATAATCAGGCTTTGAGTAGGGAAGAAAAACGGTAATTGATATACATAAAGAAATATGAGGCTAAAAAGTCTTTCGACTCGAGAAAAATCCTCAAAAACATATATTCTTGCAACGAAAAAGATTGAGTAAAATTAAACCCACAAGCCTACATCTTACGACACATGCTTTAACTATTACGATAAATGTTTTAACCTATTGAAATAAATGTTGATTATTGCAAAGAAAAATGCAATTTCAGAAAAATCCAACATTAATTTAGAATTTACAAGCACACGTACAAGGTATTGGGGATGATGGCCAAACGGTTGCCGACAAGCTAATCTGAAATTAATACTCTTTTTATTTCTTTGAGAATATGGCGGTTATTAAATTAATAGGAATAATAACTTTAAATTTTTATCAAATTAGTTTTATAAAGTTTAGCCTTTATTTTATAGTTAGATCAATTTATGCTATTTAATCAGAAGACAAGATGTTATTTAATTTTGTTTCACAAATTGTTATGAGAGACGGTCTCTTTGAGAGTCCATTTCTGGTTGGGTCGGCCCATAAAAAAAAATAGAAAGTAAAAGTATGAATTAAGCTATAATGGGTTGGGCATGAGAGGTGTCTCTCAGGAAACTGCTTGTGTTTTGTTTAGTTTTTAAAACAAAATTTGTCGCTTATACTACTCCATATTCAGCCTAAATATCCTAATATCAAATTTTTATAATTTTTAATACAAAAATTATCAATATCAAATCTATAAGTTAAAACATAGTCATGTGGGATCTTGTTTGATTCGTCTTATTACAAGGATTATTAATATCAAATTTTTATAATTTTTAATTAAGAATAATTTGAGATATTAAGGGTTAAAATGTTGCCTCGGCAAGCATGAAAAATAAATGGGACATTTAGGCCGAATGGGATGGAGTAATATTTATTTAATTAAGAATTAATTCTGAATTACAGCCACGATGTTTTTTTTTTTTGCGAATTACAACCACCATGTTTTAAAAGTGACCAACATTTCGGCCAAATGACCGGTTATGACCGTTCACCAGCAAAATTACCTTTAACTTTCCATTTTTCAGATTTTTCCCTTTTTTTTTCTTTTTTCAATTAATTTTTTCTTCTTTTTTTTTATTTTTTTGTGAGCTTTTTTTTTTTATCTTTTTTCATTTAATTTTTTCTTCTCAATCACCTTTCTCTCTCTTCTTTATTCTTCTTCTTCATCCTTAATAACTTCAAAGACTCCATGAATCTTCCATTCACATAGTCAACCATTAAACTAAAGAATCAGGCTCAAAACCCAGCAGACCCACGAAAACCCCAATTCTTTTCCTCTTTCCCTTCCTTTTGCATACATCCATAGTTGCCTGCAATATAACCATTACCACAATAGACGTTGAGTAACTCCAAAACAACCAGCCCAACCAGCCCACTTTGCACGTCAAACAACCACTGTTAGCTCGCCACAATGTCCAAGCCACGAGAGCCAGCTATATGCCGAATTTTCGTATGAGTTTGCAATTTTGGAGACAAAACTGATCAACAGTTGTTTCATTTATACTTCAAAACTGAGGGCAAAACCTTTAAGTATCACATAATTATAGTTTGATATTGATTAATTTTGAATTTTCTCAAATTTCATGAGTATCAGACAAATTGGGAAAAAATAGGGTTTTTAATTTCGAAAATCAATTGGGTAATTGAGTTCAAATTAGCAAGCTATATGACAATCAAATTGCTCAAAAATGTAATGGGGATTAAACAATGAAAATAGAGTCTTTGAAGAATTAAACCCTAAAAATTTTGGTCCTCAGAATTTGAAAGAACAAACCCAGAAAGGAGGAAGAAGAGAGGTTTTTGACTTGGTTGAGGATTAAACAATGAAAACAGTCTTTGAAGAATTAGGATTTTAATGGGAAAAAGATGATTAATGGGGATTTTGGCGAGAAATTGGATCTATAAAGATTAATGGGGACTTTGAAGATTCTCGAGTCTTTGAAGAAGAAATTAAATGAAAAAAGATATAAAAAAAAAGCTCACAAAAAAATTTAAAAAAAAAAAAATTAAATGAAAAACTCAAAAAAACTCAAAAAAAGAGAGGAAAAATAAGAAAAATGAAAAGTCAAAGGTAATTTTGCTGGTCAACTGTCATAACCGGTCATTTGGCTGAAATAGTGGTCACTTTTAAAACATGGTGACTGTAATTCGCAAAAAAAAAAACATCGTGGCTGTAATTCGCAAAAGGCATAAACATTAAAGTTGTAATTCACAATTAATTCTTTAATTAATGTCTAGTTCAAAAATTTTAATATTTAATTAGAAGAGATAATCAGTTTCTCAATTTTTGTTAGGTTTGATAATTTAGATATATAGAATCTACAAATAACCCTAAAACAATACACCAATTCTTGTGGGATTTAAAATATTGTGTAAGGTAAGTAAGCATTAAGAATATTGTAAGTAAATATATTAAGAATATTGAAAGTAGACATTAAGGATATGGTAAGTAAGCATTAAGGATAATATAAGTATGCATTAAGAATGCGGTAAGTAGACATTACTTTAATGACCTGGACTTAAGATACGTCTCTCAAAGAGACGATCTCTCAAGAGACTAGCTAATTTTACAAAAATATAAAATAGTGAGTTTAGAGAAATTATTACTTCCTCCGTTTCATGATACTTGCTACTGAATGTTATATGTTGTATGGGAAAATGTCACTATCAGTAGCAAATATTGCGGAAAGGTGGAAGTATATATGGTTAATTTAGTCCATGTGAAATCAGAAAGGACAGTAATGGCGGCAAGTGACAAGTCAAACGTTGGTTGACAAATGTAACTTAATGACACAACAATTAATAGTTTTAAAATTAAATAACCAGCTAGTCTATTGAGAAATCGTCTTTTTGATAGACGTCTCTGAGACCCAATTTATTAAAGTTTATTACTTATATTTACTCTACATTTTTCCTAATGGGCCAACTCAATTAGAGATGTCTCTCAAAGAGACCAATTTAATTGCAACATTGAAAGTATTTACACTATTTTAAGTAATGATTAATTTTTAGTTTATAATTTAAAACATATTCAAGTGAAATCTTATTTGATTCATCTCAATATAAAAATTATTAATATCAAATATTTATAATTTTTTATTATACATAACTAAAGATATTAAGGATGAAATTAGTGCATTAAACCGCGTAGAAAAACAAACCTTTTAACTATTTCAGAACGGAGGAAGGCTAACCTTTTAAATTTTTTTTGTAAAATTACCATAACTATTGGTTTTTAGACCAGGTCAATACTAAAAACGAGAATGCTCAAAAAACTTTTCTTTTCGTGACATTGAGCTTATTAAAAAAACAAATTTAATAGAGTACTTCTTAAATAAAAGGAAAAATTATTTAAAAATGATTTAAATTTTGTTGATTTTCATATAAAAATATTTTAGAGTCACTTACCCAAGAATACTATTGCCCAAATAGTGACCGATTTTGTGGGTTAATCGCTAAAAAATGAAAAAAAAAAAAATTAAGTTAAAAGTTAATATCAAAAAATAAAATTTTAAAATTTCTCTTTTTTATTTTTTATAATTTAATTTTATATTCACTTTTTTATTTTATTTTATTCAAAATGAATTGTTGTATAGATATAGATTATCTTGGTGCATTCTTAAAATCACCCGTTATAGTTGGAATTATTCATATTGAATTTTTTTTATAATTTTCCCCATATATATATATATATATAACTAAACCCTAGAATTTATTATTTACTCTTTGAGGCTAAATGTATTGATTTGTAATTTTTGGTTGAGATAGTTGTTTGACATGATATCAGACTAAACCCTAGAATTTATTATTTACTCTTTGAGGCTAAATGTATTGATTTGTGTTCCGATGGTTTGAGGGAAGAAGAATTGAATTATCGGGTAGGCTAAGCAAAAGAAATGTCTTGGTGAGATTTAATCTAAAAATCTTGTTTGTGTAAGATTGTAGTTAAAATTATATATTAATTTTTTTAATCGAAGTAAGTTTAAAGATTCTATACAAACAAGCTGGTAAAAAAAAACAAGTCATTTCAGTAAATACTAAATATTAAATATTTATTTAAAAGTTAAAATGTAAAATCGTAATCACTAGATCAACTCATAATTCTTTTTTGACGTAGCTATCAATCACTTGGTGGAGACTAAATTGAATATAATGAGATAAGTCTTAGTTGTGAAGTAAATGATGGAATATGTATGGGAAAGCAAAGGTGTTGTGTGGGGGGCCAAAACACAGTACAACTTATGAACTAGTAGACTAGTCTACTATTTTGTCAACGAGTTGTAGGCATTCAAGGGGTATGAGGCGTATACACGTTATTCCATCTTTCCCTCCATATTTTTTATTTATTTATTTATTTATTTTTTATTATGAAATGAATTTATATAATTAATTTATTTTTCTAACTAATTATTTTCATATTATACATAATCATTTTAACACAACAAAAAATATATAGGTCATTTCAACACAAATAATTTCACGTGTTCTTTCTTTTAGCATCTCCTTTTTTATTTTTAATTTTACATTATTCTATTTTCTTTTTGGAATTGGATTTGGATCTAATATGATTCTCAAATGTGTAGATTTGAATTTGAATCTTAAGATTGTGGACCCTTTAATAAGGAACGAGATGGGCTAGACCCTAATGGTCGTTTAAGATCCATGTCCATCTCTATTCCCTTTTATTTAAGTAAATTTGTCAACATTTTTACTTTCTCAAATTCTTGTAACAGTCTTTTTGAGAGACAATCTCAAATTGGGTCTGTTCATAAAGGAAAATGTAAAGTAAATTACTAGGTGGACATTAAGGATATTGTATAAGTAGACATTTAAGATTTTGTAAGTATTGCACACTTACTCGATGGACATCAAAGATATTATAATTACGCATAGGCGAAGCCAGGATTTACAGTTAGGGGGGTCAAATTGTCGATATACTAGCAAGTGATTTATTATATAAAAACTAGTTAAATTATGAAAATTTGAATCATATAGACTGAAACTAACTTGAATCATAGCAAAAGTTATATTTGACAAATAGAGTTAAAGTTTTCCTATAATTACCACTTTTGAAAAAAATCTAAGTGATTTTGACTGTATATATTTGCCTTCTTAGTCTCCAAAAAAAAATACTATTAAAATTAAGATAACAAAAATATAAAATCGCACAATAAAAAGGATGAATATGAATTATGAAAGATAGATAGTAATGACATTACAGTATAAATCAAATCAACCTGTGTTATATGAGACTATCTCACCATGAGCGAGTCCATACAAGCAAATTCATTTTTCTAAGTGATCACTTTGAAATTGTAAGTTATCACTTTAAGATTATAAGTGTAACTTTAAGACTATAAAAAATCATCACTTTAAAAATAAATGTACATTGGGCCCAGACAATAAAAATGGTCACACCGTACGTGAGACCGTCTCATATGAGAATTTGTGTAAATTAAATTTTATAGTCTACTAAAAAATAATAGTTTAAATTTGGGTTTGATCCATTACCTTAAATTACAAATATGTTACCCCTAGCCATTGACCTATAGTAATTTTTGTTACAATTATGCACTCGTGAATGTAGGAATTAAAAATACGATAAGTAGGCATTTAAGGACGATGTACATAGGCATTAAGGATACTAGACATTTAAGTATAATGTAAGTAGACATTAAGGATATTATAAGTTAGACATTAGAATACGATAAGTATGCATTAAGTATGATATAAGTAGGCATTAAAGATATTGTAATTAGACATTAAAATTTAATGTGTTAGGCTCAAAAAACGTCTCTAAAAGAAACAATCTCTTATGAGACCGACTGTTATATTTTTGTTTGTATCTTTTAGAATTACAACATTATATCTTAGCTATTGCTTTTACCTTTTTTCTTTCTTATTTTTATCCATAAATCTTATCTAGTTTTCTCTGAGTTCTAATTATATCTACACAATTTGTCCCCCGCAAATTCTTATAATTTGTACAATTATAATTTGCTTTTGCTGCTATGAAGAGTATAAATTAAGTTTCATATATACATATATATATATATATATATAGGGGAGGGATCCAATAAGAAGGGGTGTGAAAATAGGAAGGATAGGAAGGAGTAACTACCGTTGATTGATTAAGATCTAACGGTCGAAAAACATTTGTCAACGCAGCATCCAAGACACATATTTATGAAAATAAGATCAATGGTGTAATATCACATAATAATTAAGAAAGCATCACACCCCTTTAACATCACCTTTCAATACAATGTTTATCGAAAGTATCACAAATAATTAAGAAAGCATCACACCCCTATCCTTCCTTTTTCAAACGCGTGCACACACCATTGATCTAAGATCTAATGGATGAAATTCCTTCCTATCCTTCTATGGATAAATTCCTTCCTACCTTCCTATTTTCACACCCCTTCTTATTTGATCCTAAACCTATATATATATATATATATATATATATATATATATATATATATATATATATATATATATATATATATATATAAATATATATATATATATATTATATATATATATCTTCAAATGATAGGGATTTTGAAATGAGAAGGATGAGAAGGATGAGAAGGATTTTTGTTTGATTTTGCTTGGTTTCTATATATACAAAAAATAATACTATGTTATAAAGTAAGAACATTTTAAAAATTTTGTTATAATTACTTTTATATGTATCATACTTACTTAAATGCGTGATCGTAGATTATTCTAGTGAAATCAAGGTTGTAGAGTACTTACCCTTCTCATTTTCAATACCCTACCATTGGATCTCTATATATATATATATATATATACATATATATACATATATATATATATATATATATATATATATAATAATAATAATAATGATAATAATAATTATAATAATAATAATAATATCTAAATCATAAATCGTGTCTAGTGTATTCTTTTATGTAGTTTTTCGTATTTAATATTTACGTAAAAATAATAAAACCAAATTTCATGTATTACTTCATTCTAAAAAATGCGTACTCTTTATTTTATTGACTTATCGAAAACAATTTCTTATACGAATTGTGCATAATTTTTTTACGAATCGTTTGAATTTTAAATTTTAAAAATGAACCATTAATTCATCAATAACCGACACCAGCTAAACGCAATTAATTGTTATACTCACAAGTAAAACACATTCGATCATTCCCACCACTAGTTTTTATTTGTATTATTACCATATACATTTAATTTTCAATTTCGACAACTAATCACTAGCTATCATTTACGATCAGGTTTTACAGATTTTTTATATTTTAAATTGCAAATATTTATTAGTTCATCGTTAATCGACGAGAAACAGAAAAAAACGCAATTAATTGTTATTCAAAAAAAATATGAAAACATTTTCTATTATTCCCATTTCCCACCACTAATAGTTTTTTTTTTTTTTTTTTTGATTTTTACCATATACATTTAATTTTCAATATTGACAACTAATAAATAGCTATGAAACAATCTTAATTAATCAAAACAATATAAAAAATTTGACAAAATTACCCCTTCCCCCCACCCCACTACTAGTTGAGGTTTACAAATAGGAATCACAACTCACAAATGGCACCCCACTTCGCCCACTCTTCTTATTTCTCTCCTTATTCCCCGACGACGTGATTGTGAACACACCCTTTGCTCTTTTTTCTCTTTTTTATTCTCTCTTTCCCTTCTTTCTCTCTCCATCTTCTTCTTCTTCCCAAACATTTGCCGCCATTTCTGTCTCCATTTACACCTTTTCGATTTCCTTCCTCCTTCATTTTTGTTGGGTTTCAGTTTCATTTTACTTTCTGGTTGTGGATTTGGAGAAATGAAGGAAGAATTAGACGACGGTGAGTTTTGGTTACCATCCCATTTTCTCACCGACGATGATATTCTCATGGATTTTGATTGTGATACTGATACCAAACTTGGTTCTTTGACTGCTACAAATTCCGATCTCGATTTCACATCTAGATGTACTGAAACTGAAAGCGATGAAGAAGAAATATTACTCACTGGGTTAACTCATCAGTTAACTCGCTCAAATCTTCATGACTCTTCTTGTCCTCTCCACTCCAAGGTTTAAAAGTTTTTAAATTAATTTTTTGTAACTGTTCTAAGTTTTTTTTTAAAAAAAATTTGAAATTAATTTTTTGAAAATTGAAACAGGGATGGAGGCTATCGAGTTCGCCGCAATCGACGTTGTACGGTTGTATGTGCAACCAGAGTTCAAGCCGAGAAAGTGGAAGTGGTCCAATATCGCCGCCGCAACAGCCACCGCTAACCGACGAGAAAAACGGTGCCGTTTTGGAAACGAATAAGAATGAAAAAGCAACTTTGGATCTGCTTAATAAGGCGGCGGGAGAAGTAGCAAGATTGAAGATGAGAAATGAAAAAAGTGTTGGAACTGGATTCTTTGATTGTAGCCAAAAAGGAGTTTCTTATCCTCCACCTCTTAAGAATCTCGACCAACAATTTCCTCCCATGTATTTCCAGCCGCAATTTCTTCATTTTCCTCCTGTAAGTTTTTTCTACTACTATTAATGATTTTTTGGTTGCTATTGAATTTAAATTATTTTCTGTAAAAATTTATTTTTTTTTGAGTTATTTTCTGTAAAAATTTGAGTTATTTTCTGTAAAAATTTATAATTCTCATGCTAAGTTGTTAAAATTAAATTTCTTTGAATATAAGTTTTTTAATTATTATTAACAATAATTATAAATTTAATTAATTAAAAACAAGAGCTTAAGAAAATTCATTGACGTGGTTGTTTAAAAAGTCTTCTACGGGTAGAATATACGAAATTAAAAAAATTAATGATATTAGGTAATAAAATATTGTTTTTTAAGGAAAGAAAAAAAGATTATTTAAGCTATTGGCAGTAATTTTATTGTTAATTTATGAGAAACTAGTTTTGAATATTTAAAAATGATATTAATTATTCCTCTTTTGTAAAGACAACTAATGTCCCGTTTAAATTTATATTTAGAGTTGTAATAATCTATATTTAGAATTGTACCGGGCTTGTGAATTTTTTTTTTTTTACAAAAGACGGTCTCAACTAATAATTTGTTTTAATTATTTTGATTATGATTGTTGTAGATGGGTTGGGCGCCGTCAAATGGGATGCACTATAATCGGCAACTTAAACAACAATCACCGCAAAACAGAGTAACGAAGAACAACACCAACAATACTAATAACAACACCGGTAACAACAATCCCCCTCTTGGGCTTCCAGCTTCTGCTTGGCCTCCTCTTCAAGCCCAAGCCCAAGCCCAACCCAAGGCCCAAAACCAGGCCCAACCACTGCTGCCTTTGTTTGTTGCGCCTAAGAGGGAGTGTGTTGGAACTGGTGTGTTCTTACCTCGCCGTGTTGCTGCCCCTGCTAATGAAACTCGAAAGAAATCTGGTACTATTTCTTTTTAGTTTAAATTTAATATATTAATTAATTAATTAGTATTTTTTAAGTAAATTTTTTAAATTTGGTAATTGTTACTTAAGGAATTTGTTATTCTTGTGTTGTTGTCTAACTATGTTTCTTCTTGTTTTAGGTTAGATCTATTATTTATCTTTCACTTTTTTCTAAATTAGTTGATGGAGTAGTTCAATTATGTAGTACTTGATTTTTTAAGTATATGGTATGGTATGATGTTATAAGGTAGGTTATATTTTGGTGGGTATGTTCAACTCTTGAGGGGTTTGTTTTCGTTATTTAAGTACTTCCTCCGTTCCATAATACTTGCTACCGAGTGTAACATTTTTCCACACACAACATGTCACACCAGGTATTATGGAAGGGAGGAAGTATAATCTTTGTTACCGATAAAATTGTTAGTTAATTTGCTTGGGTTCATAAAATCAAATGTATTTTGGGAATTATGTCTTATTGTTGATGTTTAGTTGCTTTAGGAGTGGTCCAATTTTGATGGGATTGCTTTAGACTTTTAGTAGAAGTACAAATATTTCAGTGATGCTTGTAAATTCATGGTATGGGAGAAATTGGAATGATGTAGATGAGTGACGTATTTAGTGACGCGTACTCGAACTTGTATTGTTGAACTTTGATTTATCGATTGTGAATGCTTGATTGTACACATATTGTACTTCGAGTAAAATTTCATGATCTTAATGTCGTACATGAATTAGAAATGATGTAATATGACTGACGTATCTAATGACATGTATACTCGGAGTTGTATTGTCAAATTCCGATTCAACATTTGCGAATGCTTAAGACTTGATTGTATACTGTATCGAATCTTTTCTTAAACGAGATTTAGAAGGTCGGATCTAGGATGTATACAATTACACTATATGTTAATTGTTAGAAGGTACTAGTATTGTTTGTTTGGTAGTGACAGTTGCAACTTGTAAGTGAACAATGTGATACATTCAAATCTTATCTGATCCAAAAATGATCTAAATCTCTGGTTGATTCTTGTTTGCAGATGGGAATACTAGTACCAAGTCGAAAAGCGGGAAAGGTTCACAATCACAGTCTAATAACCACCACAGACGGAACTCCGGTAAGACATCGACAACGACAACAACAACAACAACGGCGACAATAAATTATAACGATATCCAGCTACCCCAGGAGTGGACCTATTGAAATACCTTTCTTTTCTTTGGAAGAAGCTTATAATGATCCTATATCAGTAGTGAATGACAGAATTAGCAGATTTTATTTTAGAAATAGTAATAGATGTGTGAAGAAAAATAAGGGAAATTTGGGTTTTTGATTGCCCAAATAAATAAAAACAAAATTATAAGTATGATCATTATTATTAAGTTTGGCTTCATGGTGGGTGTTTTCTATGCCCATGAAGTTAGTCCCATAATAAACTCCTCAAAGGTTTAAAGGGATTAGTTAGAGTATGAGATGGGGATTAATAATTTTCTTATTTTTGGTGATTTACATTTGTAAAATAACCTCTCTTTACTCATTCCCTTGGTCTAGTTCTAAGTAGTAGTGTTGTGTAAAATTGTTAGTCTTACAATTTTTTGGGTCGGGTTTGTGTTTGGTTTTACGTTCTCGTCCACATGAAACGTGGAAGAGGCATAGTCAATTAAGTCGGTGTTGTTATAACAATATTATACCTATTTTTTCATTCAATAGAAGTATTTATTTTATCCTTTTTCTTTCGATGTTATATTATTTCTATCAGTGTGTTAAAATGATAATGAGTTTATCTGATGATGAGACTGTCGGCGAATAATTATTAGGCGGGTTGCCTAACATGCGGCATAGTCGGTGCTCAACAAAGAATTGATTGAATTTTTGTTGTAATGTTGGTATATTGCCATCTAGGTGGAGTAAATTAATTGAGAAAATTAGGTTAGGTTTTGAGTTTATTTTCTTCTCAACATTTACTAAAAAGAAGACAAATACAGCACAACTATTGACTTTAAAGTATAAGATTCTAGGGTCAACTGAACCGGTGTTAGTTTAACTTCAGAATCATGTCTTTCCAGACTGGCAGTCAATTCACTGAATCTGTATTAACTGTCACTTGCTTTTTTATTAATTGAGTATTTATTTTTTTTTTAAATTGAGACCGTCTCACCGTAAAATCTGTATTTTAGTTGAGTTAAATAGTTTAATTAATAGAAACTTTTAGCATAATGGGTCTTTTATATAGGTTTTTCTCACGGTGAGACGATTTCATACATGAAGGGGGTTGTTTTTTAAATTTCAAGTAACGTTAGGAGAATTTAGTTTAGATTAAATGGATGGAATTAATCTTTCGAATTAATAGTGAGTTTCGAAGTCTTATCCAATGCAAAAAGTATTTAACTAATTGAGTATTTTTTTTTGAATAATAACTAATCGAGTATTTGATTCAAGACAAATGCGAAAATTAACCCAGTTCTATAATACTTGCTATATTTAATTTTTTTAAGCAATTCAATGTACTATTTTCTTCATTTATACGTCAAATTATAAACATTTAAAAATTATAAAAAGTTTATATTATGAAAGTATGAGATTAAACGATTCAAACAAGATCCCACTTGACTATATTATTACTTACATAGTAGCCACAATATATAAAATAATCTTAAACGAAGAATAGTGCCCAAAAATAAAATATAGCAAGTATTTCGGAACGGAGAAAGTATAAAACACTACATCTATACTTCATGTATTAGCTTTTTAAAATCACAAAATTATGATTTGTTTAGTGGTTGAAGTTGGTATGTTCTTAACTAAGAGATTAAAGGTTTTAAGAGTATTGTTTTTTTTTTTGCTAATAAGAGTTTTTTTTTTTTTAAGATTGAAATTCATCATCCTACCCCTCATTTCTATTCACCCTAATAGTCTAATTTAACCAGACGCATTTACATGTAATAATTTTATCATTAATAATAACACTAATTACGCAAAATTTAAAAATTAAAAGTAGGAGAGAAAAAAATTGCGTGGATAAAAATTATACATGAAAATGTAGTAAACTCAAAGGTTGGATAGCAAACTCAGGGGTGAAAAGAGTAAATGCGTAATTAGTAGTTTATGTACTTTCATGTCAATGATTAATTATTCATTTATAAAATAATAGCTAAACATAAAGGGATTTTGTTCTTATTTACTCTAATAGTTTGTTTTGGCTTTCTATAGTTTGACAAGATTAGGTTTGAAATGAAAAAAGAAGAGGTTTATTGGACTACTAATTCTAGCTTAGTTAACCAAGTCCTTACTTTCAATTAGTTCAATTCATTTCAAATGTTAATTATAAAACATCAATATCATTATTAGTATATCAATCAATACTCACTATTAAAAAATTGCAAAATTCCGACCAAAACCCATTGACTACCAACTTTTAGTCGGAAAATTCCGACTATTTTTCCGACTGACACGTGTTAGTCAAAAATTCCGACTAAATTTCTACTGAATTTATTTTTTGTCGCAATTAAAAATAAAAAATACCATTAATTATTTTCCTACGACCATTTTCCGTCTAAATTTCGGTAATTTTAGCCGTATGCATCACTTCCTACAACATTAATATACCAATTAAGGTTGACTTTATACATTGATTCACAATTTGCTAATTATATTCACCAATATTATATGAAGTGAACACACTAACATCCTCTCTTTTAGTGTTTCTTTTTTTCTTTTTTAAATTTTGATATGTACCATAGCATTTTTTCAATATCGGAAAATAATATCCTTAGATTTTAGGGTTACATATCAAAAGCATAAAATGAAAATATTTAAACTTTAATCATAATGATTAACATGTAATTTATAATAAATTCTTAACTAATGTCTTTTTTAATATATAACATATTACATATATATCATAATCAAGATTAATAAGCCTTTTATTATTATTGTTATAATTGTTTATAACCCTAATTTCACCGAACAAACATTCCCAAAGCTTCAAAGTAAACAAAATCATGGAAAAATTGTAAATTTGAGAATACTTTACATCATTGAATGCAAAAAATTAAGGTTTGCCGAATTTGATTAAACTTCTTCTAAGAAAATGCAAAACAACTACTTGACATACCTCAAACACCTACTTTATACATCCAAACCCATACTTTTAATATACCTCAAACACCTACTTGACAACCTCCAGATACCTACTTGGTGTAGCACAAATACCTAGTTGATATAACTCAAATTCCTACCTGACATACTCCAAATATTTGCTTGACAAATACCAAATACCTACTTGGTAAATCTCTTGTTATGAGTGGTGTGACTTGAGTGCACCAAAATAAATCAAGTGTGACTCTTAGGATGAAATCCTATGGGAGTAAGTAAATTGGTAAGTTAAATATATGTTAATTGATAATGGTTAATGCATGAGTTATGATAATACCTATTTATGAGAATTAAGATGATTGGTGAATGAATTTTATGGCCCATGCATTAAGTGCTCTAACAAGGCAGCACATAAGACTTCATATGCCTTGAACGAAGCTCCCTGATCAGTAGAATTCAGAATGCAGCAGCTAGGGTGTGCTCGAGCGAGCACAGATCAGCTCGAACAAGCGGTACTTCAGCAGTTTCTTGGAATTCTTTTGGACGTTTCTGTTTTGGCTTTTCAAATACTTACGGGCTGTTACAATATGTTAATTCTCAGCATTTAGTATGAATTTCTGATTTAATGTACTAAGTACTATAAATAGGGAGATCATTAGTAAACCAAATCAATCCACAAATAATCCACAAAATTACCCCAAGCCAAACACTTAGCCTCATCTCTTCTCAAATTGTAATTCTCAAATTGTTATAATATAAGAGATACTACACCACGGGGGACGTAGCCAATTTTGGGTGAACCTCCTTAAACATTTGTGTCATTTTATTATTGCATTTTTATCCCTACAAACATCGAGTTTATAGTGTGCGTAATTTGTTTCACACAAGACTTCACATTTTCGATCTTGGTGGTATTGGAGGTTGTAACACATCGTTTGATCTCTAATACGTCATCGTTTTCATCTCTAACCCTACTTGATGTATCTCAAACTCTTAATTGAGAACCCAAAAGACCTAGTTGGTATACAGCCAAATGCCTACTTGATTCATCTCAAATTCCAAATTGGTATACCCTAAAACTCCACTTAACATACCTCAAAAACATACTTGGCATACCTAAACACCTACTTATACATGTAAAATACTATAATATCTTCTGGTAAACCATTATTCTACCTACTTCTACCTGTAAAAACAACTATTAAGACTCATTAAATTACCTTCTTTTAGTGATAAAATGCCCACTACATTCATCACAAGAATATCTACTTCTAGTGATAAATATAACCTTTAGTAAGTTGAAACACGAATTACAAATTTGTTTAATCTTCCGTTATAATCTCATTCTGATGATTTGACATAATTTTTCTTCATGATTTGATTAAATTTTAATGGTTGAGACTTGAGAGGACAAATATATGTTTGAATAACTCTCAAATTCTATTTTTCCATTTATATCTGGGAGTTGTTTTTTTTTTTAAAAAGCGGTCTTTCAAAAGACCTGCTGAATAATATTTGATTAAATTGAGATAAGATCATTTTATAAAATTTAGTATCGACTGCACAATATTTTAAAAAATTTAGTATCCATTGGACAATTTACCATCAATTTACATACTACTATTTTTATGATGAATTAAATGCATAATTTTAATGTTTCACTTCATCATATAGCAACTTCATTTATATTTTTTTGTAGCTTTTTTTCATGCTTTAAGCTGAGAGAACGTCGACGACTCCTCTAACAGTCCAATCTAATGATTTTAAATTTAAAAATAAAGCTGATGACTAACATAAATTCTCTTTTGAGACCGTTTGTTGTAAAGATGACTCTTAAAAGTCCAATTCAATTCTAAATATACAACTCTAAATATAGATTTGGGCTGGACTTTTGAGAGTCGTCTTTACAAAAATCGGTCTCTCAAAAGAGCACCAAGATGACTAATTAGTTACTTATTTTACAAAATGGACTAACTTATATTTATCCGTCTATAATATAGACGGTCTATAGTAAAAATTTGTATACTCTAATATACTAGGCCCAAAGATTAGTGTAATGATTTTGTCCACCGGAAAGGAAAAAAGAAAAGGGTATTATTATTTGTCGCCACCCTTTTAATTAAATCGCCACCCCTAATTTAAAAAAAAAAAAAATAATTAAAAAAATAAATAAATATAAATTGAATATATAAATAAATAAATAAAAAATAAATAAAAATTGAATATATAAATAAGTCAGGAAAAAATTAATAATTTCAAAACCGAAAAAGTGTAACATCTCTCTAAAAATCTCTAAAAAAAACGTTCCAAACGAAAACAAGCTAAATATAGTAATCGAACAATAATGGCGAACCAAAACGAACAAGATTACGATTCGGTAAGTAAATTAATCATTTCAAAATTCAGAGAAAAAAAAAAAAAAAGGAAAAATCGCACGAAATGTGCGAAAACACCATGGCCAATTCGCACAAAACGTGCGAAAATACCATGGCAATTTCGCACAAAGCGTCTTGAATGTACTATGTACACTTTCGCGTTTTGTGCGAAATTTATTTAATTTATTTAAAATATTTATTGTTTTGTGATTAATTAATAATTTAATTTATTTTCAAATATTTATTGAACTTTATTAAGTTTTGATGTTGATTATGTGTAGATTATATTTATTTTGTTTTTATTGGGATAATGAAAACTTAGGTGATAATGTAGATTATTACTGATAGATATATACGGATAGAGAATTTGCATCTATAGATGAATTACATAATTGGGCTGATGAGATAGCAATACAAATTGGTTTTCAATTTGTACGTGCTTCTTATAAACATAAGGAAGGACGTACAAGAAAAAGTTTATACTTACGTTGTCATAGATATGGTAAATATAGGGTGATTTGAACCTAGATAATCTTTTTAGACACATGTACAACATGTAGTGCGTCAGTTTGCAAATTTATGATCATAGGAACCGAGCGTAATCGGAAGAAAGACCTTGGACGATAAGAGTGTGTCCAGGGGAAAAGGGCAAACATAATCACCCGTTCTTTGTATATAGAGAAGGCCAAGTAAGGACAAATAGGCTGAATGTAGATATTAGGCAACATATAAGGAATCTCACAGCCACTGGCATGCAACCAGCGTTTATAATGACGTCGATTAGGGAGAACTTTCCTGATTATTTTCCTAGCATGAGTCAAATCTATAACATTAGACAAACATTAAGGAGAGAAGAGATGGATGGTAGGACTCCTCTTCAGCATTGTCTGTATTTGGCCACAGAGAAGAAGTATATTGTATGGACAGATTTGGATAGCGACGGGCAGTTGACCAGGCTATTGATTGCTAACCCTATATCTATCCAGATGATACGTACATGGCCCTATGTTGTGTTGATAGACACAACGTACAAGACGAATAAGGCAAAGTGGCCCCTTTGCGAAATAATAGGAATGACGCCAACCAATCACAACTTTTGGTTGCATTACTCTTATCGAGATGAGTGCCGTGTCTTATTCTTGGGTCTTTGAGAGGTTGCGGGATATATATGATGCTGTTGGATGCCTAATGTTATCGTCCGGATAGAGCGAGGGTTTGTCTCTGACTATTAAGTGATGTCTACCGGTAAATAGAATCATGTTTATCTTTTTATTTGTATACCAAGTATATGTTTATTGTTTTAATTATGATTTTTGTTTAATGTAGATATCGTCATTTACTTTGTGTATGGCATATTGGAAATGATGTGGAGAATATGGTAGACAAACTTTGCGGTGGTAAGAAAAACGCACAGGGGCAGCTCTTTAGACAAGGAAAATGGAACCAACTGGTTAACAGTCTAACGTACGAAGAGTTTGAGAGCAGGTGGGATGAGATTGTAGCAAAGGAATAGAAGGGTGGTGCGTTATTTAGCTGGGACATGGATTCCTCATAAGGAAAAATTTGTGCGTGCCTGGACGAATGACTGCATGCATTTTGGAAACCTTACTACTAGTAGAGTCGAAAGCCAGCACTCATCATTCAAGTATTATCTTGGTAGTGGCAACAGCTCATTCGATACATTGTTCAAAAAGGCACACGCACAGATGACTAATCAAAGCCAAAAATAAGACAAGCCGAGGGAATCCATGAGTTGATTGCGGACTTCTAGACTTCGCCCATTTGAACCGCTATACAAAAGGGTTTCCGTACATGCCTTAAAGATTACTGTCAATGGAATGGAACAGGATGATAGATTTGTGGGATTATGTTTTTGATAAATGAGGTTGTGTTATTCATCATACACATGGTATTCCCTGTGCATGTTTCATGTTTTTAAGCTGTTAGGATCGGTGTAATTCTCCAGCGACTTACACATCTTTTGGAGAACTTTGAAGTGCTGAGGGAGGCGAGGCTACGAAGAAGTTCGAGATCTAAGCGCTCGACAAAGAGTACTTTGAAGGGTTGGTCGAACAAGTGTTAAATGCGATCCATGTGATTAGACACATGTCCGGTACTTGAAGATGAACTACATCCGGATGTACGAATATACCGAGCCACAAGGAAGCCCAGGAAGGGAAGGCCGTCGACCGTAGAACCCTTAGGAGAAACAAAAGCGCATTGAACCGCGTGAGATCATCCTCAAGGGCGCGAGTTGAGATCTTCTTCCCTGTGAAATCAAGCGGAGATCAAGTAAGCGAGAACCACTTTCGGCGTCGTGGAATAAATTTCAGTTTCAACTTGTCTGGTAAATGTTTAATTGTTGTGGATTTTTATATTAGTCTCGTTGGATTGAATGCTAATAATTGTATTTTTTTCAGATAGTGTTGCAGGGCGTGAATTTTCAATGTTCCCGTGGCCAGAGTACATTCCTTACATTCTACCGCCATATCTCTTTGATTGGATCGATGTTATAGGTGATGGTAATTGTGGTTTCAGAGCGATCACCGTTACAGAAATGGGGGGCGAGGATAACTGGCCACTTCTACGACGAGCGATGTCCCTTGAAATGGAAACGCATCGCGAACAATACGCACGCGTATATCTGTCACCGGGGATTGTGGAGGAACAAATATACAGGGTTGGTCGACATTCGCATGGACCAGCTAGGTTTGAACACTGGATGGAAGCTCAAAATCTCTATGCTGCGGCAACGTTTTTGAACATTGCCATTGCCTACTATGGGTCTGCTGATGGTAATAGTCATTATAATTTTGTAGCTCTTCCACTTAGAAGAATGGCGGGAAGTCGTGGCGTACATAAACTTATACATCTTCTTTGGGTGAACCGTAATCATTACGTTCAACTTTTAATGAACGATGATACATCACCACTGCCGCCAATTCAGCAAAATTGGAGAGCTGCAGCTGACATTGCATGTGTAGAGTTGGCACGACCCTATCAAAGTAGAATATCTCTATGGAATAGGATGCTTGGGGGAGGGAGACAACCAGGAAATAATACAGCTGATGATGCAATCAACTTAGATAGTCCATAATTATTTTATTGTATTTCATTCATAATTCTTTACTTGTATATAAACATTTATAATTCTTTCAGTGTATTAAGGTCCATATTCTTTCATTGTATTTAATTGAATTCATGCAGTTCGAAATATACATGTGTTCAACAAAACGGCAAATAAATTTAGTTCAAACAAATCTAATTGAAATAAAATCTAAATTTAGTTCATGAAATAAAATATAACGTCAAACAAATACTAATAAAAGTTTAAAAATAAACATAAATCTAATGTCGCCCTTGTTCCTTGTAAAGTTGCCACTCAGCCAGTAAATCTCTCAATCCATCAATATACAAATTAGCGGCTTCTTGCTCCCGAGGCTGCCAATCCTTTACGTCTCCCATCCTGGTCAGTGGAGCCATGCGGGACATGGCTTCAGATGCAAACTATAAAACAAAAAAAATAATATATTAGACAACCATTAAAATATGTTATCGCATTTAAATTTCAAAAAAAGGTCAAAGCACTAACATAAGCCTCCTTGTTATCCGCCATATCATAAGAGTTGGGTGGACCATCACCGGGAATGATAAAAGCATGTGAGCACACCCTAAACCAGTCAATGTACTCGGGTACTGCCTCTGATGGATAAGCTGCTACACGCAACTCTCTATGATCAACCTTGGCACAAACAGGAAACCTACTCCATGTCTCCGTGTACATAGTCAAATGGGGGAAGGTCAGTGAGTAGCCTCCCGTAGCTGGTCGGTGAGCCTCGGCGGGTCTCAGAGGGGGGACAGGAATAGACTGTACAAACCCTAGCTGCCGGACAGTCCTCTCAGGCAAATACACCTCGATTATATCAAAGCAAGTGATACCCCCAATGAACGTGGTGCGTGGGTGCGCATTCAGTAAAGCCCTTGGGTCATTACCGTACGGAGTCCACTCAACCTGCATAAGACATTCGCATTATAAACATCTTAATATAAAATAACAATAACAAACGTAAAAGGTGTGTTAAGGAAAGTACGAAACCTGTGCCTCTGTCAGAGAGTCCAGTATGCCTCTGTATTCTCTTAGTCTGTTTAGCTCCCTGCTTGGCTTCTGGGGGGACCACATCTCCGCCCTGGTCTTGTTACGGATATCTGCTAGGCGAGGATGGGGGCGAAGGCACGGGAAGTACTCGTAAATCCATGTCTGTAAGAGCGTCAGACAACCCGCAATAGTCCGGCATCCAGCCCTCGACGCCGTACCCAATTGGCGATAAAGTCGTCGAGTAACGCCCCGAAGCAATCTCACCCTCATCGGTATCGAGCAATAATAGGGTGCGGTTTCATCCACTCTCGTCTTATCAACCGCGCGTCGAGCACTACGCCATATAGTAGAGCGTTATCTGCGTCTCCCAGGGAGAGCGGTGTACGGCTCAACAACTCGACGCGTTAGCGTTGCGTTAACGATGGACCCTCTCTGCGCTCGCTATCGGTCCCCAAATAAACTAGCGGCCTAACTTCCATTCGAGCGGAGCGAGTAGGAAGAGCACCATCAATAGTAAGCCCTAAAATGCGTTGCACGTCGTGCAACATAATAGTCATCTCGCCCCATGGCATGTGGAAGGTGTTCGTATCCGGCTGCCACCTCTCCACAAAGGCCGCTATCAGGGCACTATCGATGTGCTGGTGCACGACGTAAGGAAGACGCCCCAGCTCAGTAGTCGGTAGAATCTGATACATCTCATCAGACATGTCCTGCAGTCTGATGATAGAGTCGATCGTCTTCTTCCTAAGACGACACACTAAAATAGGAGGGTTACGCTCCAACCCCACGAAAATAAACCCACGCTACGTGCCCTCCGTAGCTGGGAATCAAACGAGTATCGACCGGGCCCCCCGGCTGGGGTTCTCTAATCACCCAGTCAGGATCATCAGAACGTGAGCGCCTCCGCCTCCGTGGAGCCGCATCCTCAACATGGCTGCTACCAGCCTGATCAGAAGGTCCAGCCGCGCTATGAGGTCTTCTCTTAAACTTACCTGCAGCTCCTCTCATCGGGGCCCACTCGACAGTCGCCCCAACTGACTCCTCCTCACCCACAGACTCATCGAACTCGGTATCATAGTCGTCTGAGTCAAATGTCTCGCTACGCAGGCTCGCCTGCTGGTCAACGTTAGTACGCACTTGGTGTAGCGTACTCGATCGTTGGGCCTGGCTATATCTGACCGCCTCTTCCTGCCTGGCCCTCCTAGCAGAACCAGTAACCCCTCTCTCATGGGGGTCCCCCCTTAGTAAGGTCGGTCTAAAAGTATTCCCACTCAGCATGCCTCTAAAATACCCTTTCCCTCTACCGTGATTTCCAGCCATTTACTACAATTTTTATAATTTAATTAATTATTATAACACTATAATAACATATTTTAAAACAAATTTAAATTATTATAATAACATTGTTAAATTATAAACAAATAAACAATAACAAATAATAATAACATTAATATTAAATAAATAATAAATACAAAAATTTAATAATAATAACATATCTTAAAACAAATTAAATGAAACTCATAAACAAATTAATACTTAAATTTATGAGTTTAATTAAAATTATTATAATAACATTATTAAATTATAAACAAATAAACAATAACAAATAACATTATTAAATTATAAACAAATAAACAATAACAAATAATGATAACATTAATATTAAATAAATAATAAATACAAAAATTTAATAATAAAAACATTTATAACATAAAAAAATAATAATAACATAAATAAATAAAATTTATAATAACATTTTTAATAAAATTTTATAATAACATATAATAAAATTTATAATAACATATAATAATAAAATTTATAATAACATATAATAATAAAATTTAATAATAACATATAATAAATAAATTTAAAAAAGGATAAATTGAAAATTCAAAAAAAAGTAAAATGCACGAAGTAATGCTGAAAATGCATAGCACATTAGCACAAAATGTCGAAAATACATAGCGTTTAGAATTACCTCGTTTTTTTGATAACGATTCCGAATTCAAAGCTTTAGCCCGACAAATTTTTTATGGATTTTTGTGAGTTTTTGAGTGATAATTTGTGAGTTTTAGAGTGATAAAAGTGTTAAAGTTCTAAATTCAATTGTTTTTAATACTCGTTTCAAGTCCGATGGCATTTTCGTAATTTTTAAAATTTTTTTTTTTTAAATAATAAAAAATAGGGGGGTGGCGATTTTATTAAAAGGGTGGCGACAAATAAAAATTGGGAAAGAAAAAAAAGCAAAATGAAATAAAACCTCGTGATTCCTTCCCACCAAACCGAGAAAAAAAAATCTCATGCCTTCACATTTACTCCATTGGCGGGATTGAGCTGTACCGTCAGTTAATGGGACCCACACGTTCGGTTATAACTTTGATTTATAGTACGTGTCCAAATCACACCTGTTATGCCCCCTTCGTCTTTTTATTCATTTTCTATTCTCTCTGAATCAATTTAGTTGTCTTATTTACTTTTTCTTACTATTTATCAGTTTCGTTCAATTTGTATTTTATTCTTGATTCATAAGTTAAAACATAGTCATGTGAGATTTTGTCTGATTTATCTCAATGCAAGAATTATTCTTGTTAACTTTTCATAATTTTTATCTAAGCATAATTAGAGATATTAAGAGTCATAATGTTATCTCGACAAGTATGCCCAAGTAAATGGGACAACTAAATTGATTCGGAGGGAGCATTTTTTTCTCAAATAGAATTTACGGATCAATCTATATGAAAAAATATATTCTTGTGAGATATTGTTAGATTCTTTTTAATATATATACTTTCTATATTAAAATTATTTGATTTTAAATTTACATTGAGATCGGCAAAAAATAAACTAAAAGAACAAACTAAAGTAGAGAAAATATATAAAATAAATAAATTTTTTATATCTTATATTTTATTAATGAAATACCCCTCAAATTTTATAAAACTTGCGGAAAATTTTGAATTGTAAACGAGAGAAACCGAGAAAAAAAGTGTGGTTAGAAATAAATAAAAATGTATGAGACATTTTTATAAAAAAATAAATTATATGAATGAAATTAAAAAAAATTAAAATATATTGATGAATTTAAAAAAGTGGTGGATAATTGTAAAACAATAAAAAAGATGCTAAGTGAGTGGGATTGACTTAAATAGATTTAATATGTATTTTGACAAATATGTAAAAATCAAATGAGATTAGCGAGTCCAAATTTTGTAAAGATTTTGTTTATTCAACCTTTTAATAACAATACTTCTATAGTTCTATTTTTCAATAATTATACTTACTTTTATTTACCATGTAAAACAAATTATTTTTTAAAGAAATAATAGTATTTCATAGTACTTACTTCCTCGGTTACCCAATACTTGTTATATTTTTTTTTTGCACATAATTCATTACTTCCTCCGTTCCATAATACTTGTTATATTTAACTTTTTAACGTAATCCAATGTACTATAATTTGTTCATTTATATATCGAATTATACACATTAAAAAATTATAAAAAGTTTATATTATGAAAGTATGCGATTAGACGATTCAAACAAGATCCCATTTGACTATATTATTACTTACATATTAGCCGCAATGTATAAAATAAGCTTAAACGATGAATAATGCTCAAAACAAAATGTAGCAAGTATTTCAGAAAGGAAGAACTATATGTTTTGATATTAAATATATTTATTTTCACTAGACGAAAAATTAAAAAAAATTACATACAAAAAACCCAAATGATGAATAAAAGAAATCTCAAATAACTATGTTAGTTCTTATGCATGAGTTGATATTATCGAAACAAAATTAAATAATAATATTACTATTGAAATATAGCGAGTATTATTAAACTCACAAACTCTATAATTAAAAGAGATTAAACCAAGTTGTTTGTCACAAAAAATTAGAGGTGTTCATTCGGGTCATCGGGTTGATTTCGGGTTAGGTATTTCGGGTCGGTCCAAAATCAGATTTTGTGTTAACATTGGTTTTTACATAATTATAGATCCATTTTTAAATCGGGTCAAATTGAATTCGATTATAAAGTCGGGTGTCTATCGGATCATCGGGTCTTTTTTTAACACCTCTAAAAAATAAAGTACAATTGACGTTGGGAGTTGAAAGTTTAGTAGAAGGCCGCAAAAGCCTGACAATACACATAAACATAGTGTTGAAGTTGCAGCTTTTAAATTTGCAGCTCATTAGGGCCTAGGGCTAAAAGTAATACCTCTACCAAGGATCAAATTCAATTTTGTTAGGGAAAAGTGTTCAAAAGAATTTTATGAATTTTTTTTTCTGATAAAAAAAATTTTGTTAAAAAATACTTCTTTCGTTCTAAGATACTTGCTATATTTGTATTATCGGCACTATTAATCGTTCAAACTTATTTTATATATTGCGGCTAATGTGTAAGAAAAAATATAGTCAAGTGAGATCTTGTTTAAATCGTCTGATTGCATACTTTCATAATATTCAATTTTTATAATTTTTAGCTAAGTGTTGTTTAAGATATTAAAAATCAAAATTGTGCATTGGATTGCGTAAAAAGTGAAATATAACAAGTATTATGGAACGGAGGACGTATCTAATAGAGTATTTTCTTTTCTAAAGAGTATCAATTAACGTGTTCCTTCAGTTAACCGTTAAATATAACGGTTGACTGGTTCAAATCGAAAATTTATCGTCCTCATTTTATATGTTTTTTCCAATTCAATTTTTTCAGTGTTTTTTATATTTGACGGTGAATTAAAGGAAAACGTTACTTGGTACTCTTTGGAAAAGAAAAAAATTTTATTAGGTGTTTATTGGCAAAACCTTTTTTATTTAGTACTTTTTTATAAAAAAAATTTATTAGGTAACTTTTAACGATTTTCCCATTTATTTAAAAGAAAATTAGGATATGGAAGTAAGTAACAAATAACAAAGAGAAAATAAATTAAGGGCATGACTGTTCTTAGGCATTTGAGATAGCCGATCGCCACCTTAGCATTTGAGATAGCCGATCGCCACCTTAAGAAATAAGGTGTATGAAGTATTAAATAGTATTAAATAGTGCTATTTAGATCCGCTTTGACTAAACTTTTTAAGGGATTTATTTGGAAATTTTTTTTTATATTGAAGTAATATACTACCATTAATTATTTTTCTCAAGTGAAATTTTATTTATCTTTTAATATAATAAAGGAATCTTATTAAGTGTATGAAAATACAAAAAATTAAAATGTATAAATGAGAATAATGGTGTGCCATTATAAGAAAAATGTATAAAATGAAAATAAAATGAAAAATGAAAAAATGAGTAAAAAATTAGAGGGAATTTGTGATTCATGTGTCATCATCTTCTTCATCAACGACTCAATATCCTGCTCGAAAACAGGGTTCCGGTGAGGAATGTGACGAACAATCCATACCCGTACTCCCTTGAGAAGGAATACTAGAGGAAATCGGTCAATTTTACCCGCCAATAGGTGGCCCTGCATTGAAAGAAATTGATTAGCATTGTTGCTTCGAGATCATTAACTACCTGCTTAGGAACTACAATAGTTAAAACAAAGATTGAGATTGCATAAAAGACCCGATGGATAAAAAAGAAAAAGGGGTAAGTAAGTAAACAACTAGACTTTAGGGCCAGAAAGACGATCAAAGAGAACTATTCAATTCCCTAATTAGATTCTCAAAAAAAAAATGTAATTTGCTCAAATCGTCCTTAATCTGTTGAACCCACGTTTTCTTATGAATTCATGTGTGCTAATGGCAAATGCATGAGCTTTCAGTTTTTTAGGGTACAAAGGCAATTAAGAGTTTTGACATTCGTTAGTGTCATCTCATCACATTGTTGCCAGCTTTCTTGACTTTTTTATTATCCACGTGGTAATCTTGAGGTTTAGGGTTTTTCACGTGGTAACTAAAACTTTTTAAAAAATCCACTTGGTAACCCTGACGTTTATCAAATTGTTCCACCGAGACCTTTTTGCACATGAAAACGTTAGAAAATGTTAGTTTTGAAGCTTTAAGGCTGTTGTATGCTTATTTATGCGAGTCACCATTTCAAATGCATCAGTTTTAACCTTTTCTCCCAAAACAAAAACTCCAACTCTACCATCTTTCATCGAAATCATATTTTCCCCTCCAAATCCAAAGATGGTTGAGTTAAGATTTATGTGTTGGGGAAAAAGGTTGAAATTGATGGCCTTTGAAATAGTGAGTCGCATAAATAGACGTACAACAACCTTAAAGCTTCGAAATTAATGTTTGCTAATGTTTTTTTGTGCAAAAGGGTCACGGTGGAACAACTTGGCTAACCTCAGGGTTACCGCGTGAATTTTTTAAAAGTTTTGGTTACCACGTGAAAAACCCAAAACCTTAGGGTTATCACGTGAAATTTCCTTTAAATTTTTTTAAATGTATGCATGAGATTGAAAAACTAGTGAGACCAAATTTAAATAAGAAATGTGTAAACTAAGAAAAACAATCCAAAAAAAATAAATTAATGCAAGTAAATAAGGATGGGGGGAGTAATTTTCCATTGTTTTAATATGACATATTTATTAATGTATTAAAAGAAAGATTGATATTTAAAAAAGAATAGTTTGTAAATTATATATAGATCTAATTTTTTTTTTTTTTGATTTTAAATTTATTTGGAATGTGATATAAAATCATTAGCTGAAAGCCTGAAACCCATAATTTCGACAAATAATTAAAAAATGAACCAATTCCAAAATCAGAAGGTCTCTTGAGAGACCGTCTATGGCATAGACAGCACTCTCAGCAGTCCAGCCAAATGGAAATTTCAGTTGTTATTTTTGAAAAGTCTAAAAATGGGCTGACCCATTACACCCGTCTATATTATAGACCGTCTATAGCAAGAATTGGTGTTCCAAAATTAAACAAATAGATCAAGCTCGACCAATGACCATAATAAGAATTTGATTATTTAGACCCAATTTCTCAAATTTGTTACTTTTTTTCTGTTCCACGCCATTATTTGATAAATTTTAAGCCTATACTCCCTCTGTCCCATTGAAATTGCACCATTTTCCATTTTGGTCCGTTCCACTTGATTTGCAACATTTCTATTTTTGGATAATGGCCCACCACTTTCTTCTAATCTCATCCATACATTTTAACTCTGTTTTAATTTCATCCACACAATTAATTCTCTCTCTTCATTTATTATCACTTTTTTAATATTTACCCACTTTCTCTTTAATGCAAATCAAAGAGGACGGAGAGAGTATTTTTTATTAAAGCCTAAAAGTTGTATATTACTCATGACTAGAGGTAATTAATGGGGTTTGGGCCTGTAGCCAATCGAATTTGCCTAAAAAAACTAGCTTGCGGGCCTAAACTTTCTAACCCACCCTCATTAGGCTTAAATTATTAATTAGACAAATTTTGAAACGATACAGTGAGATCATTTTTATAAAGCCGATCAAATGTAAACTTTCAACTTAAAGTGATCTGTTATAATTTTAAATCTGAGTGTTCATTTATAATCTTAAAACAATCAACTAAAACCTAAAGTGATCAGTGATCACTAATAATTTTAAAGTGGTCACTTTAAATCTTTTACTGAACACTTACGTTTTTAAACTTACTAATTATAATCTTAAGGTGATCAATAATTATAAAATTGACTATATATTATATATATATATGGACTCGTCTCATGATAAGACAATTTTATACAAGACATGCTGAATTAATTGCCTCAATTTTTATATCAAGGATTGTATTAAAGCAATAATTTTAATCAATAACCGTAATTTATAAATCACCACAAAAAGACAACAATAATAATAATGAAATAAGCAACATCAAAAAGGATAATTAAAATTACAAAACTCTCACCCTATCCCACTATATAAAGGTGATTTGTTAGCTTTATAAATCGTTATTTACAAGACTTCCTCCATTAAAAAGCCCATTGACTTTATTCATGACATGACAACAAAATCTAGCTAAACTAATACTGACCAATATTTTTTCACTAATCAGTTTCCATGTAACAGTCATTAATTCTTCCTGTGTAATTTTCATGTGCAAATTAAAAAAAAAATATTAGAAGCTTTTGTTACAATTTACAAATAAAAATTATTGGAGTAACATGATTATAGGGGGTGTTTGGCAATTGACTGTTAGTTTTTTAGGTGGCTTGTTTGATCAGCTGGAAATGTTGGCTGCTTTTGTTGGCTTTTAAGCTAACTTTTTTCTAGCTGTTTGTGCAGATGTTTGACAAATTTGAATATTGGTTGTTGGCTGTTTATTAGAGAAAAAATGGGCCAACAAGCCAAAAGCCAACCCGCTAGCAGGAGCAGCTTTTTCATTTTGGCTTAAAAGCCAGCTTTTCAGTTGCTTTAAAAGCCATTTACTAAGTACTTTTTTTGCTGTTTAACCAACCAACAAGCCAAAAGACAAAAGACAACCAAAAAGCTAAGCCAAAAGCCAATTGCCAACACACACACATACATACATACATATATATATATATATATATATATATATATATATATATATATATATATATATATATATATATATATATATATATATATATATTCCAAATATGAGGTGTACTTTATCAACATAATCTAAATATTATTTTAATTTTTTAAAATAAAATAATTACAACACTATTGATTGTTCTAACTAATCCAAATCATGAGGTGTACTTTATCAACATAATCTAAATATTATTTTTCTTGTAATGCACCTATTTGGGTTTTGTTATGAATATGAAATCAATAATTGAGTATAATTTTAAAGAAAATATACCTTATCATCATCATCATCCTACCCAGTATATCCCACTCATAGAAAAATTATGGGCAGGGTCTGGGGAGGGAAGGACGGCGGCAACTCATACCCGTACAGGAGAGCACAACCCAAGAAAGGAGTCCCCCGGCTCCAGGAAGATGAGAAAAGAAAGAGAGAGAGAGATAGAGATTTCATACCTGCCACGTGATGAGAAGAAGACACATAAAAGATCCACAACGCATGCAAAACAAAATAAAACTTAAGAAAAGGAAACTAAGCTTTCGACTATAGCAGACAAGAAAGCACGGACTCCTCAAACGACTCTAATGAGAAAAACCTAAGTCTAAACCTGGATATAACGCCTCCAACTATTCCTATCCCTAGTCAGGTCCTCAGATAGGTTTAACACACGTAAGTCCCCTTTTATTTGCTCTTCCCAAGTTTTTTTGGGTCTTCCTCGACTCCTCTTACCCTCTACTATAAAGCTTTCGACTCTCCTCACGGGGGCGTCAAAAGACTTTCTTCTCACATGACCAACCACCTCAATCTCCCTTGGCGCATCTTATCAGAGATAGGAGCAACCCCTAGTTATGATTATTCTGGAAAATATACCTTATACTAAGAGATTATTCTGGAAAAATTAATAGTTATGATTATTTTTAGGAAAAATTACCAGGAATAATACAAATTTTTGCTTATTTGCCTACAATAATACCAACTTTTGATTAACCATAATAATACCAACCTATGGGGATGTTTCCCTACAATAATACAAACTATAGGTGATTAAATGACAAAAAATATGTGTAAATTTTTAATGAACTAAAGTTGGTATTATTCTAGGAAAAAAACCACAAATTGGATTATTCATGATTAATCAAAAGTTTATATTATTTTAAAAATAATTAACAAAAAATTGTATTATTCATGGTAATTTTTCCTTATTTTTATCAAATAACAATTGTTTAGTATTATTATTGTCTATTTTTTAATTAATAAGGGGTCTAATTTTTTTTAGATAAAAATTAGGTCTAAGTTGAAAAGTGTTGAATTAGTTCAAATCTTTTTTCTTTCTGGTTGGTTTGACTCAACTATTTACATTTATAATTAGAAGTTGGTTATATAGAAATTCCCAATATATTTTTGTCGAGATTGAATGGTCCTATTTAGGTGAAAATTAGGTTGATTTCATATTATCTTCAACAAGTAATTGATTTCAATCTGTACTCTTCTGTTATTTGAATTAGCATCAAAGAGAAAGTGTGTTGTTACTAAAAAGTATAAATATTTGATAATAAGCAAATAAAGAGATTAAACTGCGTAAATGATATTAAAGACAGTCAAAATATACAATTAAATGCAAGAAAGTTACGAGATCGCTTCTAAAATAAAAATAATGCAAATAAACGACAATACTAAATGAAAACATTGATAAATGCGAATGAGAGGGACCGAGGAAATAAGTCATTAATCAATCTAGTGATGATTATAAGCATGAGCAAAGTGATATGGGTAGGGCACAAAAAATTGTGGCTAGTACTTTGTATCTAAAAATGCACGTTTATTAGACCTAAAAATTGACATTGTTGGATCATGTCATATTTCCACTTTGCATTCCATTCTTCATGGATTAATTCGCGATCTACTCTATACTCATATCCTGAATTCGCTATTATTCAGTCTTTTATGTTAGGAGTAATGCTTGGGAGTTCTTTACTTTTATACTTCCCCCGTTTTATAATACTTGCTACTGATAGTGACATTTTTCCACACAACGTGTCACACTCAGTAGCAAGTATTATGTAACGGGTAAGTATGTTTTTATTATTTATTCTTTTGATAAGGTAACGCTTGAGAGTTCTCTAATGACACGGAGGAAAGGATAATTAAGTGTAAACGCTAAGAATTAAACCCTGATCACATCCTTATAGCTAGAGTTAATGGAAAAACTTCATACACTAGTCCAACCCATAAAATTAAAAGCGTAGGAACATATAATAAAAATACACAAATTCTTGTGAGTGACGGTCTCTTTGAGAGACGGTTTCTTTATCAACTATTTACTATTTTTGGCATATAACCTCCTATAATTTGAGTTTTAACATGTTAGTAATACTCTAGGAAACACCCTTTTATTCACTTCAACATAATTCATCAATTTGCTTTTAGTGGGATACACTTAGCAATATTTAATTTTAATGTCACTATTTCATTAAATTGCTAATAGTATATGTAGAGGATTTAGTGACATTTATCAGATCCTTTATCAGCATATTAAAAAATTAAACAAAAGTTTTTTGCGACATAGAATCTAGTGACATTTCTCACAAATGCCACAATAGTCTATAATAACAATTACATATGTCACTAAAGACCACATAAAGTGTCGCTAGATCACTTTATGGTGAAACACTTTATGGTGAAACATTAAATAAAAAGCAATAATTATTACACTAAAAATATGAATTAGTGGCTTCTTTTTAATGTCACTAAATCTAATATCGCAAAAAGTTAAATTCGCTGTAACGATTATTCATGGTTAATTAAAAGTTGATAATTTATTGTTAACGACAATTTTTTCTACTAATAATTCAGGCATAGGATTAATTAAGTCGTAATTTTCACGCTAAACTTTATTCATCAACACACAAATGTCGTCCAGATCCATTGCTTTAAAACTCAATAGATAAAATTATTCTTGATATAGCTAAATGATATACATAATTTATTGTGCTTAATTATTCTTACTAATCACTTATTAACGATCCTAATAGATCATTACACACATAAATTATAGTATATCATTTTTTGGCTAGTATTTGTGGTTCTGGTCGTGGTTGTGGTTGTGATTGTTATGCACTTTATGCCTAGGAATAGTGACCGTAAGAACACCATCATGAACATGAATTCTTAAATTCTCAGGTTGAGAATTGGGTGGTAACGTAAACCTACTCACAAATTCACCATAACTATGCTCAACATGATGATAATTGTCTTTCTTTTCCTCTTTGTCATGCTTTTTTTTAGCACTTATGTGTAACATTTTGCCATTTTCCTCTACTTTTACATTTACATCCTCTTTTCGTATCCCCGGAAGCTCTGCTTTGAAGTAGTGAGCTTCTGGGGTTTCTGTGTGCTCGATCTTAGTTCGAGGTACTAGCCGCCCCATGTCCGGAAAGATTGGACAGGGTGGCAGCATAAGGGGTGGTGGTCGAAAGGCAGGGAAATTGCAAGGGAAGTTATCCCAAAAATAGAGTGAAAATGGGTCGAATACTTCTAATGGTCTTTCAAAGAAGCCACGATTGTAGGGCATCATGCTATGCATATTGTTGTTGGAGTAGGTTTTTTTAGGGTTTTGAGATGTTGTTGAACTTGAATTTGGGTGCAAGTTATATTGTAGAAGACAAATAGGTCATAGAGGTATATATAGAGGAAATAAATATTAATAGGATGATGTAGATAGTGTTTATAATTGATTTTCCCCCAATTGTATCTAAAGGAAGTGAGACTAAGGCATAACCAAACTCATCACTTAAATCGAATCAGATTCAGATAACCGATTACTATATACAATATATATTTAGATATGCATGCAAGTTGTGTTGAATAATCGTCTCTCCAAAGAGATGAGGTGGATAATTGATTTAAATTTAAGTTGACTCGTTAAAAATCGAATAATATATTAACCAGAAAGACGTAAATCATAAAATGACATAACCTACAAGGCCATCAACCAAATTCAATCCAATGATCTAGATGTCCACCTCCTAAGCAACTAGCATCTTCAAGGGAATTTACTTTTTAGGTGTATGCAAAATGTACCATGAAATGTGGTTTATCAAAGCATAAAAGTATAATTTCAAAAAAAAAAAGCAAAAAAGTATATATATAAAAAGAGAGCACTTCCAAAATTAAAGATTTGAAATCCAAATATTCTAGGGAGGTACATATTGTTTCTTGTGGTTTTCTCCCCTAATGAAATTTCCTATAACCAAACATAAGGAATAAGGAATTTCAGCTAATTGGACTTATATATGTTTGAAGGTGGTTTGTCATTATCATTTATCACTATTAAAAATTATTGGATTCCCTTTGTAATTGAAGGAAGGTTGAAGGAAATTTCCCATTAGGGTTTTTGTAGTACTATGTACTAAATAATTTATCTTATTTTATTTTTTTAGTTAATCTCACTAAATTTGCTTCATTTTTATTTCTACTTGTATAATTTTTTATTTTTTCATCTACACATTTAACTTATATTTTTATATTATCTACGTATTCTTTCACTTTCTCATAAAGTACTCTTATTTTTTTTTATGTTATAGGTTTCTCCACTAAATACCTATGGACAGACACCAAAATATGTGGATTATGTGTTTATTTTCCAACACTCCTCATCACGTGCGCCCAGTTTTTTAAAAAATTGAACACAAATGCCATTTTATCAAACCCGCAAGTGGTTTGTGGAGGGCCAAGATTTTTTTCTTGTTAATCATAAATCTTTTGTCTAATACCATGATATATTTATTATTGATTTTGTACAAAATAAGACTCACAGAAAGAAGACTTGTCTGCACACAAATTTGATGTGCTTCGTCTAATTATAAGAGTTAACCATTAAACATATAGACCGGGAAAACTCTCCTTGAATTCTTAGATGGGCTTATTGTCCATCAAACTTATACGTTAAGAAGAGTTGACTGCACACAAACTTGATGAATTTATTTTCCAACAACTTTTAGTAGATAATCCCGATTCCCATGACTAATTTTTAAAGGATATCAATTTGTTTTCATCATTACATAAACACAAATTCTTGTGAGAGACGGTCTTTATAAAAAACCATCTCTAATTGAACTGACCCATAAAGAAATATATAGAGTAAAAGTAGATATTAAGCTTTAATAGGCAGGGCTGAAAGACGTCTTTTAGAAAAACGGTCTCTCAGGAGACTAGCTGTTACATAAATTTTTCAATTTGATGAATGATATGTTTTTATAACGTATGTAAAATTGATTACAATATTGTTTTTTTATACTCCTTTGTTTCATTTAATTAGCTAGATTTCGAATTTTAATGTGAGAACTAAATGGGCAAAGTAGTAATCTAATTCAATTGAGGTACTTTGAAGGTGATTTACCTATATCCTCGTTTTATTATTTGATGAGTCATAATATTCTTAGACCTTATATATATATATTTATAATCTTGGATTTCATCGAAAGCATACAGTTTGACATTGTGATTTTAAGGGTTCTTAACACAATGAATAGATCAAATTGGTACAAGATCATTGGAATTTTTGTCAAGTTTTTTCATCCTCGAAAATGATTCTACATCCTAATAATATTGCTAATCCAAATATTTGTCTGAAAAATTTGATACAATTCTATTTTTGGACATAGACCGTCATTGTTTCTAATCATCTCATCCACAAATTTCTTTATTGAAAATCTAGAAGAGAAAACCATCTTCCTATGCCGCGGAAAAGAGCAAATTATTCACTTGAAAATGTTACAACTTACTAGTACGGTTGCATACAATTCCCAAAGGCTATATAGCTGATCAACAAAAATTGCGAGTTATATATGGCTACACAAGACAGACAGGTACCTAATAGTAGTATTTACAGAGCTGCGTCCATCACAAGAGGCAGATAAATGTGAACCTTTCGTCATGGAAACAATACTGCATTGAACCGTCTCTCCGCCTGAAACAAATATGAATATCAATTAGAAATACGATAAGAGAAAACAAGTAATAGAAAATATATCATTATATAAGATAAATGCTATCAAATGGTAATAATCAATTTCCAAACACCCCAAATTCGTTGTGCCTAAAGCAACTGAGCAAATTAAAAGGGGAAGAGAGAGTTGAAGTTCTAGCAGCATAAACATCAAAAATCTTGTGTGAATTATTTTAGTAATAGTACTGTTAAAAATTACCTTTATGTTCCACTAAGAGTGCTTGCTCTAGGAGATGTTATAACTGCATTAGCATGTGCTAACGAGATAGGAGTCAACGGAGGAGAAGCAGCGTAATTTTCATTAAGCTGAGTTGTCTCCAGCTTAGTGACGCCTAATGCCTTTGCTCTATAGTGGCTAGACGGAATGGAGAAGCTTCGTGGAACAGTTAAAGGGGGAGTTGGCAAGGGAGATGCTGTGTTGGTGGTCGTAGACACGCCTTTATTATCTGCTGGAACTTCAGAGTTTTTTGATCCCAAAGGAGCTGAAAAACCACTAGAAGCAGAATACGTAGAAGGTTTGCTAGATACTACAGTAGGAGGTCTAGGAAGTTCATGCAACTCACTTATCTTCGGTGGAGATACAGATGGAGGAGAATGACGTTTTGGAGATGATGGTTGAGGCAATGAAGCCTGAAATGTGGGGCCAGAGGCTCGCAAGGGAATCTTCGAAGAAATGGGCCCACTTATAGAAACACCCTGTTTTGCAGAACGCGAGTTGCTACTTAATGGACCAGAAAACGATTGTCTTTTTAGTTTCTTATGATCATATGTATCAAATGAGTCCCTTTGTTGAAATCCGATTCCATCAGCCAAAGGAGGTAGAAGTGAGGAGGCTTGGTTCTCTTGGTTGGTATCTCTCGGATCAATTAGTGGATGTGCTTTGTAGAAAGTTGATTGATTATCCTCTTTTGAATTTCTCTTATTCATTTTGGTCTCCAAAGGAGATGAATGCCAAATATTGTGTGCAGAGGCTGCAGTTGGCCTTGTACGCGGAGCTGAACTTGTTCTTGAGGAAGTTGAGCTTTTTGCATCAGAAGGGGTAGGCAACACATAGGTGTGGAACTTTTGTGAAAGGCTTGGGCGCATCTGTTTTACTCTCGCTGCAGGATCAAATTTCTTCTCAGGAATAATAGGAGCAGAGTGGCTATAACTGCTGCCCCTAGGTTCACTTTCTAGCATCTGAGAATCACCATGGACTTTCTCCAAACTGAACTGCAGTCATAAAGGATGCTTTCAAACTCCACACTAAAAAAAGTGAAGTCTGACCAAATATACACAATTCCATTACCCTAATGTCACTAAGTGGCTTCCGTTTGAGTAGGGTTGGGGTCGGATGTACTAAACCTTAGCATTGTAGTATACATTGGTGTAAATGAGAAACTGAGATTAAAACTTAACATACCTCTGTATGATCCACGTTTGAGGCTTTCAAAAATGATTGTTCTTGATCCATCTGAAAACAAACCAAAAAATCAAAAAAATTGTACTCGACAAAGCTACTTAAAGACCTATACTAATATTCAGAAACACAGAGATCATCTTTCTGGATAATAATAATACAGTAACCCAATAAATTTCGTAAAACAACTAAGCATGTGTTTAGTAGAGGACGATAGAGTTGAAGTGTTATTTACTAAGGATTACAATTAAAAATGTACTTCATCTGGTCCAATTTAGCAGCAACGTAGAGGGGAGGCACAAAGTCGGGCAAGGACAAGCTTACCCTTGGCTTTATCCCTTGCCACCCCACCTCCAAACTTCATATCATTTACACATCTACCTTACCCCTGAATCACCAGCATGATGAATTTGTTTTTTTCCAGATTACAATGATGAGTTTTATTCCACATATTCGCATGATGATTTCAATAAAGAAATGATTGCAATATTTGGCCATTGATGAATTTTCAAACAATGAATAATTTTTTCCCAAGATTCACCATATAATTCATTCTTAATGTCAGAAATTTCAATATTGTCCATCAACTACGCAACTATCTTTCCATATCCGCCACCACCGCTACTACCACCACTAATCCCTATGACTACCATCATCATCACCATCATCAACAACAACAATGTTAAAGCTTTAATCTAAAAAGATTGTGTTTATTACATGAACCAATAGATGACATCCATATAAATTCATCTCCATTTGTTTCGTTTTTCAACAGTCTTAAGCTGTAAATTTAAATCTTTCATATCTTTTCTATTCCGGTCTTTATAGCCCTATTTTTGAGTCCCTTGAGTTCCAACTTTATATCTTCCAAACCAATTCATACATTGTCTTTGCATATGCTCAAACCATCTTAAACGATTCTCTTTCATTTCCTCATCCATATTTGCGACTCCTAACCCTTTTCTAATATCTTAGTTTCGAATTATATCCCTCGAGGTATATCCATCTAAACATTCATATTTCCATTACTCCTATATTCCTACTATGATCCTTTTTAAAAACCAACATTCTGACGCATAACCATTGCCATAGAAGATCCAAATAGCAGTGTAAGATTTGGCCAAAATCACCACCCACAAAATTGCGTTGCTACAATCCTCCCCAAACCCAGCACTGTCTTCAATTACAAACACCTTTAAACTCTGATTTCATAACGTGCCATCCAATAGTTTTGTCTCTTTCTCAATTTCCTCTTTCCTCTCTTATCTTTCGTGACCTTCTTTATACATCTTCAATGTCACACTTGTGAGGCTTTCTTACACCAAGTTGGTGGCTTTTCTCATTGTTTGTACTCAAAAGGAAGGCGTTGGGGTCTTGGGGAATATTTAGGCAGGTTGGTAGTGCAATTACAAAGTATTATTTAATTTCATAAAAGAAATCAGACATTCCAAAAAAATATTTGAGGCAGACCGTTACAGAATATTTTAGCCTTCCTGTCACTGTAATCATAGTTGTCAACTCAAAATATAAACAAATGTTACTTGAATATACCAAAATGACAGCTACAAACAAAAATACAAATTTTCTGCACATACTCATCTGCCCCCCATGTGTTTGCGGTTTGCCCCTACCAAAAAATGTAGGGTTTTTTGGGGATAAGAGGTAAACTAATGGGGCAAAGGGAGCATGAGGCACCAAAGGTCAAGAACGCGGGATCCACAAATAGAACTAATTCCATCTTTATAAAATCATTAGACATGAAAAATCTATCAGCAACTTCTATCCTGAAGGATCCAGAATGGCAGTGACATAACATGAGAAACACATCAAAAAAAGATTTTACTCATGCATGCACCGGACTAAATATGAGTTTATGATTGGATAGTGAATATATTAATGCAAACACATAACTCACTTGTAGACAATGAACCACAGAATGCACTCACGGTGCACTATATAAGTTCCTGCTAAAGTAACATTTTTATCCGAGGCTTACCTCCATTGAATTCCTTGATGTTGCAGCAGCTTCAGTTTCCACCTTATGTGGCCGATAATCAAAACTTAATTCCCCATTATCGTTAGACTCGTAACTATATTCTCCCTCATCTTCCCCATCTCCACCATCATCAAGACTAAATTGGTAATCTATATGTTGCTTCTCTGTAATCAGCTTCACATGTGGGTCAACTAACTCAAGTGACTTAAATCCTTTTCTGAAGAAGTTCAACTGTAACTCAAGAGAAGCATATAAAATCAGTTATGAATTCACTATGACAGTACGTGTGGTTTCATGAAGTAAGATATTTAATTTATAAATCAGAAACCTGGGCTGTATGATGACGCGCTGCCTGCGTAAGGAGGCTACGGGCCTGTCCTTGTTTTAGAGACTTCAACCGGAACAGGCATAGTGTGGCTTCTTCTTCATATTCAGTATGAGCTTGTAGCAACTGCTCTGTAGAAATCCCTTCTCCTTTTCCACTTTTCGACCGACCTTTTTCCTTCTGTTGGGAAATCATGTATTCGTACACGCTTCTGAGAATGTACCAAGTTAAGAATTATAAAGAAACAAAAGGAGAAAGAATAAACACATTTTGTGACCAAGGTCCATACCTTTTCTCATCACATTGTTGTTTCATCTCCTATTCAAGCAAAAGGAAAATATATCCAGTTAAGCTCTTTCCTAAATTTAATGTTTCAGACTTGATATACAATGACTAATCACCAAGTTTTGGCGCATTTGTGCTCTAAGATCCATCCATTCAACTCACTTTAAAAAACTAGTATAACTATGGAAAGCAAATGTTAAATAGTAGAACTTTAGGAGTCAGCCCAAGCTAAGATTTCCTCAATTAAGAACTTTTCAAAAGTGGTACTAGGAACAAATCTCACCACTTTGTAACAAAATTAGCTAATATTAGTAAAGTTCAACTATAATTCAGGATAATGGATAAAGCAAAAAAGCCATTGCACAAAAAGATCACCTATAAAGCCTGTAACACTTTATCTAGAAAAGTCGATGTCTCAAAATAAACCAATTTATTTAAAGATTCACTCCAAGCCCAAAGGATAATATACAGTTTTGCCTAATTTGTAATTTCCCCACCATATCACAATACAGAACATCTCAATTTGGTAATTGGTAAAATGGAACAGTGATACATTGATACACATTCACTGGAACGTTAACAACTGAATTCTACACATTTCCTCTCTTTGCAAGCAGTCAGGATGTACGTATACCAGGTAGCAGTGTTCAGCAGCCCCATAGTGTACTAGTGGAGAATGGATCAAGTCAGCATAATCATGATCCACACTAAATATACTCACACTACTTATAAGGAAATGCTATACTTTAAATAAGAATTCTAGATTAAATATCACTTAAAGTTGGGGATAAGGATTTGGCATTGTTGTAGTTGTTCCTATTTAAAATAATACTTATTTATTGCTTCGTCAGAAAAATTATCATCAAAACAATTAGATTAATGAGTAATCCTTCTAAATCTTTCCATTATCGGGCGGCTTCTAACAAAATTTGAGCTTAATCTCTATATTCTCTCCCTTCACCGTTTGCTATCTAAATGAAGTATCATCCCTCCATTAGAAGGAAAAACAAGGTGAAGCAGCAGAACTGTCAACTCAAGGCTGTGGGGATGAATGGCTGGTTACATGAAATGGCCTACCATATTTGCACCTTACCTTCAAGCAAAAAGACTCGACAAATCACATCTATGTTTTCTAGAATTTACATCTTAGCGAAAAATCTAAGGCTTGATATAGGTGATTTTCTTGGCAATCAACTACAAAGTGCACACAGAAGTCAATATTAGAGCATGCGTATAATACTTTGATCAATCCAGATCACAAACCATTACAAATTGAAACGCTAGATGTATAGAAACTGTCTAATTGCATCGGGATCCACTAGAAGTAGGAGTGAATCTGGTGCCTTTTGAGTCTGGACTGGACTGCAACCTCCAGGATCATATAAATGTTGGGCGAGGCAATTGTAATAAGTATACTTCAAATAATTAAACACCATCGCCCATTCAAGATACATACACAAGGTGTATACTAAGAGCAAAAACCAAAATTCCATGCAACTTAACAATTCGGCAGAAGTTTGAAACAGTTCAGACACAAGCAGAAGCAGTATTACAGCCAAACTTCGGCTAAATAACATACAAGACAAAGTTATGATGATTAGCATGGCATACCTGAACAGTCTGAAGTTCAATGAGAAGAGACTCTGATGGCTTTGTAATTGTAAGGGATATATGAGAGCGCTGGAAACAAATAAGCACACAGATGAGTAACTAAGTTCAATCAGTATACATTTTATGATCAAGTAGCTGCGACTACCACTCACATAATGGTCAAGGAGCTTCTGAAGTTCGAATTCAACCTTCCCCAACATCATGAAGATCTTTTCTGCAAAGGCATTACAAAAGAGCATGAACAATGAAAGTAATCATATAATCACTAAAGTATAATCATTGGCAAAACTTTTTTGTTTTAAAATCTGGGGAACATTCAGTTCTCTGAAGCATCAGCAATCCAATGGTAGATACACTATAACATCTACTATGCCTTTACTTCTCTACTTGAACATGTAAATTTGATCCAGCTAAACACTAGATTGTTTAAAATGTAGATATATCAAACAAGCTGGTAATTATTAAAAGTAAATCAATGATACAAAAAAGATATTTTACAATCCAAAGGCCAAAAATATCAACCAAACATTGAAACAGAAATTTGAATGACAGCTCCATTAAAATAAGCACAATATTCACAAAAGAGCACGATCAGTTTGAGAACTGAATTAAACAAACTAGTCTCAGAACATACTTGGAACGGAGGCACAAAATTTACAGAAATTCCTGATAAGGCATTAACAAATATCTGTCTGATATCTACATTGACAAGAGCATACAAGCTAGCCACAGGATTGAAATATGACCTATTCCAGAAACTCCTGGCACATAATTGGAATAAAATCTCACAATAAGTTACTCTATGACTCATGGTTGTGCTCTTACTGCTTCTGTCATCTTGTATACACAGTCATCAATATTTGCAGCAAGATGTGGAAAGACAACAGCTTAACAAGAAACAATTTCAACATAAACAATCAAGAATCAAATCTATATTACCAATTTTGCAAGCTTAATTCCAGAACTTTTGAAATAACTGTTTAAAAATCTTGACAACAATACACACACAACACCAGTGAACAAACATATTAAAAGCTCTAGTTACGCATTTAGTAGGTTAAAATGTTCGTTACATACTACTCTCATCATCCTTGTATAATTCTGCTTTCTCTTGCAGACAACTACCCATTTCGCGTAGAGATTCAGAAAACTCTGCAAATGCAAAAGCAATAGAAGTTAGAAGATCCAAAAACATTTGACGTAAAAAATTTAACAATAAACATTTTGAGGCAAGGACCTATGTAACTTCGTAAGTTGAATGTCTATTCATACCAAAAAAATACCAGTTTCTCAATTTTACCACTATGCCAACGGTACAATATACCTAGATGCTTCAAGGTCAAGGCAAAAGAGGGGATAGGTTAAGATGTGACAGAAGTATGGAGCCTTGCCAACAATAGAAAAACCATTTCCTATTTAACCTTCATCCAAAACCTTCTCATCTAGGACAAGAGCACTAACGGAATCTCCATCAAAATTATTACCCGGCAAAAGCTAATCAGTTAGCTCATGGAATGACTCAGGCACCTCCTGATATCTTGTTCCACCGATTATCCTTCCCATTTAATGGTCTTGACAATACATACATCATAATGCATATAGTTGATCTTGGTGTAATCTCATTGTAGGGAACATAGGGAACTATGATGCTCTTGGGAGCTAGAAATATAGAAGTAGAAAGCAAAGTGAAATGTGTTTTGGTTGCGATTGTGGTAACGAGGGCGATGTGATTGTCATACCGCACTATGGCCTACTATAGAAACTACGAAATCCCTTGAAGTAGCCTAAAATACAATTGTTTTGCACCTTTGAGATGCAATTACTAACAGGTTGTTAGATTTGAAATTTTTACAGCTTGGCCAGTACGACATGGTGTGGTCTTATTTTTACATTATAGTCAAAAGAATATGCCACTTACAAAATATTATGATCCATCGCAATTACAGTTCTATATTATCATAACTCATACTCAAATACATTGAAAATATAACCAAGGTATAAAAGTATGATTTAAGAAGGAAGGTCAAAAAACAGTTTAAGATATCTGATATTACACAGATAGTTGGCTCATTAATTAAAACGAAATGAATTACTAAAGCAGAACAACAATGGAGCCTTAAAAATCTAACTGTTGCTGATGGAAACACCTTGAATTGCATTTCCCTCTACCTCCTATTACATCCACAGTATGAACTATGAAGTAACATAAAGCAACACACAGGGAATCTAGCGCTGTGCTAGCTTGAGTCATTTGATTAAAAACCTAATTAATATTGAATAACTAACATATAACAAAAAAATGATAACCGAGTTGGTTCAACAAAAATGTAAAGTTGAGTGTTGGGCCTATCATCATATACTAATATCCAGGATTCACCCTTAAACCTAAATTAAAACACAGGTCTCAAAACTAAATTAGACAATAAAATAAACTACTCATACCATATGCACTATTTACTGTGGCTGCCGCCACTGATAGCAAACTATCATAGCAGTCTCTCATGGCCTCCATCTCCTGCAATTGTAAAACAAAATTAAATTTATAATCAACACTTCTTACTCAACCTAAACCAACTACGACCATTCCTAACAAGTTTTTACTTTGATTCACACCAATTAAACTGTTAAAAGCTAAACTCCAAAATTATATGAATTTCAAATTTCAATCATTGGAATCTTCATAATATTGCCAAATGCAGATATCCAACACTAAAAAAATCACTGATTTTCCTATCTCAAATCAGCAGTAAAGTCTAATTCAAACTTTACAAAGAAAAATTCAATCACAAAAAACACTTCTCTAAATCGTAATTAGTAATGCAAGTTCATCCTGAACAAAAACAATTGCAACAAGAGCAACATTCAATGAAAAAATCCAAATAAATTATTTAAAAATACCTGAGAAGCGAGAGCAAGATGATCGAGTTTCAAAGGATGTTGAAACTCTTTCCGTTCTCTTCCATCACTCTTCGGAAATGCGAATCTCTTCAATTTTCCAAACGAAGACTTCATTTTTCACCGACTTTTGTAGAAAACCCTCGAAATCAAGACTAGAGAAACGGTTTTTTTGCAGATTGACAAAATCAAACAGTGAAGAAGAAGAAGAAGATTTTCACATGATCTAATGGAGTTGAGTAGAAATGTAGAAAGAGAAAGAAAAAAGAGGAAAGAGAAAGTGAGAGAGAAGAGTCAAAAAAGGGATACGCACTAGTATTACTAATAGATCAGTTGAAGAAAGAAGATGAAAAAGGAAATTGGGTCAAATTTCGGGCCCAAAATTACAGCCATGACCATTGAGTGGAACATCAACAGATGCTTTTTTGAAAGACCGTCTTTTTATAAAGACGGCTCTCAAAAGCCCAATTAAATTGTAAATATAGAGTTATAACAGTAGAAGGTCTCCTGAAAGACCGTCTATAGCATAGACGACACTCTCAGCAGCCCAGCCCAATGGAAATTTCAGTTTTTTTTTTTTGGAAAGTGTAAAAATGGGCTGGACCATTACGCCCGTCTATGCTATAGACCGTCTATAGAAAGAACTTCTGTAACAATAAATTTGAAATAGATAAGACTCTTAATAAAAAAAAGCATACAATAAGATCCAAATCAAACTTATTCCAAATATAAGAGCACATGTTTGGGTTTGTTCGCACTTAGTAATTACAAACAGTAATAAACTGGTCAAAAAAAATCAAGTGTCTGTTCGCACTTGGTAACTGCGAATAGGTCAAACAGGGTCAACATGTTGATTTAAGACAAGAGTTGTTCGCACTTAGTAAGTGCAAACAGACTGAAAAACTAAAACAGGGTCAACATGCTGATTTTAAGTTGTTCACACTTATTGGTCCTATTAGCTACGTATATCTAAAAACCATAGCTAATTAGTAGCCGCAAATACGTTTTTTTCCACTAGTTAGTAACAGCGAACAACCTAGTTTAGTTTTTCAGTCTGTTCGCACTTACTAAGTGCGAAAAGCCCGAACCTAATGTTTGCGGATTACACGCTTAGTTTTGGAATAAGTTTGATTATGATCTTATTGTATGCTTTTTTTTTTATGAATAATCTTATTTATTTCAAAATTTCCCATTAAGTGTCATACGCCCGACAAAGGGCCCGAAAGTACCACACACACTTTTATTTTCGCACAAAATTTCTTGCACACAAATTGTTAAAAGAGAATGTCTCTTTGAAACACATCCATTTTGACCGATACAATATATTATTGGAAAAAAGATTAAACTAATAATCAAACACGCGTTTTTGACCTATTGTAACCAATTAAAATTGGCGTTTTACCTATTGAAATTGGTATTTTGACCTATTTGAGCTATTGTTTTTTACTCTAATAAAGTTGATATTTTAACCTATTTGGAGCTAGTCTTTTTAACCTCTTAATTGATGATCTATTGAAGTTGGTATTTAAACATATAAAAGCTGATATTTTAACTTGTTAGTTGGTATTTTCAACCTGTTTAATCTGATATTTAATGCTACTTAAGTTTGTATAGTAACTTATTATAAAAGTTGTTGTGTTAACGTACTGCAGTAGGTATATTAACATTTTTAAAGTTGGTATTTTAACCTATTTGAGTTGGTGGTTTAACCTATTAAAGTTGACATTTTAACGTATTTGGAGTGGTATTGCCGTCATCATCATACCCAATATATCTTGTCCATAGAAAACTATGGTCAGGGTCTGGGGAGGGAGGGAAGGACGACGACAAGTCATAGAAGGAGAGCACGAACAAAGAGACCCCCATCTCGAGGAAAAATAATATAATATTTAAATTTTGCACCGTTTGGACCGAGTGCGGTTGCATCAAACTCCATAAGTCTGCATCTTATCACACACAAGCGTTATCCGTATACATAAGATAAAATAGCTAGAATACATATGGAATGGTGTTGCAACCTGTTAAAATGTTAACCTATTGAAATTGGTATTTCAAAATATTGAAGTTGGTGTTTTAACGTGCTTAAGTTGGTATTTTAACCTTTTTAAATTAGTGTTTTATGTTCCTTAAGTTGGTATTTTGACTTATTTAAGTTAGTTTTTTATCCTATTGAAGTTGGTATTTTTATTTAAAACTTTTAACATGTTGAAGTTGGTATTTAACTTGTTAAAGTTGGTATTTTAAAGTAAGTGTTTATACCAACTACAAAATGTTAAAACACCAACTTTAATAAGTTAAAATACCAACTCCTCTATGTTAAATACCAACTTCAACATGTTAAAGGCCAAATCTACAAGTTTAAAGACCAATTTCAAGACTTAAGTCAATTTGACTTTTATTCTTATCTTTGGTATTACAACTATTTAATAAAAATTCCAATTCCAAGACTTAAAAGACCAAATTCAAAGCTCGAAAGACCAATTTCAACACTATCCTAAATTTTGCCTTTCTAAGTCTCAAATTTAAATTAAAAAACTATATAAGTTTTTTAAGAAAAATAGAAAACTGATTGGGCCTTTGTTGATATTAATGCTTGAAATTGACATTTTACATCTTAAAATGAGCATTTTGAGGTTTGACGTTGGTGGATTTGAAAAAAACTTATTGGACTATGCTGGTGGAGGTTGCACATGTGTGGCCGTGGCACAGAAGATTTATAGTTGTTTTTGGCAACTTGATTGTAGGGATGACAAAATGAATGGGAGGGTGCGATATGTCATGCCCATATGCACCTAAAATTTTCATATCCATCATTTATCCACTACGCATGGTGGGTAAAACTATCATACCCATCAAGATATTCATTCAAACACATCTCCACCTATTATTGCCGAGCGATATATCTATACAATTACAATTCCTTACAAATTTAATTGTATGTTTAGTTTTATTACAATAAACTTTGCAATGTAATAAGATAAAATATTACATTTAACTTTTTATCAAAAGTTTTTATACAATAAAATTGATATAAAGTAGTACATTTATAAATATGGGGTGTATGGATGTGGAGCATGTCCTATGGGGCAGGGCGGGTGTATATAGGTCAGGTAAAACTTCATACCCACCACATACTCATTACTCATGACGGATATGACATATCATACTCATATTTCACTGCCCACCAATTCATATCCATATCCACCTTATTTAGATCTATTGTGATGCATGTCCCATGTAATTATATATGTCTGTCATCATTGCTTGATTGAATATGTTGAACTTTTTAATGACACAAAATTTAACAAATTTTTAATCTTCAATCAAGAGGGCATTAATCTGCAAAAAAATAAAAAAAATAAATAAATAGAGGTCATAACTATTTTGATTTAGAACTTTAGCTAGTTAAAGCACCTTTAAAATTTGTTGGTCGTTTCAAGTTCTTACAAACAAAATGAGTAATAAGTTAAAAATGCTAATGGAATGGTGTCATGGTGAACTTGTAGAACCTTGGAATTTGGCTAGGATAAAAATACAATTATATTATATTATAATATATGCTCTTTTGAGAGACCGTCTTTTGTAAATACGATTCTCAAAAGTTCAACGCAAATTTATATTTAAAGTTGTAACAATATACATTTAGAATTGGACTGGGCTTTTGAGAGCCGTCTTTATAAAAGACGGTCTCAAATAAGAATTTGTGATATTATAATAGGCTAAAAGCTCGTTTGATTTGAAATTCGGCAACTTGTTTAAATGAGTAAAGCCAACGTTTTGTTTTAAGAAATTACGATTAACATTGGTGAATAATATTTAATATTCACAATTATAATAAAACTATATAACTAATCAATTATTAATCAATTTAGACTTTAAAATTTCAATTATATTTTCAAAATGATTTTTTTCACACTTTAAAATAACTTTGATTAAAGAAATAAAGAGAAATGAGCATAAATTTATTGTCTACGAATTGCAATTTTTTTGTAAAAGCAAAAAAAAAAAAAATTAAATTGAATCTTTGGTATCCGATCCGGATTCTGAATAGTTTTTTTTTTTTTGAATCAGAATAGAATTATGATTTTTCACTATCTGAAAACTCAATATCCAAATTTCCGAATTCAGATTAATTCGGTATTTTAGTTTTGACGACCACGTATGGATTGATGCGTTAATATGTTATGTGATTGATGCGTTAATATGTTATGTGTTTAATGCATATATATATTATATATATATATATATCATTATATATAATATATATATATATATATATAATATATATATATATATATATATATATATATATATATATATATGATTTCTGTATAAACATGTGTTATTTGAAAGTGTGATATAGGGGTGTGATGCTTTCTTAATGATTATGTGATACTTTCTGTATAAACATGTGTTATTTGAAAGTGTGATGCTTTTTAAATTAATGTGTGATGCTGTCTTCATAAATATGTGTTACTGGATCTGCTGCTTTGACAAATGTGTTTCGACCGTTAGATCTTAACCAATCAACGGTAGTTACTCCTTCCTATCCTTCCTATTTTCACACCCCTTCTTATTGGATCCCTCCCCTATATATATATATATATAACAAATCTTCTTCTTCTTCTTATTATTATTATTTTAACTAATAATTAATGCTAATTACATTATGTATTAAGTTAGTGAAAGAGGTATAGTATTTGTACCATCGATTATGCACTCGTACTTATTTGGGTTAACGTTGGGTCACATACATATTAAAACTAGGTGAATGAGAAAGTCTTATGTTCACCTCCCCTTTCTCTTCTATTTGGTCTAGATCATCACCATTATTGTTGTAGATAATTTCTTCTTCACTCTCAAAGTTGAATCGAATTTTATTGCGGATCCCCTTTTTTTCTTGTTCGTCGCTTTGTAATTTGGTACCAATTGTGTCGTCATTAGCGTTGGTTTTAAGGAGGCATTGATCTGAACGAACTGAGTCATAATTCGACTTAGTTTTTATGATTGTTCTTGAATTTTCTCCATTTTTACTTATCTTAAAACGTTTCCAAAACTTGTAACATGTAACAAATAAATAGCCTTGTCTTGCTTCCTTGTTACTTGTAGATGTACTCTTCCTTTTGAATATTACATGAGATGTTGCACCCCCCATGTAAAATTCTACAACGATTACAAACAATCTGTGGTTATCGTATAACTTTCACAAATTCTTGTACGAGACGTTCTCACTATGAGATGAGCTGCAAGTATGGGTTGAATAGCTCAACTAATTCAAATTATTAGCATATAAACTTTTTTTTACGAGATCGTTTCACCGAAAGAGGAATTCTTACAAAGTTAGTTTTACGACTTTATCGATATAAGTTATAAGTTATTTGAAGAGAAAATAAGCCTTTTATAGTATTTTCCCTTCCTTTTGCTTACATTAGGCATGTTTATAGCAAACCTTTGTTGGATAGTTATTTAAATTGGGTGGAAATGTTAAATTTTTTTGTGCCTTAGAGATGTCATACAACAAAATAAGATAAGAAATAATTAATGTTTTTATTGTCATACTTGTAATATCCAACTCTAAAGAACCTTTAAAAGGAATAATCACTCAATGAGATAGATGTGTATTGCAAGAATGATAATTCAAGAACCAAAATTAGAAAGTTTGATAATTTATTTGAAGTGTATGTACAATAACAATCAATTTGATTGTTGCAACTAAATAATGGTGTAAATTTTCATGAAATTTATCATGTCATATATACAATAATAATTTATTTGATTGTCAGTACTGAATAGTGTTTATTTATAAGAATAATTTTTAGTATAAATTTTCATAAAATATATCATATTTTTCTCATGGTGATAAATACCAAAGCAACAAAGTTCTTTTTTCACATTTTTTTCACTATCATTTAATGTCACCTCTTAAAACGGTAATGCATTAGAATAATTTTTGTAAAGAAAATGATCGAGATGATTGAATTTAAACAAGCATGACATTTTTTTAAGTAAAAAGCATGACATTTAAACTCATCAAGGGATTATCCCTCCAAAAGAACAATAATTTTTATTTTTATTTATACTATTTAATATTGATTATCAACCAGGTTGTAGGTGTTATAGAAGAGATTTCATTGCCAATCAATTCATCACATCTACAAAACACTATGAACTTGATTAACCAACATATCCAGTACATCCTGCTATTTTATTACATTAATTTATTATATCTAAATAACGATTTGAAATATTAATGGTTTCATAAAAATATTTTATGCGTAAGTTAGGAATTATTTTCAAAAATATATTAGTTTATATTATTAAATATTGTTTGAATTAGGTTAAAGGGAAAACCAAATAAATTAGTTTGAAATCAACTCAAAATATGTTGAATTCATTCATAAATAGTTAATAATATTTTATTTGATTGATTTCTAAAAGACCATAGAGTTTGAATGCCTTTGGCAAGATAACCTGTGGTGAGCATTGTCAATGATTTGAGATTTATCTAACTCTTTAAGAGTATATGTTTAAAGCCGAAAAGCTAGCAATCTTTTTGTATAAATGGAAGCTAACGATGTACAAAGTTAGATACTTATACATGTAAAATGATGGACCGAATGTACAGATTGTTGGCCTGTAATGAAGATCTTTGAATACAAGATGGAAGTCACAGAAATGCGTATGCTAAGGTGGATGTGCGGGCATACATTAATGGACCGAATTAGAAACCAAGAGTTTAGAGACAAACTAGGAGTTGCCCCTATTTCTGGTAAAATGCGCGAAACTAGATTGAGGTGGTTTGGACATGTGAAGAGAAAGACTTTCGACACCCCTGTGAGGAGAGTCGAAAGCATTATAGCTGAAGGTAAGAGGAGCCGAGGAAGACCTAGGAGAATTTGAGAAGAGCAAATAAAAGTTGACCTGCATGAGTTAAACTTCTCTGAGTACCTGACTAGGGATAAGGGTAGTTAGAGGCGTCTTACCCAGGTTCTAGACTTCGGTTTTTCTTCTTAGAGTCTCTTTTGGTTTTCTTGTTTTTTTGTTTTGCGCTCGTTTCTTGTATTATTATTAGTATTTTTGGTTTTAAAATCTTTTGTTTTACTTATTTATTGGTTTCTTTTATGTGTTGTATTTATCTCTCACATAGCAGGATCATGTCTTTATGTTCCTCGAGCCGAGGGACTTCTTTTGATCGCGCTCTCCAGTATGGGTATGAGTTGCGGGATACACTAGGTAGGATGATGATGATGACATGTAAAATAATCCACAAAATGATTTGAAGAATTAAAAAGAAATCGGCTATAACTATTTTATTTTATATGAAAGGCTATAATATTTTGACGACTCGTTTTGTTATCGGTAATAAATGGTTGGGACGATAATGAAAAGTTAGTGTAATTTTTATAGAATTATTACTTGACAAATTTGATAGTCATGCTCATTCTCCTTCAACAATTTTATTTTCTGCTCATAATTCATTCTTATGCATTATCATTTGAACATGTGGTATTAGATGGTAATGAAAATTAGTGAACCAAAATAATTTTTTAATGATCATAGTTTCATTACCATGGGAATAACGTGATACAATCATGAAAATTAGACTACAAATGATTCGCATTGGAGTCTAGCAACCTTTCAATGGAAGAGCCTATGTACGAAGTTAGAAAATAAAACATTTTCAAAATAACCCACATATGATCTTACATCGAATTACAGAGAGATGACGACTTAAGCCTTATGGACTATATTTCTATCACCAATTGGTTTTATAATGAAACCTCATCGGATTGTATGTCGTCAACTCTCCTCTTGTGAGTAAGCCGAATAACTAATTTATCAATACGATCAATGGATCCAACCTCAAATATTTACTGAGTGGTAAAATTACATCAAACATTCAAATGTATTTACTGCTGTACCAATTCAGGAATAAGTTTCAGCAGAAAAGAAAGTTCTGTTTGAGAGAATTGTGGCTTTACATCTGACTGCAATTCTCCTTCATTTTCCTCTGTTTTTACTGGCTTTATCAGATTATCTACAGCTTTTGTAATCTCTTGAACAAAATCTACTATCACACCGTCGATCCCCATTAGATGTTGTAGGTACACTGATTCAGGTACGTTACTGTCGCAAAACAAAACCCAATTCGTAAGATATATGCATCATTACAACAACATTCTGTTACCCCAATGCCATTAAGTGGGTCCCACCTAGACATGATCTAGGGTCAGATGTATGCAACCTATCCTAGGTCGTTACCAATGACAAAAGGTCAACTTATAGCCATTTTAAGATTATTTATGTTTTGCCAATAGAATATATGACATACTCGGTGCTACTACCATCATACAGGGATGGTTTGTATTGCATTCACACTTCCAATACAATGTGCTCTCGTGTTAGGGAAGGTGATAGAGAATATAGCATATTTACGGCTATAACCATCAGCCTATCCTTTTGATTGAATGAGAGCGTAATCATTTGCTAAACCGATCAGAAGACCTATGCATTGGGTTGAATATGAGCCAACAGGTTGGACACATTCAACTCAGTTCTCAACCCGTTGCACAAGTCTTTATTTGAGCTAATCAAATTAGCGCAGGGTGCGATTTTGAACAGCTCGAATATGAATCCAACATAACATAGGGATAATCGAGTGCTTACTTTAGAGTGCCATAGGTAAGAAGGGAAAGCTTAGAATCCTTAATCTTGCTAACAGCTCCAGGGTATCGGAAAACTCCTTTGACCTCGGAAACAATGCCTTGTAAACTACCCTCTATGCAAAGATTAAGGGCTTCGTCTAATGAGTTCCGTCTAACATCATCGTAAAGTTCGGTGCCTCCATTTGTTAAGAAGTATACTGGGTATGTTCCCTGTAGTTGCCTCACTAGTAGGGCTGCGTCTGGATGGAATGTGGAGAACATAATTGGCCTGTCTTTGGCATACTTGTACACAACCTGCATAAATCAAGTCATAACTTTCAGATTTCGAATAGAGTTGTACTACACTATCGGCATACTTGATCGAACTAAGTAGAGTTGTGCAACGGGCTGGAGACATACTAAGAGCCCGTTAAAAAGGCCAAATATTTTCAAAACAAGGCCACATACATAGCTCGGTCAAAGTCCATCAGTTGAGCAGGTCTAAATCTGAGTCTAAGTCTGAGTCTGAGTGTGAGCATATGATACCTCTAAGATGGCTTGAAGAACATTGACGAGATGAGCTTCTTTGTAAACGATGTAGTCATCGAATTTGAGCTCGACATTGAAACCTAATTTGGGATCGACTTCCTCGAAGGCTTCTTGCAAGGTGCATAGCGTGTCATCGTAGTTGACATCCCAACTAATGGATTTTCCATCCTTGGTGTTTCTCAACAATGGTTTCGAAATCTTTCCGTCTTGTTTTTGTGGACCGTATGCAAGAAATTCACTCAAGCTTAGATCTGTCACTCTCTTCTCAAACACTATTCCCTGTTTCAAGTTATAAATATGCAAGTTTAGAAAATTAGTCCATAGATATGAAGAACTTATATTCAAAAAGGAAGTAAGAATTTAGCTAAATGAACTTACATTTTCCTTTGAGAGGATGTAATCATCATGGAAAATGATTGGGCATCCATCTCTTGTGACCTATAACAATTCCCAAAAAAACAAAAAAAGTTAATTTTAATTTTTCGAAAGAACAATACTCAAACTCGTGCACCAACTTAAGCATATCATATATGCAAGCTTCGACAAAAATGACTATGTATGTAGATCGAACCAAATAAATCTATTGCTTAAGTTTTTTATATTTTTATAAAATACGATTAACTAGATTTATTTTTTATTTAAACTCAAATTAATTCATATTTGATCTAATATCAAAAGGAAAAGGTTCCCAAATTTCTACTCCACAAAAAGATCCACTTGAGCTAGAAAACAACACTTTGGCTTAATAACAAAGTAAGTATGTGTGAATCGCAAAAACAGGGGATGTCACGTGATTACAGTTAACTCCACGTGATCCACCTAATTTTCCCGGGCATCCAGCTCCATGTTTTTATTTTTATCTTTTAAATTGTTTGACAAAAGAAATTTCCATATTAAAATGTAACAGACTAGTAGATCCTCAACAAATATTCATATAAAAAAGACGGTGAATTAGCATGTGTAAAATGGTCTTGTCAAAAGCATATATAGCTTGAATCATTGTGAAATTACTAAATATATATATATATATTTTTATACCTATTTAATTTAGATTTCAATTTTATTGCTGTGAACAAATGTATATTATTTACCCAAGAGTAACAAGTAAAAAGAAATAAATATTATTAATTGTTTTAAAGTATACAAGCCAATAGCTAATGGGGGCGTTTGACGATTAGACTAATTAGTTGTTGGCTTTTTAGTTGACTTGTATGACCAGTTAGAAATATTGTTGTTTTTGTTGGTTATTAAGTTAGCTGAAAGAAGGTAGTTATTTGTTGATATGTATTAGTAGAGTAAAAGTGAGCGAACAAGTCAAAAGTCAACTAAAAAAGCTAGCTGGAGTAGTTAACTCATTTGGCTTAAAAGTCGCTGTTTTAGCAACTTTAAAAGTTATTTAGCTAATACTTTTTTGACTGTTTAACCGACTAACAAGCCAAAAATCAACCAAAAAACTTACAACAAAACACCCCAATGTCTTCAAACATGTAATCTATTTTTCAAAATCTTACTTCCCTTCTTAAAAAAAAAACCCTCAAAATTTACGATCCGGTCCTACTTAATTCCAAAGCTTACTTTCCCGTATTCCACACGTATTTAGTTCAAAATAGGTGGCGAACCTCCGACGTAAACCGCAACAGACGAATCTAGCTCAACTTTAAGTCGGAGTATTTAATTAAAATATTATTATATTATTTTTTTTCAATTATATACAAAGAAAATTAAAAGTCAAATAAATCAATTACTTGTAAAATTATAGAATGAAAAGTAAATATTAAAAAGAAAAACCACTGTCTTATAAAATACCGACGTACCCATATAATTAGCTCATTTCTTTAATTAATTACTTTAAAATTGTAGTTTTCGTTTTAAGGTTATAAATAGCCACTCTAACACTATAAAAAGTGAACATGTTAAAATTGTAAGTGATCGTTTTAACGTTATAAGTGATAACTTTATGACAAAATATATTGTCTCAAGATATATATTGTTACAACTCTAAATATAGATTTGAGCTGGACTTTTAAGTCGTCTTTACAAAAAACTGTCTCTCTAGAGATCACCTGAAATTATCATTATTAAATCTATAATATGCTTTAAAATTCAAAAACTTTTAATGAAGAACAACTATAAAAACAGAGGAACTAATTAACAATTAATAAAGTAATAAAAAAGAAAAAGGGAAAATACCTGAACATCAAATTCAATGAAATCAAGATTGAAGGAAGCAGCAGTATTAAAAGAAAGAATAGAATTCTCTTTAACATGTTTCAATCTAGGATCAGATGATTGTAATCTATTCATTCCATTTCCTCGATGTCCGATCACCATAAACTTCTTCCTATTCCCCATCTCCATCGTCACCGTCTCCATTTCTGTACAAAATCACATTCCAAATCAACAATCCGAATTCCAAACCAAATCAAAAACGGGTCAAATCACATCAAATCAAATAATCTTAAATTTACCTTTCGGGTTATAACGAGAAGAGAAAAGTGAAACGGCGGCGTTTTCATTGACCTGATCGAGATTAGGAACATCGGAGATATGAACAGCTTTAATAGCAGCCATTGCTATGCGATTTAGAGAAATGGGTTTTGGAAAAGAGTGATTAAAATAAGGGTTTAGAAGAAAAGAAGGGATTGATTTGAATTGAATAGGGTTTAATCTGAAACAATGCATGATTTTGGGAAGGAGATGAGAAGATTTTATATGCAGAGTTGAAGGAAGGAATGATGAATGCAGGAAACTGGAAAGAATATGGGGATTCAGCATCTACCGGAAGAATATTCGGTTATAGGTGAAATCTGGAGGAATATTTTATTTTTTTTATGCTTTTTGGATATTCTTTTATTTTTATTTTGACTCCTAATTAAATGGGATAAAGGAAGGTTTTGTTAACGTGGTTTTGATGAACATAAATCTCGAATCTAAACAATAATATATTCAAATTTAATGTTTTACCCAACTTTTACATTTTTAAATAAACAATTATAAAAATGCACGAATTATGTGGATCTGTCTTATAATAAAATAGTCTCATACAAGACAGACTGAGTATTCTATAATCATACTATTAAATAAAAGAATTGGAAAATTACATGTGGCATCATCTCAATGATTAAATATATAATTCTAGATATAGAGAATTAATGTAAAAATATATTTTAAATAATAAATCGTTCTACTATTATATTCTCTCAAAAGTAGTTAGAGTCCATTAAGTAAAAATATTTGTGTATATAATCTTTGATCTTATTTCCCGTCCTAATACAAATATTATGTCAAATTATTTACTATATATTTATTTTCTTAATTATTGTTATATGTTTTAATTTATTTATTTATCATTTTTAGTCATAATATTACTAAATAAAAATTACTCCAATCAATATGCTACGTAGATATTTCTCATCCAATGAAAATTTTCCATTTGTCATGCCTCCTTAGAGGATGACACTTGGTATTGTATGATGTATGATATGATTTTTAGTCATAATATTACTAAATAAAAAATACTCCAATCAATATGCTACGTAGATATTTCTCATCCGATGAAATTTTTCTATTTGTCATGCCTCCTTAGAGGATGACACCTGGAATTTTCCAACATTTTTATAGTATTGTATAATAATTCGTGCATTTTTATAATCATACTATTAAATAAAAGAATTGGAAAATTACATGTGGCATCATCTCAATGATTTGCCACAAGGAATAATCATATTAATTTTTTTTTTGAAAATTTGAAATTATATATATAATGGAGAAAAGGAACACTGAGACTTGAAAACCTTAACCCGCCGGCATAAAAAACTCCGCGAAGGGAAAAACCATTGGGCCAAGGAACAAAAAACAGGCCACCCAAAACAAAGAGTTTAGGGGTGGACTATGCTTATATGCACCAAAACAAAACTAAACACCTTACACACAGTGGCGGACCCAGGACCCAAACTCAGTAAGAGCATAATTAATAAATAATAATTTAATAAAAAAATCATTAAATACAATAATAATGTTTTCAATTTATTCCTACAAAAAATATTTTATATTCTATTTTGGCGAGTTTTCATATCTTGAAACCGACGAATAATAAAATCATTGGAAACATTACAAAAGACCTCCTTTTCACTAAAAGTTACCAAGAAATTATTCATCAATTGGCAGTTCGTAGATGCCCTAAATATTATATTAGGGACGGTTGTTGCCTGTGCAAATGCAATTGAATATTTGGATTTCTTTGTGAATAGTGCAGTAGTGGCGAATTTATAGTTTTTGATTAGGAGACTTCTTTATATTTAGCGGATACTGAAATGTAGCATAAGTTTGAGGCGTTTCAGTAGGCAGTGAGAGCATCAATACGTGAGGTGCGCGCAAGTACATGTTTCGAATCCCCTTGATAGCAGCTATATATCAAATTTTTAATTTTTTTTAAAAGTCAGTGAGGTCACTTGCGGACGCCGGAGCCAGCTAGGTCCGCCCCTGCTTACACACCCATCTATAACACCTATGCACCCTACACACCAACAATTTCTACACTACACCAACAACAACAAACCTCCATACTATTACAAAAAACACACCACTACTAGACTTAAACATGCAATAAAATACAAGTCCAAGCTACTATATAAGATAATCTATATACTTATCAAAGTAAATAAGGCAAATTTGATTTTATTTTATTAGACTAAAATAAATCCACATATGATACATTATAGTACCTACTCATTAATCTCATTTAATTTTTCACATTTTTCAAGATAAAATTTTAACTCTTAATATCTCTAATTGTTATTAATCTAAAATTATAAAAAGTTGATATTTATATTCCATGTATTGATACAAATCAAAAAAGTTCCATATGCCTATGTTTTAACCTATAAATTAAGAATAAAATTCAAATTAAGAGTGAAATTTATTAATGATAAAAAAATACATGGGACTAATGTGCAAAATAGGAAAGAGCACTAAAATACTTGAAAATTTTCAAGTATCAAAACCAAGAAGAGTTTATCAAATGGAACACATTTATTTGCTAAAGAAAAATGACATTGAATTTCATCATGACCAATAGCTGTATCATTAAAAAAAATTTGACTAACATTTATTTATAGTTAAATTGAGTAAATAAGAAAATATAAATATAACATCATGTATTGTTGATAATTTCTAAAATTACAATGTTAATTTATAAATATAACTGTCAAAATTGAATATTTTTACTGCACAATATCCCTGCCTTTTTTTTTGAGATCATATATTTATATATGTCGATACTAAAAAACCGTGCATTACACGGGTTTCTACACTAGTAATGTCATATAAGACAAGTTGAATCATATCATATCATACATCATATCATACCATATTATAAAAGTGTTGAAAAATTTCATGTGTCATCTCCTACGGAGGCATGCCAAATGTAATTATTTTAGTGAATGATAGTTGATTATATGAGAATATTTACCTAATTTAGAATTTAGTTATTTAAAAAAATTAGAGCTAAACTAGGTATACTATAGAAATTCTATATAACTAATCTAAAATTTGATATATTTAATTGAATGAAAAAGTGGTGTATTCGATAAATAATTAAAAATCATACAATGCTATAAAAGTGTTGAAAAATTTCATGTGTCATCTCTAAGGAGGCATGACAAATGTAATTATAGTAGATGATAGTTTATTTTTTATATTCTTTAAAGTCAATTATCAAAAATGATATTTCATCTACAATGTATTTACTGTAATAACTGAAAGGAAAATAAGAGTATATGAGAATACCAATAAAAGAAATAGTACGAATAATAAATATTAAAACAAAATCAAAGGGAAATAAGTAGGACAATAAACAATTTTAAACATAATATATCAAATAAAAGTCAAGTTAAAGAGTGACTCAGTATAAGGTTTAAGTAAGAAATGGTTTTAAAAAGAATCTAATGTTGTTTAGTTCAAAAATAAGAGTATAAGACTCGTTTATTTACCCTAATTTATTTTCTTTTCTATTTTAGTATATTTTTCATTTTCATTTTTAATTTTAGTTTACACTTTTAACATACTTCTATTTTTATTTGATCATATATTTTTTCAATAATTAATCAATCAAATATATTTTTTCCTCCTACTTTGTGGTTTCTCTACCAAATATCTACTCCTTATGTACCACGAAATTTACCCTTAGATTTCTAGTTTTTAATCCATTCATTAAATGGATTTTATTTTTATTTTTATTTTTATTAATTTATAACACTCATTATTCCTTTCATTCACTTTTTAAATTTTTTTAATTTCAATCATATCATATCATACATACTAATAAAAATGTTGGAAAATGACAAATGCCATCTTTAGGGGAACCATGACAAATGGAATTATTATACTGGATGATAGTTGATTGCATGAATATATTTGCCTAAATAAAAATCTGATTTATATTTAAATTGGAGCTAAATTAGGTAAAGTATTTATATAGCGTATTATAGTAATTCTATATACTTAAAATTTGATATATTTAATTGAATGAAAGTTTGCTATATTGGATGAATAATAAAAAAATCATACATACTAATAAAAATGTTGGAAAATGACAAATGTCATCTTTAGGGGAACCATGACAAATGAAATTAATATACTGGATGATAGTTGATTGCATGAATATATTTGCCTAAATAAAAATCTGATTTATTTTTAAATTAGAGCTAAATTAGGTAAAATATTTATATAGCATCATACAATTTAATAATTTTGATGTAAATTATAAAAATGACAGTTTAATAGAATGTTGCCATGTGTAATTTTTTTATTGGCTGAATGTTTATTGGTAGAGATTTTGCATTATTTGTTATATATTGCCTAATATAATTTCGCACAGATTAAAGGATGATTGACTATGATTTTAGCAATATAATCAATTTGCACATTTAAAACATGATTGCCATTTATATTTCCTTTTTTACTAGTTGAGACAAATTTGGCCTGATTGTTTTGTTGACTGATATTTACTAGCTGAGACGAGTTTGCATAAATTAATTGATAATTGATAAACACTTGTATTAATTAAAATCATACAAGAAAATTATACAGGTCATCCTTATAAAAGTCTCGCTATATGAAAAAATTTCATTGGTTGATGTTTAATTATTCTTGCTTATATTGAGATATAAAAAATAAATTATTGATTAAATTTTATCGGATGCTGTAAATTTACCATTTTTAAAAATAAATAATTTAAATATTTTTATAAAACTAACAGGCTACAACATTTTGTTGCATCAAATAATATAAACAACGTCATATATATTTTAGCAATTATTATTTCATATTTAATATATAATGTGTTTATTATTACGTTTTTTTGAAATTATATTTTTATATATTTTCATACTAGGAAATCCGTGCATTGTACGGGGTCTTATACTAGTATTATAGTAATTCTATATACCCAAAATTTGATATATTTAATTGAATGAAAGTTTGCTATATTGGATGAATAATAAAAAAAACAGTCAGTAATTAATTATTGCTTTAAAAAAGTCACGTGCTCAATAAATTTAATCACGATAAATGATAATATATACTTGTATTATATTTTGAAGCTATATTTTTGTATATTTCTTATTAATAAATTCGTGCGTTGAACGAGTTTATATAGTAGTTATTTATATATGCACTAATTTTCATGGGACAAAGTCAATATGGACAAATACTCAAAAAAAAAAAAATAAAAAAGTGAATATGGACAAAACAACTCCCATTATTAATTAGAATCTTTGTAGTTGGGACGAAAATTCCACGTCAAAGCCAACGGATATATGTATATAAATATAATAAATACTTCATATGAGGATTTTATCCATCCTTGTAGGATATGACAAAACAAGATCCAGAAGGACCAGAACCACCCAATTCAAACTTGGGCAGCACATTTCCAACTGTCTACACCCAATTCGTTTATTTATTTTTCTAACAATTTCCTATTTCTACATTTGCCATTGGTCAAGAGAACATAAAGTAAAATTAAAAATATTATACAATATTTTGACTTTATGTAATTTGTTATAAAAGTTACAAAATAAAATAGTACAAAAACATGTGAAAAATATTGATAAATGTACAAAATAAAAGAAGAAAGCTAAGTAAATTATAATGATTTAATTATAAGTAAATCACTGCTGACTTAGTGCGGTTTGATAGAGAAGGGTTTATATAAAGTTTTTTTTTTTGGTTTATTTTATTGTTACTATGGTTATTTACAAATTGCCGTAATTAACTTAGAATTTCTGAAAATAAAATGATACCAAAAGATATAAAAAAATTAAAAATAATGCAATTTAGATAGTTGGTACAGTTTGTCTATTCCTTAATAACTAATTCCATAATTATCCCAAGTATCCAAAATGTCACCATACCACATCTCTAAAGATTAATACAACATTGAATTTTTATATGTACTTGCTTGAAAATGGTTATAACAATCACAATAACAACCAAATCGAAGACAATAATGTGCTTGAGAATACTAAGAAATGAGATAAAAAAAAGAAATTATCTAAACAAGGAGAATGTAGTCCTACAAAATTTAGAAAAATTGAAATGGATAAGAGTTTAAAACAAAAAAAATAATGAAATAAGATTGAAATCAAACTATTTCCAAAAGTAAGCGTCCAGGGGTCCAAAGCATAGGTTCGGATCTGTTCGCATTTACTAAGTGCGAACAGAAGACAGATTTTCAAAAAAGTATAAGGGGCTATTCGCAGTTACTAAGTGCGAACAGGTCAAAGGGAGTCAACAGGCTGTTCGCACTTAGTAACTGCGAACAACTCTTGACTCCTTTTGACCTGTTCGCACTTAGTAACTGCGAACAGCCCCTTATACTTTTTTTACCTTTTCAAACTAGCCGTTGTATGGTCAAACTAACCGTTAATTCATTCAATTCCTCTATAAATATACCTTATAACTCGATTCATCACATATTCACCAAGCTATCATCCTTTTGCTTAGGTAAGTTTATATGTTAAAATTCTTATTTATATAGTTACTAAGTTTTTATTCATTTTATCAATGTTATTATTGATTTATGTTGATGTGTTTAACTTATATGTTTGTGTTTATTTCATTAACATATAAAAGATTCATTGCCCATGGATGAGCATTGACATTGTGGTTATGAAGTCGAATTTGGTCGTGATTGGAGCGATAGGTATCCCGGGCGTCAATATGTTGCTTGTCCACTATTCGAAGATGACATGACCTTAGGATGCACCTACTTTAGGTGGGTTGATCTGGAGGGCACCGAATGGCAAAGAGCAATCATTATTAGGCTTCATAAGGAGAATGAAGAGCTTAGAAACGAGATAAATAACTTGAAAAGGGAAGCGATTGATAAGGCTCGTAGAAGTGAAGAAACTAAGAGGATTTTGAATAAGTTTAAGAAGGAACCCTAGATTGTAATGGTAGTAGTTCATTAACAAACTATGTATGTGTAATCGTTATAAATGAAATCATGTTGAATTTCCGGCATCATTTTCTCTAATTATTGAGTTGTTTTTGTTGCATATAGTTTCAATGTCAAACTTGGAGATCATTATAAGCTAAATAAAACTTGGAGATCATTATAAGCTAAATAAAACATACAACTAAATATATACATATGTTTAAAACATACAACCAAATAATACATATGTTTAAAACATTCGTAGTGAAACATACAACTAAATCACGATGACTCATCTACCGTATCCAACTGAGGTTGTCTCCTATTCCTCCTACAATAGTAAGAGGCGTTCGGGCGTAGATTCGGTAGGGGAAGGGACTGATAATGAGATGACTGAGATGGCTGAGTTGGTTGAGATGGCCCCGCATCGTCAGCTGTGTATGACAAGTCCATCTCCTCCAGATGAACTTCACGCGCAGGAGATGATGACCCCGCAGCAACTTCCGGTATGAAGTGCTGGAACTGCGTGCTAAGGAGCATGCCCTGCGCAATCTCTCGGACCGGCTCCTCATGAGTAGTCCGGATAACGGCCGCAACACCTTGTGCCTGGAAATGTAAATGAAGAGCTTAGTTAATGTAGTATTACAATATGAAATCGACAACTAAATAAATTAAATGTAAATGAAGACTTACAAATTGAGTCATCGTGGGCGCATCAGAAGTGTATTGTGCTGCCTCAGTGACGCCACATGGTGTCATCCATCGGCGTGTGATGGAGAGGAACCACTGCATGTAATCAGGTGTGGTCGGTGTGCCGACAGAATGAATTGGCGCACCTTGGGCTATCAACTCTAGTCTTCGATCCCAACGGGCGATGTGGCGCCCGTTGATCTCCGTCCAATTAGTCGTACCCTGGTTCTTCCGGGAGATAAGGTGCAGCTGGGGCTCGGTATCACAAGGCGGAGGAATGTTCTGTACCAACCCATATTGGCGCAGAACGCGCTCCGGTAGATGTACTTCAACAATGTCGAAGCATATGAGTGGCACAGAAGCCCTCCACGCACCCGACTGAATCCCCGAGTGATCAGAGACAGCTGCGTAGGCCTCGGCGGGGTACGGATCCCATATAAACTACAACATATGTACGTTATTGATTAAATAAACATCATAGCTTTGAAATAACGTTATTGATTAGTTAAATGTTTACCTGATTCGGTCGCAGCAGGTCTAACTGATCTCGGTAGAATCCTAGACCGGTACCAGTATGTTTGCGCGTTCGGCGCACAAAATTCCAACGCGAACCATAGGCAGCCTCTGGTGGGGGTTGCTGCGGAGGAGCAAACTCACCTCTGGTGGGGGTTGCTGCGGAGGAGCAAACTCAACTCTATTATAGTCAAAAGCAACAATCTCATGAAAGTTCGCCTTCTCGGTGTTTCCATTGATAATCTTGGTGGCATGCGATGTGTACTTGTGTCCTCCAAGTAACCATGAACTAGTACGTTCACGTCTTTGAACAAAATAATCATTTATCCGATAGAAGGTGAATTCAACAAGTGTGGTCAAAGGTAAGAAACGAACACCCTTTAATACGTAGTTGAAAACTTCAGCTAAATTCATGTTAGTAACGCCATACCTATGCCCTCCATCATGACATAACGACCACTTGGACATATCTCCCACGTCATCAATCCAAAAAACGGCCTCTCGTTTAGCAGTTGCAATTGCCTTTAAGCCATTCATTAACTTAGCTTGTTGCCTTTGCTCAACAGTCCTACCAAACAACTTCTTCAATTGAACATTACCCATAACACGATTGAAGTTGCTAAGCAAGTGACGTAAGCAAAACCTATGATACGCATAAGGTGGTTGCCACTCCGGCTCTTCCATGGTGGCTAAAATACCAGCGTGTCTATCAGAAATGACGCATAAACCGGACCTTTGTGTCACATGCTTACGCATACAAGCCATGAACCACGACCACGCAGCTATACACTCCTTCTCAACTAAGGCAAAAGCTAATGGAAAGATTCCCTTATTACCATCTTGGGCAATGGCAGTCAATAAAGTATGACGATACTTACCATACAAGTGTGTGCCGTCAATGGCAATAAGAGGTTTACAATGATTGAAACCCTCAATGCAAGGTTTAAACGCCCAAAAGACTCATTGGAAGGTTCTAATATTAGGTCGTCTATAAACACCCATCTCATTGTCTTCCTTAAAGAACCAATCAACTACCAAGCCCGGGTTCGAATGTTGCAAAGCTTTTAAAAATTGAGGAAGGAGAGAGTAAGAACCTTCCCAAGTTCCATATATGGACATCAATGCTTGTTGCTTAGCACACCACGCTCGCATGTAGTTCACTTCAATACCAAAACGATCTTTAACCATCTGACGAACGACAGATACCTTAATTGATGGGTCTTTAGTAACACAATTTCTAATCACATTGTTAATAACAGAGGATGTCAAGTGAATGTGTCCAACCGAGACAGTGTCACTATCCTGAACACAAGACCCATGCTTCCCATTGTATGTAACAATAACCCATGAAGATGTATATGTATCAATCCTAGCCCTAAGTCTCCATTCACAACCCCGCTTACACTTCAAGGTAAGGACAGATTGGTTTGAAGTCTCCGTTCTATACTCCACATTTCTACGAATATGATACACTCTTATAGCTTCCAACAAAGCTTCCTTATTATCAAACATCATACCCTTCTCCAACTCCCCTTTCTTCCGTGTAAGTAGTATCACAAGCCCAAGTCCTCCATGAGTTGTCCTCCTCATGCTCATCTACAGGTGGACATTTTGCATAGGGTGTAAGGGGAACAATTGTAGGAATATTTCCTAAAGTCATGTCAGTTGCTAGGGCATCCTCATCCACATCCACATCATCCTCAGATGGATCATCATCAAGCTCATTACTCTCAAAACCATCAGCCCAAGGTGCCCCCTCCTCACTTTCTCCTAAGTTTACTACTTCATCATTTGAAACTTGATTCAGAGGGGGTTGAGAAGGAGTACAAGAAGGGGAAGGATTAAGCGGATCTTGAGTGGATATAGGCATAGGTGTAGGAGTAGGATTAGGATTAGAAGCAACCACCTTGCCTAAGGGAACTACTTCCGCGTAGATTTCTAAAGAATGGGAAATCTTTGAATGCTCCCACATAGCATCTAAAGCGTACTCATCCTCAACCGGAAGGACTGTATATTGTCCACTCATGAAATATTTGAAACTTATATCAACGGTAAATTTTGTGGGATCCAAACCAATCCTAGAACTTATAAGACGTTTAAAGTCATTCAATTCCATGTTTGATTTGCACGCAAACAACTTACGTCTACCACCAACATAATCAACATTCCCACTACTTTCTCGAATAGAACCATTCCAAAAACACACAATAGTCACACGAAATGATGCCATTTCTACATCAATACAAACAAAATCAACATCATCATCAATTCCTAACAACATCCTAACTTCTAATAATGGGTAATGTACATAAAATTCAAATTATTAAGTAATTAATAAGTTCATAAATTATATTTCTAATAACACAATCAAATTTCCTAATAATATATAATGTAGAAAAAAATCAAATAATACAACATGCTCAATCACCAATACTTCAACAACCAACCAAATAAAGCTATTAAAACAATTAAAAATTACCTTGATCAATAAAGGATGATTTAAAAGAGTGTTGCTTGAGGATCTAGTAACCTACATTTGAGTTAATAAAAGAAATTCATCATACACTTAAACACGAAATATAAAAACAAAAAAAACGAAAAAAAACTTACCTTCGTGCAAGCTAGAGTATCCCAGACTAGATTTGAAGTGCTGAATTAGATTAGGAATGAAAGAATTGATGGAGGCAAGGTAGTTTAAAAGAGGTTGAAGGAGAGAAATGTCGTTTTTTTTAAGCTTAGGGTTTTTCGATTTGGGGGAAATGGGGTTCTGGGTAAAAAAGATTCTGTTTTAAAACACGCAGCCTGTTCGCAGTTACTAAGTGCGAACAGGTCAAAAAGTCAACCTAGCTGTTCGCACTTAGTAACTGCGAACAGCTCCAGACCTGAGCTTTGGGAATTTGACGCTTATTTTTGGGAAAAGTTTGATTTCAATCTTATTTCATTACTTTTTTTGTTTCATAATCTTATCCTTTTCAAATTTTCCAAAATTTACTTTACTTTCTTTTTAAATCTGTTTGATCAAATTTGTCTATTTTTATTTTGGGCTTCAAGACACATTTTTCTTTAATTAACAAATCAGCTAGTCTCTTGAGAGACCGTCTTTCTGATAGATGTCTGATCTTAGGTCTAATCCATTAAAGTTTATTGCCTATATTTACTCTATATTTTCTCTAATGGGCAAAACCAAATTAAAGATGGTCTCTCAAAGAAACCGTTTCTCACAAGAATTTGTGTTTATAAATATACATTTAACTAAGAGAATTTAGTTAGATATGGGAGTATAAGAATTATTCCCTCCACCTCTAAGATATGACATCTATAAGATTTTACATAAACATAAAGAAATAGCATGCAAGATCATTTTTTTTCAATTGATTTTACATAAACATAAAGAAATAGCATGCAAGATCATTTTTTTTCAATTGTGAATGACATCAAAAGAGATAAAATGTATGAATGTGAATAAATAAGGTACTTGATACATTTTCAAAACAAAAAAATTATAATCAAAAGGATATTTTACATGGTAGGCACAAACTTTTGTAAAAGGCCAGTGGTTACAAATCTTTAAAAAATTCCACAAAATAGTATTGTACTTTTGAAATTTCACAGCTTAACGTATTATCTAACGTATTATGAGCATTAATGTTACGACAACTTAAATTCCAAAAGTACAATGTTATTGTGTGGAATATAAAGGAAACAAGGTTATTGTATTTTAATGAAAAAAGACAAGTGTAAAAACGAAATTTTAAAACTTATCGTATAATCAAACGTTTTTCGGGCATTAATGTTACGACTGCTTAAATTCCAAAAGTAAAATGTAATTTTTTGGAATTTCGTTAAAATTTGTTACAACTGGTATTTTGCAAAAGCTTGTGCCTACTATACAGAATATGCCTAATCTAAAAAAATGAATTAAAAAATTGCAATAATTTCTTAAGGACAAAGCCAACGTAATCTTTGCAGATGGAACGAAAATTCCACGTCAAAGCTTGGGATTTTATCAATCCTTGTAGGATATGACGAAAACAAGATTCACATTGCAACCACCAAATTCAAATTTGGGCTTACATTTCCAACTGTCTACACTCAATTCGTCTTTTATAAGTACACAAATTCTTACTTGAGACTGTCTTTTGTAAAGACGGCTGTCAAAAATCCAGTCCAATTCTAAATATATATTGTTAAAACTCTAAATATAGATTTGGGATGGACTTTTGAGAGTCGTCTTTATAAAAGACGGTCTCTCAAGAGAGCACCTGAACTAACTACAACAAATTTAACTTTTTGCGACATTGCATTTAGTGACATTAAAAAAATGTCACTGAATATTAAAAAAATGTCACTGAATCATATTTTTAATGTAATAATTATTGGTTTTTATTTTAAGTTCTATTATAAAGTGATTTAGCGACACTTTATTTAGTCTTTAGTGACATTTGTAATTGTTACTATAACCTATAGTGGCGTTTATGAGAAATGTCACTAGATCCTATGTCGCAAAAAGCTTTAGTGTGATTTTTTATGATGCTGTTAAAGGGTCTAATAAATGTTACTAAATCCTCTATATACACTATTAGAAATTTACAATAGCGACATTTAAATTAAATGTCGCTAAATATATCCCACTAAAAGCAAATTATGTTGTAGTGTATCTATCTTTCCAAACTAATTTCGGCTCGCTTGGATTGAGTGTAAATATTTAAGGGGGAAAATAAAAGTTAAAATAGGAAAACAAAGTTAAATTAGATAGAAAATTAAAGAATTTGACTGTAACTGTAAGAGAGGTGGAAGAATTGGTTAGAACTTAGAAGGTAATAAAAATGGATAAAACAACAATTATTTCCCTCATATTGGAGTATAAATTTACACTAGGAGAGGGTGGAGGAATACTTTCCTCCTAGTGAGGGAAATCATCATCCTTTTCTATTCATCTTTTTTAGTGTACTCACAATATGGATAAAACATCAATTATTTCCCTCATATTTCGATTACTTTATCTGCATCTCTACTTACCTTTATTTTAATAGTTTGACTTTTTTATCCTCTTAAATATTTATACTCAATCCAAACGATCCCTTATAGGAGAAATGAACAAATTTGCGGTAATAAATTATACTCCCTCCAATTCAATTCAGTTGTCCCATTTACTTTTTCACACTTGCCGATGCAACATTTTAACCCTTAATATCTCTAATTATTCTAAATCAAAAATCATAAAAAATTAATATTAATAATCCTTGTATTGAGACGAATCAAACAAGATCCCACATGACTATATTTTAACTTATAGATTAAGAGTAAAATACAAATTAAAAGTGATACGTGAATAGTGCCCAAAAACAAATGGACAATTAGAGGGAGTACAATACAATATTTTGATTGTATATGTATAATAAATTTATAATAGGATAACCACGATCATTTAATAAAAAGGTATTTATTATCAGTGAAAACGATGCTATATTAGAGATCGAACGATGTCTTACAACCTCTAATATCACCAAGATCGGAAGTGTGAAGTCTTAAGTGAAACAAATTACGCAAATAATATGAAATGATCGATGTTTGTAGGAATAAAATGCAATAATAAACGACACAAAATATTTATGAGGTTCACCCAATTTAGGCTACGTCCTCCGGTGTAGTATCTCTTATATATTTATCAATTTGAGAATTATAATTAGAGAAGAGATAAGGCTAGTGTTTGGCTTGGGTTATTTTTGTGGATGTTTGATGAGCTTTACAAGCTCACTATGTATAGAGCTAAATTACACTTAATGAATGTATGAACTAAATGCTAAGAATTAAATATTTGTAACAGCCTCTAGGAAGTGAAAAGCTGAAATCAGAATCCTATGCAACAAACCGCTCGTTCGAGCGTGGCTTGTGCTCGTCCGAGTGTATAACAAACATAAAACAATAGCCTTTGATCTCTGGTCCTCGTTCGAGCACTATCACCTGCACCTTCTGATTCTTCTTAGTTACATGCGAGATCAAGGCAGTGTTTTCCCATTTAGAAAGCTTTGTTCGAGCACCTTGAGTAGGATAGATTCTTAGCCTTCCAACTTACTTCATTAAGATCATTAACATCATCATTTACACTATGTTTAAGACTCCTCTAAATGCCACCATAACTTAAGCATTTAACTACACTTAAACACCATATTAAACCTCAAATTTAATCACCCATTAACATACTCTCATAGGATTCCATCATGAGTCACGCTTGAATTCCCGCATCAATTTGGTGCACTCAAGTCATCATTAATCACAACAATCTCCAGCTTGACTTGAGTTCACCCATGTCAATAGAATTCTCTAATTCACTCCAAATATAATATAATCACTGATAGATGACTTTTTGGTGTCATCGCTAAAGCCTCTAATCAAACAAAATTTAGAAACACCCTTACTAAAACTACACAAGTGTAGTGGCAAGTAGGGGGTCGATCCACAGGGAGATGAGTGCGAGACTTAGGGCCTCTTTAGGTGTTGGGGAATCACGTATGAAAGATTGGTGATGAGCTAGACTACAACTACAACTATGAAAGCAACAAACAAAGAAACATCGAGGTAGGGGCTAACTCAAGTGCAACGAACTTTATATAGTTAATTTAGGGTTTACTTTGGTTTGATCGCAAAGGTGTGGATTCAAATACGAAGAGCAATCCGATCCTGAATCGGACTTGGGATCGCCTCCGAGAATCCCGTTCCCATCACTCTCGTGAGTGAGAACAAGACCTACGGGCAACACAAAATCCAAAAACCGCGCCAATTCTCTTCTCCTCACGGAGTAAGAGGGTAAAACTCCCTTTTCATGGGGCGAGTACAGGTTTCGACTCTCGTCGTTCCCTTGGCTCAACTCCTCCCATTGAGCGGACCCAACTCTCGTTGGTGCCTGGGAAGGAGATCCGGGTGACATCAAACCAATGGGCGGAGCTACCCACTTTCGGGGTTCACAATCAAACCAACACCCATTTCTAACCATAATCAATTCATTAGCACAAAATGAGTCAACCTCTAACCCTAAACAACTACTCACTAACTATAATCATAATCACACCATTAATTATCATCACCAACATCAAAAACATTAATAACAAATAAACTAAAATCTCAATCAAATACCAATCACAAAATATAAACAAAGACAAGAGCAAATAACTAAGAGCAATTAAGAAATATCATAATCAATTAAAATCAACAACCAAATAGTGAAATATTAAAAAATAATGAGATTAGAAATTTCCCACAAAATAGGAGGAAGATTGAACACCAAATACCAAAAACCCATAAATAATCCTTCACCAATGCTCCATGAAAATGGCTTGAGACTTTGAAATAATTACTAATAAAAGATAAAAATTACAAAATCTAAACAAAATAAGCCATAAAAATACATACTTGATGGAAGAAATTAAATTAGAACTAAGAAAAATTAAGGAAATAAATTTAGGGTTTTAAAAAAGTAAAAAAAAGAAAGGGAAAAAAATAGACTGAAAAAAACGGCTACTCGCTTCTATTCCTAATCGCTGCTGCTCTTTTCTGTCCTCTGCTTTCTGATTTAAAGTATCACTTTCTGAAATTGAAGCAGGGAAGTAGATGTTAAATTAGTTACGCGCTGAAACATAACACACGAATGGGGTTGTCTCAGATGGTGAGAGCAGCCTGCTGGGAGCATTAGGTCGCGTGTTCGAAACCGTTTGGCATCATTTTGGTTGTTGCTGCTGCCACACTATAATCAATCCATGGGAAGGAGATCCGAGGAACATCAAATCAATGGGAAGAGCTCACTTTCGGGGTTCACAATCAAAACAACATCGACCCATTTCTAACAATAATCAATCCATTAGCACAAAAATGAGTCAACCCCTAACCCTAACCCTAAACAACTACTCACTAACTATAATCATAATCATCATCAACATCAAAATCATTAATAACAAATAAACTAAACTCTCAATCAAACACCAATGACAAAATATAAACAAAAACAATAGCAATTAAGAAATATCGTAATCAACTAAAATTAATAAATAGACATTGAAATACTAAAAACAATGAGGATTAGAAATTACCCACAAAGTATGAGAAAGATTGAAGATCAAATGATAAAAACCCATAGAGGTTCATCATCAAACTCCATTAAAATAACCCTTGAAGCTTCAAATAAAATACCAACAAAAGATAAAAATAACAAAATCTAACTGATGTTGGCTTCAAACTCTATTAAAACGGCTACTGTCTGTCTCTAATCCTAATCGCTGCCCTATTCTAATTGATGTTGGCTTGGTCTCAAAATTGAGCTTTTAAAGGCTTAAATTGGGCCTGGCAGGAACTTAAAGTTGGCGCTGAAGCATTACATGAAGGAAGGAGCTATCTTAGCTGGTAAGAGATTGTGCTTGCGTGTAGTAGGTCGCTTGTTCGAAGCCTCTTAGCAGCACCCTTTTTCTCTTTGTTGCTTGGCACACGAGTAAGATCGATCGATCGATCTCCTTCTTTTTCGGCATACCATTTTGGAAATGCTCTATCTCCTTCGTTATAACTCCGATTTCGATGTGTGACCAGCCGTTTAGAAGCTAACGAACCCAACTTTTGTATTCCATCAAGATTTTCACCAAAATATGAGCGAGTTGACCACCATTGACATTCAAGTAGACTTTCCACAAACGATGTTTCTTGCTTTGCTTGGTAAAAAGATGAAAATCCTACAAAGCACCAACAAACACATGCTTCCCTCGAAAGGGGTGTAAATCCAAGAAAAACCAAATAAAATGTAACAAAAATCGCATAGAAACATAGCAATTATCACGTATAAAAGGGGTAAAAATAGGGTTTATCACTGCTGCTGCGGGAACAACCACGTTTGCGGCTCTGTTGCTGCTCCTTGGAGACTTCCTGATGGTGTGGCTGCTTAGGCGGCTCACGGCTGTTCGTGGAAAGGGGAGGCGTCGTCGGTCCGCGATGCTGCTTGGAGAAGGGAGGTGGCTGTTTGGGTGGTGCAGGGAGTGAGGTGGTCCAAAAAAGAGCTTAGAGCATAACAGAAGGTTCTTCAAGATAATGCAACATCTGTGTTTCGTGAAACTCCACCACACTTTCCTTCTGTAGAAAGCGATCCAAAAATTGAAATAAATCCCTCAACTCCAACTAATGAGGAAGAAGAAGAAATCAATGTGGTTGTCCCTGACACTCCAGAAGATGTTATTGCTTCTAGGGCAAAATTAAACCCTAAAAAACGTGTTTGATGGTTGTAAGGTTTTTCTTCATTTTTAGTTTTTTTATCTTAAATTAAACATGTTGGAGCTGGGTTTATGTGTTGCTGTTTCCTGATTGTTTTTGATGATCTTATTTTTGTTGATTAAACTTTGTTGACATTATGTTGTTGTGTTGATTTTCGTCTGATTCTTGATTCCTGATCATTATTACTGATTCTTGATCATTTATTTGTTACTGATTTCTGTCATTATTAAAATGAAGATTTTGCATGATCTGATTATGCTGTTCTTCTGTTGATGTTATTCTGAAGAAAAGTCTGTTGATTTTGGTGGTTATATTTTAAAAAGCCCCTGTGAGCTATGCGTTTGTTAAACTAACACCCATTACTTGAGCTATGCATTTGAAAGTACCATGAGGTAGTGAGTCACTAACTCTTAGTGATAACATCTCTTGGAAAATAAGTTGCCTTAACTCATTGGTGAGTCGTGGCTTATGATGATTTGGTTGTTGTGGTTCTTGTTCTTCCATTGTCTGTGGTTCGTCTTCTGATTTTGAACTGGACTCCGGATCATATGAGTTTGATCCAAAATACCAAGCCCCCTGTTGCTCATCTTCACTTCCTGAAGCCATTGAAGGCTAATGATGATATGATTTTTTTAAACAAATTGTTTTGGCTACTGTTTTTGGAGGTAATTATTGAAGGCTAATGAGGACTAATTTTTTATGGCTGGTTGTATAACATTGCTGTACTGTACAAAAGTCTTTATAGAGATCATTCTGGAATTTGTATAGTCATTTGCTCAAATTAAGTTTCTAAATTCTGATTAGAAGAGTTTTAGTTCTTAATCCTTGTACTCTTAAGTTGGCCAATGGAAGGAGATTGGACTTCTCATGACTGGCTGTTATGTATTTTATGGTTGAATTTATTTCCCTCTTTTTTTAGAATTTACCTCCAAACTTTCCTAATTTGGAAAGTTCAGAAAATTGGGGGGAAATTTGTTGTACTGTACGGTTGGGTTCTCTTTGATGACATTAATAAAATCATTTTTTTTTGTTTTTATTTTTAATTGTATTTACTTTCTCTCTCATAATTCCAACACAATCATTACTTAACATTACTATATAATTAAAATAATACCCACTATAATCTAAGATTCCCACTTTCTTAATATGTGTGAAATATCCAAAGTGGAAGATCATAAAAGAACAGAGGGAGTATTATTGACCTTTGCCAATTTTAATTGCAAAAATAATTGTCATTTTAATAGTTTAAGAAATAGTCAATTAATTATATGTTGTCTATATTTAAATTATTACGTCAGATAATTCTACATATTGTTGATAGGCAAGTCAATTACCTTAGATAAAGAATACTCCCTCCGTTCTTTTTTGATGTTCTACTTTGGGTTTTTCAAAAATATTAAGAAAGATGGAATCTTTGGTTGTAGTGGGTATTATTTTAATTATATAGTAGTGGAAAGTAATGATTGTATTGGAATTATTTAGAAAAAATAATTAAATAGTAATGTGAAGTAATGATTGTATTGGAAGGATGAGAGAGAAAATAATTAAATAGTAGTGTGAAGTAAGAAAAGTGGGGTTTTAACGGGTAAAAGTGGGATGAAAACTTTCCCAAAATAGAAAGTATTCTAAAGTGGAAGAACTTTTGAAACTACCCATTATAATAAGGTGGAAGAACTTAAAAGAACGGAGGGAGTACTATGTTTCATATCAAACTATATATAAATACTAGTTTAGAAATTCGTGCTATGCACGAAGTTTAGTATGGAGATATATAAATTAAATTTTCAAAGAATGATGCAAGATTAGTATACTCTTTTGTTTAAGAAAAGTATATAAATACTATTTATTTTAATAAAATAACTATTTTGGATAACAATACAACTTACTAAAATAATTAAAATAATTTAACTCTAAAGTTATACAAAAATACATTTTTGATTGCCACTTTCATTAAATAAAATAAACTAACTAATCATGAATAAATTAAGCAGCTTATTTTCAATCGATTCAAATTAATTTATTTTATTTTAAATTTTAACTTAATTAACATTTAACCTGATCACTACAATATAATTTGCTTTTAGTGGGATATATTTAGCGACATTTAATTTAAATGTTTCTATTTCCAATTTCTTATAGTGTATATAGAGGATTTAGTGACATTTATTAGACCATTTATCAGCATATTAAAAAGTCACACTAAAGCTTTTAGCGACATAGGATCTAGTGACATTTCTCACAAATGCCACTATAGACTATAGTGACAATTACATATGCCACTAAAGACCAAATTAAGTGTCGCTAAATCACTTTGTTGGGGATCATAAATCCCACATACTAGAAATTACCTTTATACCCCTGGTCAACGGGTCAAAGGTCAACGTGGCTAGATCTAAGTCAAACACGGTTGGAGGAGAAACCGAATGGCGGTTTAGCAGTTACTCTTGAGGAAAACCTTCCCTCTTACTTGCAGCCCTAGAGCCGAGTAACCACTTGGGGATGATAAATTCTCCCATTTTTGCTTTCAGCGAGAGGTTACTCGTTTGGGGAACACCCTCGGCCGGTTACCAAGCGTGTCCCCGGGGGTTTCCCTATAAATTCAATCTTCTCCACGAAACAGGTTCGAAATCTTACTCTAAAATTCCTTACATTCATACTCTCTTTTCGAGATACGACTTAAGCTGGTTGTTAGGGCTCGGCCGGATTAGTTTTCCTTGTGGTTCGCAGGTATTACGCTTGTGGCGGTCTATCATCTTTTTCCAAGAATTGACATTACTTGGAAAGCGTTCGGATTTATAAATTGGTAGTTTCTTAAGCGAGAAACATTTTGGGGCCCCGTCACGTAGGGGGCCCTGAAGTATTCTTCTAAAAAACCCAAAACTTCACCCAAAGACTTAAGATGGCCCACAGAAGAACAAACACCAGGCGTGCACTGGCCCCGGCGACCCAAGAACCCCGGCGTGAAAATCGGCCAGTAAGGCGGGATCTTGATGCTCTTGCGATAACCTTTCCCGAACATTTTGAGCGGTTGCGCGTCGCGCCCCCGAGCCTTCCCGCGCCCCGAACAATCGATATCAATGCTACTTTGGCGGCCACGGCCAGGAATCCGAGGTCTGCGAACCATGTTGCCGAGAAACAAAGCAAAAGTCCCCTTAGAACAAAGTGCGGGAAGCGAAGAAGTCCTGCCCTTCCCAGCCAGGACTTCCGCGGCACCGCATCCTCAGAGGGATGATTCCAGCGTCATCCCTCAGGAAACCTCAAGTGATTTAAGAACTCCCTCGTTAAGGGCCGGGGGAGAAAGCGATAATGTCCAAAGCTTTATGGGCCGGAAGAAGAAACAAAGAACGAGACTACCGAGATGGGAAACCCGCGGATCAGTGGGCGAGAATCCTCCGCTAACTCCAGAGGGAAGCGCCTATCTTTCTTGAACTCTCCTTTTCTAGCGGACGATACGGCTACCCTCAGATCAGGATAAAGTTCGACCATACCTCCATTTTAAAAGGCCTCGATGTCATTAGAACACATGATGCGCCTACAAAAGCGTCTGGTCACTACCGCGGCGGACCCTTCCTCTTATGCAAGTTCTTCCGTCCCTTCCCGGGCACAGCCACGACTTGGTTTACATCACTTCCAGCGGGGAAGCATCCGGTTCTCGAACTTCGAGGCCAAGTTCCCGGTCACTTGGCGGCATCGGAAGGCGGGGAAAAATCAAACTTCCATCGCTCGGCCATCACCAACAAGATGGAGAGTCTCTGGCAAACAGCCGGCGATTCCCGATGGAGTCTTTGGCGTCCGGGATCGGAAGAGTCGATTCGTAACCCACGTGAATGGCTGAGGACTCCTGGCCCGAAGTTCAACCGGAGAACCAAGGTTAAGTCCATTCGGAGGCGTTTAAAAAAGCGAAGTTTAGATCCGGGGGCCGACATCGCGAAAGCTGGATCTACTTCGAGAAAAGGGGAAAAAGGAAAAGTGGGCCTTTTCGGAAGGAAGGGGGAAACGATGATAAATCGGAAAAAGGATAGGGGCCCGGGAATTGGGAGGAAAATCCTCCCAGATATCAAAAGGGGGGCGGTTATGAAGCGGATTAAAGCCAAGAAAAGAAATCTTCTAGGGTATGGAGACCAATTCTACTCCTCTTATTCCCAAAATCTGGGAGAAATATGGATTTGTGGTGTGAGTATCCAAGGATCGTGGGGCTACTCTTCTAGCGTAGGGGTTGAAGAATCTTGAACAAATATCGGGGAGGAAGGAAAGGCAAGTTTTCCTACTTGAAAATAAAAAACAACGGGGGTAAGCCCCGTCTGGCTAAAAGGGATCTCTAGGTCGGGATTATCGCCCTGGGATGGCGTAATTTTATGATAGTGAGGGGGTTTCTGCGAAGAATTACAATTAGATAAGGGGTAGCATCCCACCCGGGGGTCCTCCCCCAAAAAACCATCTTGTCACGGGATGGGGTTTAGCAAATTGGCGTGCCCCTGCGGCCCGGGGGTCGACCGAGTGGTGGTCACTCAAGTGGCCAAGAAAGGGGGTGTCCTTGTGGACCCGGGGAGCCGGCGTTTGATCACCATGGGTACCTTCGCCCGGATAAACGAAGAAAACTTTACCAACCCTGGCCGGGGCGTCCGTGGGTTTTGGAGGTGGAAGTCTTCCCTTTGGGCCCAATAGTCCTTCGAGTAGGGATTGGCGAGAAAAAACCGGATGACATCGCGATCCGGTTTCGTGAAAACCTCGGGTTTTCCTTGGATCCATAAGGGCCTTCCCGGTGATCAATAAAATCAAAGGGGATCTCCCCCCCACCAATTCTTGGCTCCCGTGCGAGAAAGATGATTCTTGATTACGTCTTGGGACCAAAAGTCGGGGGGGAATGCCTGGTCATTCCTCGAGGGAAACCTCAAAGCCCGGACCCAGAAGAAGTTGGCGGCCGGCGATCTGAATGTTAATTAACTTGGCGTCGAACCTCGACCCAACATGAAGAGATGAATGTTTGGGGTAAAGGGGAAGATGCCCAAGATGGGACCAACGTCCGGAAATCGACGAGGGGGGGATCAAAGTTATCCGCGAAATTAGAGACACCTTTCATGTCCCGGGAGATGCACGGGAACCCCAAAGGCTTTGATGTCCAAAAATTTGGAATCCCCGGTAATAAGCCAGGTCAAAAAAACTGCGACATCGGGGAAAAGAAGCGAATTAAGGCGGCAAAAACCGGGGGTTCAAAAGTTGTTTTCCAAAAAATTTCATTAAGGGTGCCAATACTCGTTTTGGTCTCCAAATTTAGTCCTTGTCAAGAAACCCGGCGGGGAAGGTGGGGGAATAATGGATTTCCCGGGGATTTAAAAAAAACATGTCCAAAGCGACACATTTGCCAAAAAAAGATGCCTGGTCGATTCTCGGCCGGGGCATCTTACTGGTTTAATGGGCGAGCGGGGATATCACCCATCCCCGGCGGAAGAAGTCACCACCGCCAAATCAAATCTGGGTGTTCTTTTTACAAAGGTGATGCCCGGGGAAGAATTTGGAGCAACTACCAAGAATGGTCACAAAGTATTTGTCCGGTCGGAAAAATGCGGGAGGCCCCGTTGGCGACATGATAAAAAAGGGAAAGAGGCAAAGCAACATGCGGTTCTTGGGAGACCTTCCTACCGAGGAAGAATGAAAATGGGTCTTAACCAGAAAATGTGTTTTGGGGGGCCCGGGGGCAAATGCACGGGATTTTTGTTGAGAGAGGATTGGTAACCGGAAAAAGGGGTAAAAAGCCATTATCGCTCAATCTCAATCCCGGAGAGTTTTGAAAGCTCAGGTTTGTGTTCTTTTGCCTTGGGAAGGTTATTCAGTCTGAGACAAATGTTATTCCTTTTAAAGCGAAAAACAAACCTTTGAATGGACAAGGGGGGAGGAAGAGGCCCAACAACCTCCAAAGTATCCGGCCCGATCTACGGTGCCCCGGGTGGGGGTTTTTCCATGGATTTTTTCACGCGGGTCCTTGTGGCAGAAAGGGAGGGGAACAAGCCCTTCCCTACATAAGCCATGCCTACGAGGGTTTTGGGGGGCCGCTCGGCCGAGGTGAAGAAATCAATATATCGCGTGGTAATGGCAGAGTGGAAGGGGAACCACTTTCCTCATAAATCGAGATTGAACCCCGGCCCGGCCATTAAAGAAATTCTTGAAGGAAAAAAATCCTCAGGGATTGTGTTGGTCAACCCGTTGCCCGGAACTTTGGTTAAGAGCCCCCACGCCTAAGCCCGGGCTGCTGCTTTCATAGGCGGCAAGGGATCCTGTTGGGATCCTTCGGGAAAAAAAAACTCCGTAGATGGATCCTCCACCCCGGGGCATCGGAGGCTAATCATCATATCATCGGGGGTGAAGCTTGAACATCACATTACTTCGATTCCACGCCCCAAACTAAAAATGAGGAGGAATATGAAGTAAAGGGGATCAACATATGCGAGAATTGAGGGGCCCCAAAACCATTGGCCTCTTTCGGTTCCCAGCCCGATTTGGGAAGGGAGATCACGGTGAATCTGAGGGCAAAGGCGGCGGCATGAAGATGTCACGCAAGGTAAATCTTTGATTGCACCCTCCGATTCATCAAACATATTCCCGTCCAGAGCTTCAACCAGACTTTCTTAAATTTGGCGGATGGTCGCGTAACATTATATGGGAAGTCTTACGCTCCGTATCAAAAACAAGCAATAGCATTAGATAGAGGCTTGGACCCGGTTGGATCCCCAAAACGATTCTTGAGGATAACACCTTCAGGAAGATCCATGGTTGGTCCTACGTTCGGAAAAGGTCGAATGGTTTGAGTTCCAGAAGGGACCCTTTTAAAGAAAAAGTTACACACCCCCCCTTCAAAGTGTGTAACTCGGGGAAAAATTTCAACTCTCCTCCAGAAATCATGAAGGATGATGTGGCCCAAAATTGCAACCCCGGTAAATAAACCCGGAAAAGGGGGGGCCCGGGTTTTTGGCGAAAATTAAAAAAAAAGATCGGGGAAAGGGGAGGGGAAACTTGTGAAAAGTCCCCTTTCTTTGCGGGAAATTCAGGAAGCCCCAATTACCGGCCCAATTTGAACGTTTTTTCCCTTTTTTTAAGGGGGCGGCCCGGGGGGGCCTTTTTCCCAAAAAAGGCCAAAAAAAAGTTCATCAAGTTTTGGGGTTTTTATTTTTTCCCCAAACGTTAAATTTTCCAAAAAAAGAAACCCTCCGCAGAAAACCCGGGGGTTTTAAATTTTTTTGGCGTAACATCATCCCGGGGTATTTGGGTTCCCGGGGGGTTTAATCCGGGAAAGGGGAAAAATTCATAAGCAAACACCCGAATTTTGCGAAAATTTAAAATCGGATAAAGATTTGGGTACGCTTGGGGGGGCCCTTTTAATAAATGGCAAAGGTTGGGGAAAAATAAAAATCATCTTCAAAATTTAAAAAAAAGATTGGGAAAATTTAAAGGGTCTTGGGGCAAGGGGTTATGCAAGGATCCTATGGGCGTCTTACAACCCAAAAAGATCACCCGGGGCATACCCACCTATCTTTGTGTTGGCTCGGGGGCCCCCGTGGAAATAGGCATTCCCCCCCCAGGATTGCTTATTACTCCCCCGGTGAAAGCGTCGAAAAAAGAATCGGCCGATCTCTTAAAAAGCAAAGGAACCCCCCTTTTTCCCGTTCCCTTACAAAAAAAAGATGGGGGGGCAGTTCCCCCGGGAATGGTAAACCCAAAAAAGTTTTTTGCAACTCCTCCCCGTCCTTAAAAAAGGGGAAAGGGGAAGGCCCCTAGCAAAAAAGGGGAAATTTTTGGGCCCAAAGCGGGGACGGACCATTCAAAATCTTAGGGTTAAAAAACCGGGGAACCTTTAACCCCACAAGATCCGGATGGTAAAATTTAAAAAAGCGACCACGGAGTGGGATCCCTTAAAAATTTTTTACATCGAACAATCCCGCAAGGACCCTTAAAAATGTTGTTTTGGGGTTAATTTTAAAACTTTTTAAAAATTCCGGTATTTTATGTTCATTTTTGCAAACATTTATGTTTGGATTATCCTCTTATCAATGGGGGAACCCCATTTTTTAAAATTTGACCCCCCGGGGATTGGGGATTTATTTTATTTTTTGTTTCTGGTGAGACTTGGGGGCCCCGGCCAAAAATCTTAAAAGGAAGAAAAAATGTTCCCCCCCTGTAAGTTATTTCTTCTTTGGGAAGGTCAGAGACTCTTACAGTGGCCCCCCGTTTAAAACTTGAAAAAAAACCCCATTTTTTTTTAATTTATGTTATTCGTTTCTGGGTGGGGAACCTGGTGGGCCCCCCATTTAACAAAAAGAACTATGTTTGGTTTGGATTTTTCTTCTTGTTGGAAGGTCCGAAAACTCCTCGGTTGGACCCCATGTTCCCCAAAAAACCCCATGTTTTTTAAAAGCTTGAAGTCTTGAAGTTCTTTGGAAGGGGTTGAGACTCCTCAGTGGGCCCCGGGGTTTTAAAACCAAAAAAAACCCCATTTTTTTTTTAATTTATGTTTTAACATTTCAATTGAGTTTTTACTGGATGGGACCCCATTTAAAAGAAAAACCCCTTTTTTTCCCCCCACTAAAGTTATTTCTTCTTTTTGGGGAAGGTGAGCCCCCTCGAGGGGGCCCCCGTAACAAAAAGAACCTATTTTTTTTCCCCCCCTTAAATCATTGAAGTTCTATTGGAAGGTGAGACTCCTGGGGGGCCCCCCAAGTTGAAAAGAACCATGTTTTTTTCCACCCCCAAAAATCATTGGAGTTCTATTTAAGGGGTTAGAGACTCAGAGTGGGACCCAAAATAAAAACTTGAATAGAACCTTTCCCCTTCCAAAAGCAATTATCGATGTTTTTGGGGGAAAATCGAGACTCCTATTTGGGGGGCCCCCACTTTTACTTAAAAAAATTTTTCAAGCCAAAGGGGTTTTTTTGTTGTTCCCCCGGGGGTCAGAGACCCCTATAAATTAGGACCCCAAAGGTTGCCGGAAAACCCAAGTCCCCAAAAGGGTGCTTGATTTTTTTTATTTCATAAAAAACCAAAAATGTTAAAACTATAAAAAATTTGGGGGGGTTTAAAGAAAAACATGCATTTATAAATCCACAAAACAGGATCAAACACGAGACCCCCGATCCCAAAAAAAAAAATGACCGGGGCTAAAAAATTTTTATACAAAGCGAGGCACTCGGCCCCGGGCCTTAAAACCCCAAAACTATCAAAATTTTAATTTTTAAATTAAAAGTTTTTTAAAAAAAAAATTCCCCCTTTGGCCCCGGGGGGGGATGTTGGTTGAGGTAGGAAAATTTTGGGGGTTTAATAGCTAAAATTCCCGTCAAAAAGGGGGGGGCTCTTTGGGTTCCTTTTGGGCAAATCGGCCACCTTGCCTTTCCCCCGGTTAAGATCCTTGAGATAGGTCAAAATTTTTTCCCCCGGTTGTAAAAAAGGGGACCCGGGACTTGATAATGGTTTGGGGAGTTTTGGAAAAAAACCGAGGGGCCAACGCGCTTCCCCGGTCGGCGTTTGGGGCCTCGGCCCAGGGGCTCCCCCCCCCCGGATTTTTTAAAGGGGGGCGAGAGGTTTTTGGGGCGAAAGGGGCCTTTAGGTCCCCAATGCCTCCCCCCCTCTTAGCGGCGGTATCTTCCCGGGTCTTCCAAAAGGTTCATGGCCATGGATGGTTCCCAGTGGTTTTATTTTGCCCCCGGGGGGGGGCGAGATGAGCGGCCCCCCCCGGTAGAGCTGGCCCAAAATTTCTTGGCTATCACGCCTCTCCCCCCCCCCGGTTTAAATACTTGGCGTGGCCCCCAAAGACTTCCTCTTTTAATGATCTGGAAAAAAAAAGCGGGAAGATCCTTGATGCGGGGGGGGGGGCGAAAGGTAAGAGGGGAGACACCTCTTGGCGCCCCTAAAAACCCGGGGCGGAACCAACCCCCCCGGCTTACGTATCATTCCCCCAAAAATCTCGCCATTTTTCCCCCTTGGGGTCCCCGGTTCAATTTGCTTTGGGAAAAATTCCCACATTTTAAGCTTAGCGGTGATTTTGCTTGACTTATCGTTTTGCTCATCGGCGGCTTTCGAGGCTGGGGCCCGGGGTCCTGTACCACCTCTTTTTTGGATCTTTGGGGTTTCAAAGAGCCCCCTTATCGGCCCTACGAGAGAAGATCATCTTTTATATATTAAAAACCAAAATGGAAAGAAGAGTTAAGGGCCAAAATTAAAACCCGGCCTGGGAGATTGAGCCTTTAGGGGCCCGTTGGGAATTTTATGGAATCTAGATAGTCCTATCCTCGGCAAAGGGCCCGGGGGCCCGGCGGGCCCTTTTGAATCCCCCATGATTGGGAAAAAAACCCCCAATTTAAAAAAAGGAAAGGGCTTAGATCCCCGATTTTCCCCAGCTTTAAACTGCTTTTTCCCCACACTTTTTTTCCCTTCTTGGGGGAGCTTGGCGTGGGGAATGCCACCTTTTTTTGGGGGGGGGGTTGGGGCCCCCCGGAAAGTTGGTCCCCCGTTTGGGGGCCGCTTAAAAAAATTTCCTTTGGGCCGGGAACCCGGGGGTTTTCCCCAAAATTTTCCCCTTTTTCCCCCGGTTTGGGGGGGGGGGTTTTAAGGTTTTTGGCTTGGTTTTAAAAAGGGGGCTTTTCCCTTTTTTAAAATTGTTTTTTCTTTTCCCCCAATCCCGGGGGGGAAGGGGAACTCCTTGCTTTTCCAACAAACGGCCTCCCCCCTGGCTGGGCGTTTTTTTAAACCCCCATCCCGATTCTTGAATTCAAAAAAAAAGGGATTAAAACCCCCCTCCCCCTTATAATGGAAAAAACCCCGGGTTAAATTTAGGGGTTGGGGGAGCCGGGGGGGGATCTCCCCTTTAAAGCCTGGAAAAACCAAAAAGTGTTGAATTACCCAAAGATGCCCATACTTCCCCCCCTTTAAATTTTTGCAGCCGCCCCCGAAAAAAAAAGGGGAAAAATGATAACCCCGGGAAAACCCCGCGGGTATAAAGGGAAAAGGGGTTTTGAAACCTACTCTTATCATTTGGGGAATATAAATGGACAAAAAATTCCCCCTTTTTAAATAAAACAAACTTGATTATCCATCCCCGGCCCAAAATAAAACCCCCCTTTCCCCAATCTCCCAAAACATTTTTTGCTATGGGCCCCATTTTTTCTTTTTCCCGGGTTTTCAAATGGGGCGTTATTATTGAAAGCCCCCCCAACTTAAATTCGATGTTTAAAAAAATTTTCTTTATATCGGGTTTTACATTATATAAAATTAAAAACCCCCCCCGGGCAAAATTTTTTTTTTGGACGGTTTTTCCCAAAAATCTTAAAACCCCCCTTATGGGATAAAAAACACCCGTCCCGCGCCATTAGTCTTGAGCTTACAAAGTCCACGGGGAAAAGTGGCCGAAAGGGGTTTCTTTGGGTTTAGTCCCAACCCCACCCCCTAGGATAAAAAGCCCCCTATCACCCGGTGTTGGGATAAAAAATTTATTTTTATGTGTTTAATAACTCCCCCAATTTTTTTAGCAAAAAGGGTCCCCGGGGAAACCTTTACTCAAAAGCTTTTTTTATATCACGGATTTTCCCTTGGGGATAGCGAACTATTAGGTATAATCTTGGCTTCACAACATCTAACCTTCCCGGGGGGCCTCTTTTCCGGCCCCATTTGGGGTTATTTCATCTAGAATCTCCATCATGGGGTCGTGGGGAATAATTAAAAAGGGCCCCTTGGGGGGTGTAAAAGGGGGGGGAATTTTTTTCGCGGTTTGTCACCCCTTTTGGGAAAACCTTTTCATCTTCTTCTATCTACATGGAACCAAAAACCGCGGTTTAGGCTCCAACTTAAGTATCAGGCAAAAAGTAGGGGGGAAATTCCCCGGGGGAAGGTAAAATGGTCCCCCGGGGGGAAAAGGGGGGGACATCCCCTTCGTCATCACTTGGTATTTTTTAAAAAACCGGGTCACTTGGTACCTTGGGGGACCATCATCCGGCTTTTCGGAATCACCGGTCCGTGTTTCGGGATTAGAGGGGCCCTTTTTCAAATTAAGTTGGGGAAAATTTTCTAAAATAAATCCTCTAAAAATAAAGTGTCCATTTTAAAAAAAAAATTATCAACAAGTATATAAATTACAAAACCCCAAAAAAATTTTAAAAAAATTTGAAGTCCCCCCCAAACGGTTTGAAATCAATGAAAGTGGATGAAGAAAGTGAAGAGCGAGGTTGAATATCAAAAAAAAAAAACCAAAAAAAATTTTGAGTTTAATCCAAAAAATTTAAAAAGGGGGAAACGATAAATTTTGTTCCAAAAAGGGGAAAGTTCAGAAAAAATTAGGGAGCCTCCTCAAAAAAGGGGAATATTTGTGGAAAATCTTTCCCATAATCCCTTTGGAATGATTCCAAAAATCGGGGATTGGGTAATTTAAAACCTGGGGAATCCTTTGGTAAAAATACACCTTGGTGGAATCATCCTGTCGGGGGACTTCGGTTGGACCCCTTTGTTAACAAGAAGGCATTTCCCCCAAATTAGAAAGGATCTTTTTAGATCTTTTTAGGTGGGGGTTACATAAAATTGGCCCCTTTCTGAAAACCCTAAGTTGTTGGGCCAAATTCATCTAAAAAAACCCCATGTATACTCTTTGGGTCAAAACTTCTAAAAAGTGGGACCCCCCCGCCCCCAAATTTTGGGGGCCCAAATTCATGAAAAGTATCCCATGTATACTCTTTGGGTCCCAGGACTTCCTAAGTGGCCCCCCCCTTTTTTTGGACTAAGTTGATGGGCGGAATTAAAATAAAAAAACCAGATATTTTTTTTGGTCAAAATTTCCCCATAAAAATTAGGACCCCTTTTTTGACCCCAAAGTTTTTTGGGAAAAATTAAAATTTAAATTACACTTTACTTTTTTAGGTCAAAACTTCAAAAATGGCCCCCCTCTTTGCCCAGAATTTTTGGGGCCCCCAAAAATTAAATAAGTATACATGTATACTCTTTGGGTGAGACTTCTAAAAAATGGGGCCCCTCTTTAAACCCCCGGGTTTTGGGGCCCCCAAATTTTTGGAAATAAAACTATTTTATACTTTTTTTGGCCCCCAAAACCCCAAAAAGTGGGACCCCCCTTTTGGCCCCCCCAATTTTTGGGGAAACGTCTTTAAAAATACCATTTTTCTTTTTCAGGGGATTTCCCCCCAAAAAAGGGACCCCCCTTTTTACCGGAAATTTGGGGCCCAAATTTTGCTATTTCGCCCCAAATCGGGCCCAAAAACCCGCGACAAAAAATGGGGCATGGGGGGGGGGCTTAAAATGGGGTTTTAGCAACCCCCAAAAACAAAACCATTCTTAAATTTTTATACTGGGGTATTGTTCACATCTGGTAGGATTTAAAACCCCCCCCCCCTGGGGGGGGGCATCCCATAAATCACCCCAAAGCGTGGGGCCAATTTTGGGGGTAAAGGGGAAACCCCATTTTTGGGAAAATTCCTTTATACCCCACAGTGGGGGGGAAAAGGCAGCGTGGCTAGACCCAAATCAAACCCGGTTGGGGGGAAAACCGAATGGCGGTTGCATTTACTCTTGGGGGAAAACCCCCCCCTTGCCCCCCCACAGGCCCCGGGGTGACCCCCCGGGGGGTAGGGGAAAATTTCCCCCGGCTTTCCCCAGGGGGTTCTTTTTGGATGTAACCTCCCGGGTTTTTAAAACGATGCCCCCCAATTTTTATAAATTCAATCTTCTTCCACGAAACAAGGTTCCCGAATCTTACTCAAAAATTTCCCCTTAAATTAAAATTTTACCGAATGGGCTTAAGCATGGGTTTTTAGACATGGCCCCCGGTTATTTTTCCCTTTTGTGGTTCAAATTTTTCCTTGTGGCGGTCATATCATCTCTCTTAAAAATTGGCTTACTTGAGACAAAAAAGTTCGTTTATAAATTCCGGATTTTTTTGCCGGGGAAAACACTTTATGGTGGGCCAAAAAAAAAAACCAAAAAAATTTTTACCTTTTAAAAATGAATCGATTTTGGATTTTTTTTAAGGGCTAAAATTAAACCCCAAAATTTTAAATTTTTTTTTAGTGGATTCTAACATTATTTAATAAACTAAATTAATATATTTTTTAAAAATAATTCCTTACTTACATATAAAATGTTTTATTGAAATAATTAAACCCTTCAAAATTCTTATTTAATTAATTAATAGCAATAATATGCATTTCTTCCTTAAATGCAGATGAATTATAATAATTTTTTAATTTTTTTCTTAAATGCAGACTTGTAATTGAAAAAGAGATTTGATATTGGTATATATAAAAAGATCAATTTGCCATACTTATGGTAGTTGGAATGTATATTCTAATTGACTAATTTTATATATTAGTTTATTTGTTTCTATTTTTACTTTGAGGTTTAGTATTATAAATGGATATAATTAAATTGTGTATATATTTAATTGATAAAGTCATTAATTAATGATTCTCCTTGAATAAAGAATTACAATATAGACATTTTTAATCCAATTAAAAAATGACAAATGACACAACCATTCTTAATCTTCCACTTGTTATTATACATCAAAATTAGATTATAAGATAAGATGTCAGTTTACATAAATATATTAAGCATTAGAATCATTTTCTTTTTTAAACATGAAATTTCCTTATATTATAATAAGTCCGATGCCATCTTTTTTATTTTGATGTAAAAAAAACAAAAAAAATAGCATGCTTTGTTTGCTATTTTTTCTTTCATTATTTACTACATTTGGAGATCTCAGAATGAAGCTATTTGGGATGGTTTTGACTCTGTTTATTTTGTGTAGTTGGCGAACCTTGTGTGGCACATGAAGAGTGGGCTTGAAATACCCTTCCTCGAAGGTGAGCCCTTGTTCGATACTGATGCCTCTTTCACTTGGTTGCTCCTCAGTTGTATCGTTTTTTGATTTGGTGAATAATAAAATTTTTATTTGCCAAATAATAATAATAATAATAATAATAATAATAATAATAATCTATAAAAACTACTAATGAAGAAACAAGACTGACACGTGTCAGACTCTCATTGAAATTTTTCCGCCTATTTTTATGCTTATGGTAGGTGAATTTGCAGTAAAAATCATTTCCTAATATAGTTTAATTTAACGTGCAGAAGAAGATTCAATTTAGTAAGCAATATTAATTTCAAATTATTTAACTTGGTAAAAGAGAATAATTTCATGACATAGCAAAAAGAAACGTACTAAATTTGTAAATCAGTATTATCTATCAATATTATTTTCAAAATAAAAGAGAATAATATCTTGATATAACAAAATTATTTTTAAAGATTATTTTTTTTTTTTTTTTTTTTTTTTTTTTTTTTTTTTTTTTTTTTTTTTTTTTTTTTTTTTTTTTTTTTTTTTTTTTTTTTTTTTTTTTTTTTTTTTTTTTTTTTAAAAAAAAAAAAAAAAAAAAAAAAAAAAAAAAAAAAAAAAAAAAAAAAAAAAAAAAAAAAAAAAAAAAAAAAAAAAAAAAAAAAAAAAAAAAAAAAAAAAAAAAAAAAAAAAAAAAAAAAAAAAAAAAAAAAGTTTGGGAATTTAAAGGGATTAATCAGGGGAAGCTCACTTTTTAAAAATAATTAAGGGGTTACAAAAAGGGTTTAAAACCCAAAGTTAAATAAAATAGAACCAAAAAAACAATATAACGAAATCTTAGGTAAAGGAAAATTACAACGGTAAAAAAAAATCAGAGTTGAATTACATCTTTAAAATAAACCCAAAACAAACCACTATAAATGCTCTCTCAAATACAATAAAGAGATCTAAACAAAGGGAGTCAAACCCAAATCAAGTTCATCCCCTCGCTTTCCCTCGTTTAGGTGCCCTGGGGTTCCTCTAAAAAAAAACCCCTTAAAAACAACAAAGCATGTATAAAAAGTGATATAACACACTATGTTCACAAAAAGTTTTAAAACCATTTGAGTAAATTCATTTTAAAAAATGCTTTTCATTTTAAAACAATTATATCAAAATTTAATTCAATTTTTTTATAGTAATAATTCCAAGTTCTCATATTTTCATAAACCTAAGATCTCAATGGATCCAAATCAATTTCAAATCATATCATAACTTTTACATGGGTACCTGAGTCATCCTGCTCGTTTGGGATCGGTCTGATTAGACATTGGGAAGTGTAACACAATGGTTTTTTTGAACAAACGCTAGGATTGGTGCCCCTTTAATCATCACACAACATTTTTGTGGCATATACCCCCATTTAGGCTAAAAAATTTTTTTATATAATATATACCTTGTAATTTCAATAGCATTTGAAAAGTCAAAAAAAATTTTAACTTTTTCATTATGATAAACATCTTTTATTTGCAAAATAGAAAAAAATTTTCTTTAAAAATAGCAAAAAAAAAATTTAATCCTCAAAGGGTAAAACATGCATAGAATAATCTTATCAAAAAATCCTTTTTATTATATTGGGGGAAACCTAGCATGTGGGAATGCATGAACAAAAAGTGATTAAAAATTCTATCGATTTTTCAAAGAAACCAGCTCAAATGTTTCATTTAATCCATCTCAAAGTAAATATAACTTGAAAGAGTTTTGAAATTCATTCAAAACAAATAGAATTTAGTTCTTAAGTATATAAATCTTTGTCATAGGAGATTTCATAAAACACTATTTCTTAAATACTGAGATAGTTTTGCCTGGGAATAAAATCGATAATTGATTTACAAAATACATATTAATTCCCCCAACAAGGCCCACATTTAAACGTCATTATAATAACTTAATTAAAATGAATTTAAAGGTTGTCCCATCGATTATATTGGTTATACAATTTTTTTAATGTTTTTTGATTATTTACAATTTAGGTATTTACGTTTTTTAAATGATGTTTTAAATCCCTAAAATTTAAAACCATCTAAGTAAAACTTATTTATACTATGAGACATTGGGTTTCTAAAAAAATTTTTTTATGCTCAAAACACATCATTTAGTACTTATTTTGTATTTTACCGTTTTCTAACTTACCAATTATTAATAACCGAGTAAAAAATTATCAAGGTCCTTAAACGTCAACAAAATCTTCTCAAAATTTTACCAAATTTATTTACTGTCTATATGAGTATGTGATAAAAATTTCAAGTCCATATGCCTTCATTTAGTAATTATTTTATATTTTACTATTTAACAATTTACCGATAAATAATTTAACGATTACTCAAAAATCATGAAAAATTCCAAATTAGATATATTTTGGCCAAATCTTGTTGGAGACATTATAATATGATTTTATAATTAGTTTTTTTTATCAAGAGTTAATCTAATACCATGTTTTATCATAAGAGTATTTAACACCTTAAAATCCCTTAAAATATCGATTCGATTAAAAAAAAATTAAATTTCAACAAAATTATTCAAGAGATTTTTTTTAACATATAGCTACTGGAATTTATTTTTAAAATGCATTTTAAATATTTTTCAAATCCATATAACCATTTCTATCACAAATACTTTCACAAAGTAGTGTAAAATCATGCCTTTAAACATACAACAATTCATAAACTTAACATGCATGATGCCCACAATAACAATACATGTAATAAATCATTTCTTACTCAAAATTATCATTTTGATATTATTTTTCAAGATTTAAGAACTTCTCTTTGGGAATTTTATTTTTAAAAACAAGTTTATACAAAACTTTCCCAACTTGTTCTTAAATCCTTTAAAAATCACCCCATGTGACATACCTCGATCCTTAGCTCCGAAAGTACTCCTTAACCTTTGGTACAACTTCTCAAACTAGATCCCAAATCCTTTGCTACACTTATTTTTAAAAACAAAAATACATTATTTAGGATCTTTCTATGTAACAATGACTTTTTATTTCTAAATAAACATTGTTAGATTTACTTACTCTTTGATATTTTGTTACTTTGGGATTGATTAGTGTTGAGCAACACTTGTTGAACAAGTCCCCAAGAGACTTTTTTTGGGTAGGAAACAAAAATAGGAGATTTAAGTTGATTGAAGAAATTTTCAAATTTCTTCTTTTAGCCTTTTGGGCCCTTTTTAAGAGAAATTTTTTTCTTAGTTTTATGATGAAATACCCATTTTTTTAAAAATCTTGTTTATAGAAAGATTTCATGAAAAAAAAAAAATTTTCATGAACAATTTTAACAAAACTATAAATAAAAAAAATGAACATAACTTTTTCTAACTTTATTTTTCAAGTTTGGGTCTATGGAAAATCTTAAAAAAATTTTTTTAGGATTTGAGTTTCTAAACATAAATTTTTTAGGTTTAGATGGGTTTTTTTTTTTAAGAAGATTTGATGAGAAAAGGGTTTTTTCTTTGGGAATTGAAGATTGACCCTTTTTTTTGGATGTTTTGGGTAAATGAAGGTGAAAGAAGGTTGATGGTTTTAAAAAATCTTTTTTTCATGTTTATGTTTGTTATGATGGTGTTTTTTGGGGAAAAACAAAAAGGGGTTTGGGAGAGTTTGGGGGGTGTTAAGTGGGTTTTGGGGCTAAAAGAGGGGGAGTATGGCAGCTAGGGGCTGCTGTTTTAGGGGCTGATTTGAGGTGATTTTTATCCTCCATTTGGTCTATTATGGTGCATGAAAAGGGTTTTTATAAGATAGTTTAAAGTTTGGGTAAAATTGTTGTACATGTAACAAGTTATGTAACTTGTATTTCATGTGTAAAATCACTTGTTTATATGTATGAAATATTTATTATTCCCAACATGGGTAAATAAAGTTTTTAATAAGTATTATAATTTTTCCAAATTCTTGTGGGTAATTGCTCAACTTTAAGTTTTACCTCCAAAGTTTACGTTACTTCACGATTCATAATCGCTACAAATTAACAAGTTTCTAATCATCGTAGATTTTTTTTTTACTATCACCACTAATTAAAAAAATTTAGACGTTAAATTAATGGGTTAAAAGAGATTAATTTCTGCATTTCGTTCATGTCATTGCTACCTGCCTATTTGATCTTATTCCTAAAATGAGACCAAATTTGTAATATAATATTTTTGACCCTTTTTAAGAAATTTCAAAAATCATTCAATTATTCAAAAAAAAAAATTAAGCTTCACTATAAAAAAAAAATTATATTTATTTATTAAAACTTTAATGTAAATTAATTTATTCATAAAAATATAGTTAAAAATGTATAAGATCTCACTTGACTAAATTTTACCTAAAAGAGGTCAAAAAGTGACATATTGACTTAGTCGTTTGAAATTGGTATAATATATATATATATATATATATATATATATATATATATATATATATATATATATATAATATATATATATATATATATATATATATATATATATATATATATATATATATATATATATATATATATATATATATATATATTTAAAATACTAACAAATAATTTTCTTTTATAATCTTATAGAAGTAGTAAATAATCTTTAAAACAAATATTATACAAGTATAAAATTAACTCAAAAACTTTTATTTCAATCTTCGTGATTAGCACGGGAATCTATCTGGTAATAATAATAATTCAAAAAAAATGTTTGTGGAATTTTTCTTTTAATTGGTATATTTAATTTGATTGGTATTGAAGTTTGTCAAACACGATTGTATATGTCATTAATTAATTTTCAAGTTTAAATTTTATTTATAGTATAAATATATTTACTTTTAAGTAACAATGTTACAAACTCCATATTTAAAAAAGAAATAAATTATATCTTTTAAATCCTTCGATATATACACTCGATCGGCCTTCTATATCTTTGCATTGTATTGTGTTCTATAGCCTTTAGTATATCTCACGAAACAACATAAATGTTTAAGGTTTTCTTTTTAAGTTTTGATAACAACGGCGGCTTCTTCTTATTCTTCTTCTTTTTCCGAGAACGCTATAACCCTAACGAGCTTAGATGGCCGGAGTGACGACCTTCTAAATCGAAGCTTAGATGGCCGGAGTGACGACCTTCTAAATCGAAGAAGAGGTGGCAGAGCAAATCCGAGTAATTTTTATGCTTAATCAATACGTGGAATTATTGTAAGAAAAATCATGAGTTGGATTATTTTAGATAATTTTTTTTTACGAACTCTTTATTAATGAGACGATATAAGATGTACTGATCCAATATTTTTGTTTGTTAAAAAGACTGAAAACCGTGCGAAAAGCAAACGAGAAAAATAAGAAGAACAAAGGTATATTTGATAATTTTATACTTTTATCATTTATAATAATTGAATCCAAAAACTAAGTAGCGCTATTCATAGTTTATTGTTTTTTGTTCGTTAATTAGATTAGACGATGAGCAAATTTTTACTTTGTTTGATTGAAATAAATTAGTTGTTTATTATTGTCACTTGATCAAAAATAAACATGCTCGTTTGTACTTAAAAAGCTCATATTTTAATTAGAGGTGTTCAATAGGGCAGGTCGACTCAACAGGTCAAGGGTCGTGTCATATTTTAACGGGTCGTCATTAGCGGGTCGGATCAATAATGGAGGCGGCTCATTAACGGGCCTTGATGTAAAGGGTCGGGTCGGGCCGGGTCGGATAATTATAAGTATTAATTACGGCAAAAAATTTACCTTTTTTATATTTTTAAATGATATTATTATATATATATAAAAGTGGGTCGATCCATCGGGCCATAAAGTATAATAAAAAAAATTATTTTATGAACTTTTAAAAAAAAGTCAAATTGGGTCGGATTTAAATGGACTTGACCCGGTCCGTTTAACATTTGACATGACCCGCCCGATTTATTTAAATTTTGACCCGCCCCGTCCCGTTGAACACCTCTAATAAAAAATAAACATACTCGTTTATACTTAAAAAGCTCATATTTTAATTTTGTTCGTGACCCAAAAAAGTTTCGGAAA
>CM033453.1:1075925-1245925 GCA_019425755.1 Amaranthus cruentus
ATCCCAACTTTGAGGGGTATTTTCCTAGAGTAAACTTGGGTAACCCGATGACCTACTATAGTAGATAATTCACCAAAAAAATAAATTAAATATTAATTTAAAATTAGAAAATATTTTTGAAAATTTTCATAAAAAATTATAAATAATAAAAAAAAATTATAAATTTTTTATGAATATTTTTTTAATATTTTTTTTCGACATTTTATTTTAATTTATCTTTTTTTTAAAAAAATAAAACTTGCTATAGCAAGTCATCCGGTCACTGGGTTTACTCTAGGAAAATGCCCCTCAAAGTTGGGATTATTCATGGTTAATCAATAGATGGGATTATTGTAGGAAAATCATGAATAGTTTGGATTATTCTAGGTAATTTTTCCTTAAATAAAACCTTTTCTATTGTTTAAATGAATTTTTTCTTGAGGGAAAGATTTTTTGTATTACCCAAATTTTTTTGAGGGAAATATTATTTAAATGATTGTTGTTTTAAATTTTATGATTTTTAAGGAATATAAATAAATTAGCATATAAATTAGTTGTAGAAAATAGAGGTTACGATTTTGAAATACTTTTAAAAATTGAAAAGCTAGAGGTTTGGAGTTTCAAACTTAAAAAATATAGACTAGTAAATTTCATTACCTACAATAACAATAATTTGGAAAATATTTATAAATCAACACCAAAGTGAAAATTTCTTTATTTTCTAACTCTATTTTAGCAAATCATTCGTATTAGTAACTTAGTTTTGATCCAACTAGTTGGGAAATGCAAAGCTATTGTGTTATTGTTATTGATCGTATTAATTGCATTAGTCATAATGAAGGGTCCAAGTTGGAAATTATTACTTCATTTCTCTTGTTTGAGTAATATAATTATTGTATTTGAAAGGGACATAATTAATTGGATTGTCTCTAAGCACAAAATTATGTTGATTTAGTGGTTAATTTTTACTATTAAGCAAAATCTTGCCGTAAGACTACTCTTTAAAATGCTCTTTTAACCTGCACAATCAATAAGGGTTAAAGGGGTTCAGAATAATTTTGATGTATGTATTTAATAAATAAAATCTTATTTTATTTAATAAATGTTTATATGTTCTTCTTGTTAGAATATACGATATATTCTAAGTCTATTTCAGTTTAGGAAATATATTATTTAGGTGATTATTTAGACATGATTTATGTATAGCATTTTATTCTTTGTGTTTTTAATCTCTTGTATCTTGTATATAAATACAATGGTGGAGGTGTGAATAATATAACAGAAAATTGCTCTAAACCCTAAATCTCTTTTATCTCTTTATCATACTTAATCATGGTATCAGAGCCAACGGCGGTCTAGGGACAGACACCGTTCTGACTTCATCATTTACCTTGTGCAAACCTCACCTGTTTAACCAAAAATGGCTGAAAACGACCCCAAACAGCAACTTGTGACCATGGAGCAATTGGAGCAATTACTAAAACAATTCCAGCAAATAAACCAACCACAAACACCCAGTGCACCACCACAACCAGAAACCGTTCATCCAGATTTGAAAATAGCCGAAAAATTAACCTACAAAAATTACACCACTTGGTGTAAATTGATGCATATTGCCCTTGATTGTAGAGGTCGTCTCAACCATATCATTGACGAGCCTCCCAACCCTACAGATCCGAAATATCAAACATGGAAGCAAAGAGATTCCGTGGTCTTATCATTGATAATCTCGAATATTGACACTGAACTCATCAATCAATTTTTAGACTACACGATTGCTCGTGATTTATGGAAGGGAATTGAGGTTCTCTTGTGCAGTGGGAGAGACGAATTGCAAGTGTTCGATTTGAACACCAAAGCCAATGCACTGAAACAAGATCAGGACTCCATAGAAGAGTATTATGGGAAGCTTATAACAATTTGGAAAGAAATGGACCGAAGGATGTCAAATCCCATGATTTATGCTGAGGATATCACGATTTTTAATACATTTATACAAAAACAGAGACTTTTCCAGTTTTTAGCGGGCATAAACGAATCATTTGACAAGGAAAAGAGAGATCTACTGAATCTCGATCCTCTTCCTTCTGTGGAGAAAGCTTATGGCATGAATAGGCGTGAGATCTCAAGGCGGGGTATCATGACCCACACTTCATCATTGGGAAGAAATCCTCCCTCAGAAATAGGTAATGGTTTGGTGGAAAGACACCGGTCAGACAAGCCTTCATTCCGGCGAGATGGGGATGATAAAACTCACCTGAAATGTGCTCATTGTGGAGGTACGAGGCACGCAAAGGAGACATGCTTCAAATTAATTGGCTTCCCGGAGTGGTGGAAGGAGCTCCGGCAACGCAAGGCTGCCACCAAGGGTCCGATCAACAGAACCGGCGGCAAGGCACATGTCGTCACCGGCGGCTTCAACTCCGAACAGCATGAGGAAGAACCACCAAACCAGAACCCAGGTGAAAATGGTAGAAGTGGCGAAAACAACACAGGGACAGAGAACACAGAAATGGAACCGGTGGAAGAGAGAGAAAAGGGGAGGGTGGGTTTTGAAAACCTTCCTAACTTAGCTTTTTATACTCACAACCCTACCCCTCCATTTAACCCTATAACCCACATTTTAAAGTCCATACCCGAAACCCATATAAAACCCTCACATGATACTCAGCCCAACCCAAACACTCTTGACCCAACTAATAAAATTCCCATTCCAACCAAAAACGTCCATGGGTCCAGTTTTTTATGTAAATCGCCTGCGTGGATTTTTGACTGCGGGGCGACAGACACTATGACTTTCGACCCATATGACTTATTATCTTCTCATAAAAAATACCGAACCCACATACAAACCGCCAATGGGGAATGTGTGCGTGTGGAACAAGCTGGTCCTGTGAATATCTCTCCATCATTGCATCTGAAAAATTGTCTTCTTATTTCTGATTTGTCTCATAAATTATTATCTGTTAGTCAGCTAACTAAAGAATTAAATTGTGTTGTTCTTATGTCCTCTTCTCATTGTATTGTGCAGGATGCTCGGACAGGAGAGATAATTGGGCGTGGTACTGAACATGGAGGGCTATATTATGTGGATGAGACGGCTCAAAAGGGACAAACTTTACTTGCTCAAGGATCGTTGGACCGACAATTATGGATGTGGCACAGACGTCTTGGTCACCCATCTCTAGGGTACTTAAAACATCTTATTCCATCACTTAGTAGTTGTAACGAATCTTTACATTGTGAAGCTTGTGTACTTGCTAAGAGCCATAAACATTCTTATTTTTCTAGTCAGACTCGTAGTGATAAACCTTTTGTGTTGATACATTCTGATGTTTGGGGACCTGCTCCTGAATTTAATAATCATGGTTTTTCGTGTTTTGTGTCTTTTGTGGATGATTGTACTCGTATGTGTTGGGTTTATTTTCTTAAATCCAAATCTGAGGTTTATGATATCTTTGTGAACTTTTACAATATGATTGTTACTCAATTCCAGACCCAACCCAAAATATTTCGATCTGATAATGGGGGGGGGAGTTTATAAACCACAAAATGAAAACTTTTATGACTAACCATGGCCTTATTCATCAAACCAGTTGTCCTTATACTCCACAGCAAAATGGAGTTGCCGAGCGAAAGAACCGTACCCTTCTTGAAATTACCCGGGCCCTTCTATTTGAAGCCCATGTTCATGCCCATTTCTGGCCCGAAGCCATTGCTACTGCTACCTGTCTTACCAACCGCCTTCCCACAAAAATCCTCCAATATAAAACACCTCTCGATGTTTTTCGCACCCATTTTCCTACCTATCCTCTCCATCCTCTTCTCCCTCGTGTTTTTGGATGTGTCGTTTATGTTCATTTACCACAACATATTCGTCACAAACTTGAACCACGAGCCATCCGCTGTCTGTTTATTGGGTATGGGGCAAATCAGAAGGGGTATCGATGTTATGATCCGGTTCAAAATAAGTTATACACTACGATGGATTGTGATTTTTTCGAGGGCTCTTATTATTATCCCCAGCATCGTCCTTAGGGGGAGACTATAAGTGATGACTTGAGTTGGTTAATACATCATCCGATTGTCATAAATCCTGATCAAAACGAGCAAGTTGATAATCCCGCCGATGTTGTCACTGAAACTCCGATATCCCCTCCTGTTCAGGCCATTAGTGACCTGTCTGATGCATCTGAGATTGCTCTTGAACCTGAGGTACATTCTGAACCATTCCATCTTTCTGTGGATGATAATCCTGTTACTACTAATGAGTCTTGCAGATATGATTTACCTCCAAGGAGGACACGGGGCATACCACCAAAACGGTATGATCCCGAATATGAGGCACAGAGATCTAGATATCCCCTTACTCAGGATGCTCCTGTTTTGTCTGAAAGTGCTGTTACTTTCAATACATCTTTATACTCTAATTCCATTCCCAGAACCACTGAAGAAGCTCTTAATAATCCAAAATGGCGTAAAGCCATGGAGGATGAGATCGATGCACTCAAGAAGAATGATACTTGGGAGAAATGTTTGATACCCAAAGGAAAAAGGGCAGTAGGCTGCAAATGGGTATTTACCATTAAATACCACTCTGATGGTATGATTGAGTGATACAAAGCTCGTCTTGTGGCTAAGGGGTACACCCAGACTTACGGGATAGACTATTCTGAGACCTTCTCTCCGGTTGCTAAGATTGATACTATTCGGGTCTTGTTTTCCATTGCAGCAAACAAAAACTGGCCTCTTTATCAGTTTGATGTGAAGAATGCTTTCCTCCATGGTGAAATTGAAGAGGAAGTATATATGGATGCTCCACCGGGTTTCATGAGTGAGTTTGAGTCTGGAGAAGGTTGCAAACTCAATAAGGCTCTCTATGGTCTGAAACAATCACCTCGAGCATGGTTTGGGAGATTCACTACTACAATGAGGAAGTTTGGGTATGTTCAGAGTCACTTAGATCATACTTTATTTCTGAGAAGGAAGGGGCACTTGATTACCTGTTTGATTATTTATGTGGATGACACGGTTATAACTGGAAATGATGAGAATGAAATCAGGGATCTTAAGAGGAAACTCTTTCGTGAATTTGAGATGAAGGATCTGGGAAACCTGAAGTATTTCTTGGGTATTGAAGTCTTAAGATCAAAGCAAGGGATATTTGTTTGTCAAAAGAAATATATTCTTGATCTCCTAGCTGAAACCGGAATGCTCGATAGCAAACCAAAAGAAACACCGATTGCAGTTAATCATGGGTTACAAACTTTAGAAGATGGGGAACCCACAGTTAAGGAAAAATACCAGAGGTTAGTTGGGAAACTCATTTACTTATCTCATACTAGACCTGATATATCTTATGCAGTGGGTGTTGTTAGTAGATTCATGCATCGTCCACAAGTTCCTCACATGGAGACAGTGATGAGAATTTTGAGGTACTTAAAGGGTACAAGTAGTAGAGGGGTCTTCTACAGGAATAATGGGAACCTTGATGTTGTGGTTTATACAGACTCAGATTGGGCAGGAGATAAGGATAGCAGGAAGTCGACCTCCGGATACTTTACCTTGGTTGGAGGTAATCTTGTCACATGGAGAAGTAAGAAACAGAATGTAGTGGCTCTTTCAAGTGCTGAAGCTGAATTTAGGGGAATCGCAAAGGGGGTTACAGAACTTTTATGGCTAAGGAAACTTCTCAGTGAGTTAAACTTCCCTCAGAAAGAAGCGAGCAGGTTGTTTTGTGATAATGAAGTAGCTATTAGTATATCCAATAACCCGGTTCAGCATGATAGAACCAAGCATGTGGAGGTAGATAGACACTTCATCAAAGAGAAACTTGAGAACCAGATCATCAGTCTTCCATCAATACAGTCGAAGGACCAACTGGCAGATATTCTCACAAAAGCAGTTACAGCAGAAGCATTTGGAGATACATTATGCAAGTTAGGCATTGGAGAACCATGACCTAACTTGAGGGAGTGTTAGAATATACGATATATTCTAAGTATATTTCAGTTTAGGAAATATATTATTTAGGCGATTATTTAGGCATGATTTATGTATAGCATTTTATTCTTTCTGTTTTTAATCTCTTGTATCTTGTATATAAACACAATGGTGGAGGTGTGAATAATATAACAGAAAATTGCTCTAAACCCTAAATCTCTTTTATCTCTTTATCATACTTTATCACTTCTAATTGTCGTTTAAAGATCAATGTAATTAGTTAAAAGTATGGTTCTAATGCTTGAGTAAATTTGTATTTTTTTTTGTAGAAAATTAGTTATTATATTTATGGCTTCGATTGGAGTATTTATTGTCCATCATTGGGCTGTCAAGAAATGTCCAAATACCCTCAGCAAATGTCCTCAACAATCCCAAAAATACCGCATTTGTTAAAAATGGTACAAACACTGACGTATCACAGCGTTGTTGGTCTCTCAACAGTATATTTAATGCAATAATTAGAGTTACCCATTTCAGCGGCTGACACATGTCGCATTATGTAAAAAATAACCTCTTGGCATTTCCACTTGAGTGACCTATGTATTGTAGTAGATGTTCTTATAAGATAATTTCTAATTAATGCACCGTGGTTTTGCTTCTCTTGAATTACCATCCCTGTTAAGTTAATATACTTTACTCCCTGAATCAGACATTCAATTCTTGGACTCTTAAGTTTATCATTTATCCACCTATTTTTGGTTTCTTAACAAGTATTTTAACCTTGAATTAGGGTTTCTAATCCTAAAATATACAATTATAAAATCACATAATGATATGTTGTTTCATTCATAAATAATTTTGAGTAAACCTATTATTTATTTAGTTTCGTTCGATAGTTCAATTTCGGGTTGGTCGAGTTTGGTTCAATCGAATTATAAATTTATTAGAGTATAATTTATTCTGCCCGCAAAACCAAATATATAATTCATCAAACTTATTATCATTTTAATTGGATCAGATTAAAATTTGATAGCTTTTGTCTTTAGTGTTGTATTTCTATAAGTAGGGCTGACTCTATAAGGGGTAAGAAAAACATGTGGCCCTGCTCCATCTAAAAAATTAGAAAAATGAGTATGCTTTAATTAATTACTTTACTCTTTCTATTTTTATACATTTTTCTCAAATAGAATTTACGATCTACAATTAATTTAAATTATTTGACTTTTAATCTACATATAATCTATCCAAAAAGTAAATGAAAAGGATAAAAGAATGCGACCAGAATAATACTTTTCTTTTAAGCAGACATCAATTATCAAGTAGTAATAAAATATAATTGTTTGACTTTTTCCTTGTGAACAATTGATCTCTTCTCTGCCAGCTGATCAAAGGTATTAAAATTAATTATAATAATGGCTTAATCTTCAAATTTGGTGTCTTATATATTAATGATGAATTGATGAATTAAACTAATTAATAATATTCTATTTATAGAGATATATCAGATGAGACATCAAACTAACTCCTTGACTTAAGAAAATCATGGATATGCTTTTTTTAATTGAAAAAAACTGATATTAATAATTCAATTTTTTGCTTATCTATCGTGAATAATCTAATTTTTTAATTATTTTCTAATTATCTAATGTTTGCTCTTAGTTTTGCTGTAAATAATTCAACTTTTATTTTAGTTTGATAGCAGCATAACCTATTATTTTTATCTAATATTAGTAATATGGCATGGTGTAGGCAAATTTATCACAAAGGTTGGATTACTAGAAAATAATCCAAAGGTACGATTATTCATAGCAGAGGAATGAAATGTTGGATTATTAATGTCAATTTTTCCTTTTTATTATATATATTTATATTATGTATTTTATATATAAGCCTTCCTTAATTTTTTTTTGAACAAATAAGCCTTCATTAATTTATACTTCATATTCCCTTCTTTGTTTTCAATGTTCTTTTAATTTGAAAATATTTCATATTAAGGAGAGATATTTAATTAAGGCTTTTAGATATATACTTTTTATAATTTTTTATACTATGTATTTAGAAATATTGAGATTCAAAGTTTTAAAAAAAAAACTGTGCAAAAACTAAACGAGAAGAACAAAAAGAATAGAGGTAATACTTTTTATGTGTCTTTACATTTGTTATACTACAAAAGTGTTTAACAAATAACTTTTTTCCTGTGTTTTTTGTTAATTTTTGATTTTTTGTTTTTTTATTTATCAAACAGTTAAAAGAGTGTTTGCTCAAATGAGCAAAAGAGTGTTTGATAAATAATTATCAGCTTTCTTCAAAGGCTTTTGGCTTTTTACCCGCTTTTTTCACTAATAATAAAACAACATACAATTATTTCTACCAAATACCTTTATAATAGCTTGCTTAAACAACTAAATTAAATAGCTGACATATCAGTCAATACTTCTAGCTCATCAACCCAACTAACAGTTTCAACCAATAAGACCAAATAATCATTGCCTAACATAACCAATAAGACCAAATAATCATTACCTAACATACCATATGTCCAAGAAGTTATCATTTGTGGTAACAATTTTGCTGCATGTTTTCACATGAAGGATTTAGGTTTGAAGGTGGCTCGGAGCCCTATGGTTTTTTTGTGTTAGCGAAAATATACTCTTGATATTCTCAACGAGACAAGTATGATAGAGTGTCGTCCATCTCCTACACCTATCGAGCAGAATCATGACCTTGCTCGAGTAACTAGGGCTCCTCATGATAATCCAGAACAATATCGCCGCTTAGTTTGTCGACTCCTTTATCTTTCTTTTACTTGTCCCCATTTGGCCTATGTTGTGCATATATATTATATCTCAATTTATGCATCAACCCCCCGATGCTCATTGGGATGCTGCTATGCGAGTTAGTCTTTATCTTAAAGGTACATCGTGTCAAGAGATTCTACTTTTAGCATCTTCTGCTCTGATGATTTCCGATTGATATGATTCTGATTGGGCAAGTTGTCCTTCAACAAGTCGGTCACTCAGATTGAATAGGTTTTTTGGGATCTACACCTATTATTCGGAATATACTAAGAATCCACATATTGTTTCTCGCTCTTCCGCCAAAGCTGAATATCATTCTATGGTGCTCTTACTTCTAAACTCAAGTGGTTGTGCAACGTGATCTTAGACTTAGGCACTTCCTCTTTATCTCTAATGCTAATGTATAGTGATAGTCAATTTATTTTACACATTGCTCAAAATTCAGTATTCCGTGAACATACTAAACATATTAAAGTTGATTGTAATTATGTGCGAGATGATCTCAAAGATGGTCTTAACTCGTATTTTACCTTTCCATGTTTCTAATACTGAATAAAGTGTCGATATTTTCACCAAAGCTCTTAGGTTTTGATAGTTTCACTATCTTCTAAGCAAGTTGAAAATTTATAATCCGCATGCTCTAACTTGACGGAGGGTGTTAAGCCCAAACATATTGCATGGGCTTAGCCCAATTTTAATTCTCTTTGACTTTAGATATTGTACATATAAGTTAATGTAAAAACATACGATGAGAATACATGAAGGAAAATTAATCAAACCCTGCCTTTGAGCTTTTTCAACAAATTATCTTTAAATAATTGTACTACATACGACACAAGGAACAAACAATATTACTATAAGTTCATACAAACGAATATCATATAATAAATTGTAAAATACAAATACTCATAAAAAACAATAATATAAATATAATTATTTGATAATTCAACATAAATTGATATATGAAGTATATATATATATAATTTAATTAAATTGCTTTCACTTGTTCTTCAAAGCTTTCCATGGCAGAAACAGGCAATCCCAAGAGCACATTAATAGATTTCCTCTCATTTCCATGAGATAAAAACAATGTAACTTCTTTTTCAGGTAATGCAACAGGGCCGGATAAAACAGGTTCACCCCATCCAAAATCAGTAGTATGAAAAGACAATCTTGACCATGTTGTAATCAAAAGAGTCGAGCTTAATGACGGTCTAGCCCTTGTTGTTTCAAAATAATCTATAGCTGACCTCATATAATCATCGGTAACCATTTTAATAGCATTTTGCACCAACTCTACACCATAAGAGAGATTATTTTCGATTAACTCACTAGCAGGACAAATAGAATTAGTAAGCACAATTCCATTCCCAAAATACCCTTTTGGTAAAGGAGGGCTAAATTTAGGCCTTCCATCAACCGCAAAGAGTAGCTTTGTTTTTTGATCAGGCTTCATTTGAAGTGCTTTGCTCCTTGCCCTCCATACAAATGCTGAGAGTGCTTCAAATGTGGTGCATTTCTTTAGGGTTCCATCTTCCATCACTTTCGCCTTGAGCCTTTCGAGTTGGCTCGTGTCGAAGCAAAAGGATCGGTATTGCATTTTCTCCGCGTATAGATCATTGGTGCCGGATATGTCTTGGATTTCATCGAATTCTTGGTGTTTGAACTCGACTTTTGGTGGATCGCGTGCGTTCAAGATCATTCGGTCTAGGAAGGGGGGCGTGTTTAGGGCTAGACCCCGTGCAGTTTCGCCCCATGAGTTGACGAATTCCATTGCGCCGATCCCATCAAACATGCAATGGTTCATGCACAATCCTAACGCGAAACCTCCACACTTGAACTTTGTCACCTGTTTATGTATTATTTATTAGTGTGGACTCATGCGAATTCTTGCTAACGACAACGTTTTATCCAGGACACCGTCTGTGGAACGTGACTACTTAACCAACTTATGAACCAAGTTCATTTTACTCTATTACGGTACTATAAGATTTTTAATATTTTTAGTGTTATTACTTGCCTTCTTTGACTGCCTATTAGATTTTCCCATGGATATATATATATATATATATATATATATATATATATATATATATATATATATATATATATATATATATATATATATATATATATATATATATATATATATATATATATATATATATATATATATATATATATATATATATATATATATATATATAATATATATATATATATATATATATATATATATATATATATATATATATATATATCATATATATATATATATATATATATATATATATATATATATATTATATATATATATATATATCAAGTGTCTTTCTGAGACGTCTTTGTAAAGACAACTCTCAAAAGTCAAGCCCAAATTTATATTTAGAGTTGAAAAAATATATTTTTAGAATTGGATCGGGCTTTTGAGAGCCGTCTTTAAAAAAAACGGTCTCAAGTAAGAATTTGTGTTTATATATATACTTATTCCAATATTTACAATATGAGTGTACTATATAAGAATTTTGAGTTGTATGTGTCAAGGAACCAACTCAACCAAAAGCGTAAGCTGATAGTTGAGGCCCCAGAATATGTTATATACTCTAACAGTATGCACTTGATTATATGCTAGTCTTGACTTTATAGGTGGATGATTGACTCAAAGTTACCGCAACTCAAACATAGATACATGAAACATAATAAGAAAGTTAATCATAAGGTATGTATATATAAATAAAAGCATGTTGATAAGCTATATACTTAAAAATTTATAAAAAACTAAATTTGAACACCTAAACCACCGATCATATGACATATATATCCGCCTATATTTTGACTTATCATAACGGTTGGTCAGGTGAATTTTGATTTGAGTTATTTCTGAATGAGATTCTTTATCTAATCCAACAGTGATATTGCATTAAAGATTGACAAAATATAGAAATCGGTGAAAATAATTGGATTTGAATTACGTAAGATTTGATCCAATATTTTTCCAAGTAGAATCGTTTTTGAATTACGTGTTAAAATGTCTAGGTGATAAATGAAGACCAGTTGATTTTCAATCAAATTTCGAATTAATTCGAGTGAGTCTAAAATGCACATGAGCTGGTTGCAAACAAGATAAAGGGGGTGTTTGGCAAATTAGCTTATTAAGCAATTTTAGCTTATTTTGATATAAATAGAGAGTTAGGTGGTCAAACCAGCTAATGCCATTGTTTGGTGAATTAACCGGTTGAAACAACTTATTGATACGAAGATGTTTTTGAACAAGCTGCATATAGCAGCGGGTTAAAAGTTAGCTAGTCAAAACAGTTAATAAAATTAACTATTATAATCATCTATTAGCTACCAGCTATTAGTCATTTGTCAAACACAATAAAATTCTTACTAATTAAAAAGTGGATATATGCAAAATGAGTCAAGAGAGTTATTAGTAAAACAAACCTGAGCAACAAGAGGAGGGATTTCAAGCAAATTTTTAGCACCAGGAAATTCATAAACCAACTTTCCAAGAGTAACAGGATCAGGCTTAGTAGAGTCACCAATCTCATCCATATTACAATCCGCCTCCGCCTCGACAAACACCGCGCCATCGGTGTCTCCGTCGCAGTTTATAATGAGCTTCCCTTGTGGGCTAATAGTTAGCCTTCCAGCCAAGGGATAATAGTGCACCAAAACCTTAGATAGTGCATCTTTTAGCACTTGTGCAGCTAGCTCATTTCCCTTCTCTTGTGCCTTAAAGCAATAAACTGTACGTACAATTACTGCTATGTTTTGGTCTAAATTTGATAGAAAATATAACCCTTTTGGTGTCTCCTTTTCTGGTTGAACCATTGTTGGTTCTCCTACTTGATTCACTTTCAACTCAAATACATGATTGCCATTCTCTAATCCCTTTTCATAAACCTACATGCAACAAAAATTGAGACGTGTTATTTTATTTACGATGTCTAATTGACTCTCAACGCTAACCACTATACTAAATTTTTTAAAATAAAAAGGATGCTTTTAGTATCCCGCATAAGGTAGGATCCGAGTGGGGTTTTGTTTTTCCTAAAAGATGCGGACAAATCATACCAGTTCCCCCAAGGAGGGTGTAAAGACAGATGTGCGCAGTTAAGAAACCCCCAATTGATAATTGCGCCCAGTAGGAATCGAACCCCAAACCTTGTGCTTCACATGCAGATGCGCTTTTGGTTTAAAAAATTAAATATTTATAAAAACTTTTATAACAAATTTGAGACTATTGGTGGTTAATTAAATATTTTTTAATTGGTGTCAAAACATAAATTTTTGAAAATTCATTTGCTATTTAAATATTTAATTTGTATTTTAATCAATTTTTTTTAGTATTTAAATAAATAACTCAGATTTCACATTAAAAAGAATGAAAGTTTAGGATTAAATATTGTGGTAGTTCGCTTTAAAAAGCAATCAACACGAAATGGATAAAATTGCATAATAAATTTGAAGATAATAAGTAATTCAATTGAAGCAAATTAAATATTATACGCCATTAATTTTTAAGGCCTAATATGGTTAGAGTCTTTTCACCGTGGGTGAAACTACCTCTAAACAAACACGTATATGTAAATATAAAACTATACATTTTAAACTTTTAATTGTATTTTTTTGTCTATTATAGTATACTACATATATACTAATATACTTCCCCGTTTCATAACACTTGCTACTGAGAGTGACATTTTGTGTGGAAAAATATCACTATCAGTAGCAAGTAAATAGAGGAAGTATGTGCTTATGGTGAATTAATGCAAGAATGAGAAGCATGACTAACCATGTTGATAGTCTTTTGTTGGGTAGACAAGTAGATAATAGAATTGGTAACTAAGATGAAGGATGAAAAATGCTTATAGGAAGAGTTTTATAGTTGCATGTAGTGCTTGTTATGCAAGAGTATATAAGGGTAAAAGGGTTTTCTATTTTTGATATAATTTTTGGGCATACACCCTAATATCTTGGGTATTTTTATATGAAAAAATTGGGATATGGGTGGAGGTTGGTCACTAGCCTTGATTGGAAAAAGAATAGAAAAAGGTGATGCGTATACTTTGATGCTTAGCTTGTAAATGGTGTACAATTAATTGGTTTGGTGGGGTTGGCATTCTAATCTTAGGTTATTGTCAAAACTTATAAAATATGATCAAATTTGAGTTTTCTTGTTATATAGTGATAGCTTTCTCTTTTTATTTGTTAGATTGAATATTTTTTAATTGTGATTTATATGCTGATAATAAGAATGATTAACAGTGTATATTTTTTATAATGTATTATGTAGGGTAATAATACTTTGATTATAAAAATATTTTTGTATATTATTTTCCATTTCAACCTAATACCCCTTTGAAATAGCATATTGTGAACGTGATGGAAGTAGAATAAACATAAGGACCAATGAACTTGATAAGAGATTTTCCACCTAAGCAACACTAATAAATTTTCATAAGCGTTTTTTTTATCATTTAGTACAAACTGTCAAACGAGTTGTTATTGATCTATGTATGGGTTCCCTTTATAAATTTTATTTTATGTCCAATTAAATTAATATATACAAGCTAAATAATATTATTAACCAACGTAGAATAAAGGAATTAATTTATAAGAGGAAGAGCTATAAATATTTTTAAATATGCATAATAAAATATTAAAAAGATTATATAATGAAAATATGCATCAGAATAAATCAAATAAGATACCACTAGTTTGACTTATTTTTCTTTACACATTCAAAATATATTATAAAATAAAATTTACTAATGAATCATCGTCATCATCATCATCCTACCAAGTATTCCCGCTCATAGAAACTATGGGCAGGGTCTGGGGAGGGAAGGACGGCGACAACTCATACCCGTAAAGGAGAGCACGACCAAAAGGGAGTCCCCCGGGTCCAAGATGATAGAGATATGTGTCTGCCACATGGGGTGAAAAACAACGCATAATGAATATAGTCTTACTATTTTATGTGTAGTCATTGAAAAAACAGAGGGTAATTACATATATACAAGGAAAAATTACCTAGAATAATCCAACCTATTCATGATTTTTCTGCAATAATCCCACTTATTGATTAACCATGAATAATCCCAACTTTGAGGGATATTTTACTGTAGTAAACCTGGTGACCGGATGACTTGCTATAGCAAGTTTTATTTTTTTTTAAAAAAAAGATAAGTTAAAATAAAATGTCGGAAAAATGTTAAAAAAATATTCAAAAAAATTTATGATATTTTTTATTATTTAGAATTTTTTATGTACAATTTCAAAAATTTTCTCTAATTTTAAGTTAATTTTCAGTTTACTTTTTTCTTGCCTACTATAGCGGGTTATCGGGTTACCCATTACCCAAATTTACTCTAGGCAAATACCTCTTAAAGTTGGGATTATTCATGGATAATAATAGGTAAAATTATTATAGGAAAATCACAAATATGTTAAATTATTTGAGGTAAATTTTCCCATATACAATACAGTGGGATGCACTATTTTTATGGAATATATGATAGTATGATGTGAACAAGAATTGTGTTCATAACAATAGAAACAAATTCTAAAAGGGAAATAGGGCTTTCAACTATACCAAATTTAGTTTACCAGATTTGATGGGCAGTTGATAATAGGAGAAATTACCCAAAATAATACGACCTTTCACCTATTTTCCATGAATAATACGAACTTTCAATTAACCACCAATAATACGACCTTTGATATATATTTTTAGAGGGTTTATGGGTAATCGTGTACGGTATATTCGCTATACAAGTTCTTATTTGAGATTGTCTTTATGAGAGTCGCGTTTCAAATGGGCCAGTCCATTATTATTTAGAAAAAAAACTTAAAAAAATGCGCGTTGTGTAATCCTATTTGGAAATGTTGTTATAACTTATTGAAATTGGTATATAATCTGTTAAAGTTAGTAGTATAACATATGAAAGTTGGTATCTCCAAATAGGTATAATATCAACTTTAATTAGTTATAACACCAAGTCCAAAATACCAACTTTAGTAGGTTATAATAACAACTTTAATGGGTTATAACACCAACTTCAATAGGTTATAACACCAACATACGAAATATGAATTGAAATGATGATGATAACGTGAAGGTAGTAATTATTATGATAAATTGAATTTGTTTATATTTCCTCCGTATCACTAAACTTGCTACATTTTATTTTTTTATTCAATTTAATGCGTTATTTTGATCGTTTATATATATTAAATTATACAAGTCTAAAAAATATAAAAAGTGATATTATGAAAGTATGCGATTAGACAATTCAAACAAGATCCCACTTACCTATATTTTTTCTTATACATTAGCCGCAATATGTAAAATAAGCTTGAACAATTAATAGTGTCGATAACGAAAATGTAGCGAGTATTTCAGAAAGAAAGAAGTATTTTTGTCTATGTACACTTTCTATAGGTGCGTATATGGTTGACATTTCAAGTTGTCATTTGTTTCATGGTGTTTTCTTATTCAATTTAGGTATATTATTTTTTGGCATAATTTATCTATTATTTTTAATTTATATATTATTCTTGAATTTTGTTTGATTGATATGAATGTAAATTTTAATTAAATTAAAGTTCAAATTAGTGTGCATTAACAAGCGTGTAAATATAAGGCATTATGAGGGGTAATAATTGATAAGAATAATTGACATTGATGATACAATTTTTCACCTATCTGCTATAAATAGTTCTATATTTGGATTATTTTTTAACAATCTAACATTTGTCATACTTTTTCCCACAACATACCAAATTACTAATAGTAGGTAATATTCATAGCGAATGAGAAAAAAGTTGAATTATTCTTAGCGTACTAAAGGTCGGAAAAATAAAGGTCGGATCATTCTTAGCGAATTAAAGGCAAATGTTGAATATTTAAAAATAGTTTAAAGGTGGGAATATTCATAACGATTAACGAATGAGAAAAAAGTTGAATTATTAATGTCAATTTTTCTAATTAATAAATCAAATTTAACTAAAACTTTCCTTTTATCTATCAATTGGAAAAATTATTAAATTAGAATCACCAAAAAAATAATAAATAATTTATCCATTACGTGAAAAATCGAAAACTTAACATTATCACATAAAATTTCCCTTAATTTTTTTTTTAATTTATGGTACTCCCTATACATTTGCACCCGAATTTAAGTTGGTGGGTCCTACCAAAAGAAAAGCTAGTGTTAATTGAAGCTTGTTATATGGCGGACACCCAGCTGGAATAAAGCTGAAAGTAAGATCAACAAAAATAAATGAAACTCCAAAATGATTTTAAGGGTTATTAATTATAGGAAAATCTAATCTGTTAAATCATCTTAATTGCACGTCCCTTATCTTGACTGGATGGTTCAACTACTCTAATTAATTCTCCTAATACTCTAATTATAGATTTCAACAACTATATATTATATGGTTAGGTTATGCCAAATACGGTATTAACTTTTTTTAATGATATCGGATTCATTAACTATTCTTTTTTGTATGAAAATTCCACCTAGACCTAAGCATCGGTCATATTTTAAATCGGATCAGTTTTGGTTGGGTCATTTTCGGGTTAGATTAGTTTTAAATCGGATCAGTTTCAAGTCGAATCATTTCGGATTTCAGACATAGTCTAATTGACCCATTGGATTACCATTTTATTTTTTTCTTGGGTTAACTTAAAAAAACTTTGTGGGATAGTCTTATTTTATCTTCAAATTTGGAAAAAGATAATTTATTTTTCGAAAACATTAGTTTCTATATCGACTAGCAAACTAAATAATAAAATAGTAATATAAATTTTAGAGCATCAAATGGTAATAATAATTCATCACAAAAGAACGTTAGAAGTCTAAAATGCAACATACTATAAAAAAGTTATCCAAATAATTTAAACATAATACAACAATTTAAATATTACGAGCAAAAGTAAAAAACATGTTAAATAAGAAACATTAGTTTTTTTTTTGTGCGCCGAAACGTAGAAGCTTTACCCCTTTTCTAAGTTGCACAACCCATTGGGTTCAACCTGACCCTTAGCCAACGGATCTATTTTTTAACAGGTTTCTAAAGTTCGATCATTTTTTGTGTTCGGGTCATACTATATAAAAAAGAGTAAAAAAGATTTTTTTTTTGTGCGCCCAAAAATCTTAGTTAATTTTTTTCTCCTTAATTTGGAATATTCTAAATAAAAAGAATAATCAAGAACGGAGAGAGTCTTGTCTTGCCTTACCATGCCTTGCCTTTTTTCTTGTCGTTAAATTTCTTTTGTTTGTATTTTCGAGTCGAGATTCTCGTTGGTCGTAATCTTCTTATCTGATATTAATAATAAGGGTGTGGTCTATTATCTTTCAGCCCTCTCTAAATCATGATCAAAGCTTTTGAAAGCATAATGTACTAGGTTTGTACGGTGATGATGATAATATTGTGAAAATAATAATGTAAATTTTTTAGAATTCGTTCGTTATTATTGTGGTTTTTAATTTCTTTCTTGTTTATTTTATGTTTCAAATCATATAATATATGTCCTATAATGAATAAAAATTAGTCAAAATTTTTGGAATATGTGATGATATTGTGAAAATAATAATGAAAATGTTTGCTTTAGTTTTAAACAAACTAAAGACTCAAAACAAAAAACGATGATAAACCAAACCTTACGACTTAGCTATTAAAACTATGTAACTAGCTAGGAGTTTGATCATATTTGTCATAAAAAATAACATATCACATTTAATGAATATTTAAATTAAATGTCGTTCTCATTTCCATCTTTTAACATCAATAACTAAAATCGACACTAGAATTTTTGTAGAATTTTTTTCCAAAATAGTGTTAAACTTAAACATAATTATAACCAGAGACAAACTTAATAGGGCCAAATGTGGCAAGTATCCGAGGGAGAACTAAACAAATTAAAGCCCTAAACTTGATCAATCATTCTAACAAGCAACGATATTCCCTCTTTGTTCTCTCCCATTCTCCCTAATTTTTACTCTCGTTAAAACCCTAAAACTTCCATAATCCACCGGCCACCCTAGCCTCTGTTGTCGACGTTTTTCTCGCCATTCGTCATTCTCCCTTAGATTAACCTTTGTGTGCATGTTTGGAGGAATATGTACTTAATCAATGGATTTTTGTGGCCATTTAGTGTCATTCCTTTGGTCGTTAGTTGTTTCATACTTCCTCCGTTTCATAATAGTTGCTACTGAATGTGACATGGTTTGTGAGAAAATATCACTATTGAAAAAGTAAGATGATTTTTGTGATTTAGTGAGACTTCTCATAATTTCTACTCATTTGTTTCAAGAAATTTCAAATTGTCCACAAGCGTCACTAAGTATTTAGTTGAGCATTTTTGCTAGCTTGCTTTTAGAAGTTTGACTTGAGTTAAACACTATTCATCTCAATATAAATATATTATATTTGATAATTATTATTGTTTTATTTTAGCGATTTTGATAGTCTTTTATAAATTTACTAATTGATTATCATGACTTTGAACAAAAAAATTGGTTGAAAATTGTTTTTAAAATGAGTATGACCTTGTTCATAAAGACTTCATCTATTCCCAATTTTGATCTACAATTATTTAATTAATTTGGTGTATAAAAGACAAAAATAACGAAATGACTAATGACAACAATATCTCCATGTAGAATTGATAATATCCCATTCATTACTGGTCAAAATTGAGTCTATATTTACCTCACTGTATAATTAAGTTTGATATGATCCGACTTTAAACTGAACATATATATAAAAATCAATGTAGATACAAATTTTAGTTTTGAACGAATTAAAAATACTTAATCTAAAATCAACCCGATAACTTGAATAAACATCTCTGTTTCTCACTCTTAATTTACTCTATATAATAAGAATCAAAATGCGAGATTTATTTTCAAAGATGGTAAAGGTGAGATTTATATTTTCAATATTTTAAAATAAATTTGGGCATTAAAAAAAAATGATTATATAATCATGTTAATAAGATTAAGTATGTAACAAATAACAACCAAACATAGTATAGTTGAGATGTTACTATCATGATTCTTAAGATGCTTAAATCCGTAAGCGCCGACGCCTTGGTAGCTCCGAGTTAGATCAACCACATTTTCTAAAGCGTTGTTTCATTACCAAAGTCTTATTAAACAAAGTCGCTATTGCGAACACATCATCATCATAATCAGTGTATTCCGTCCATAGAAAAATCATGAGCTGGGTTTAGAAAAGGAAGGACGACGGTAACTCATATTCAAAAAGAAAAGCACGACCAAAGAGTCCCCAAACTCGATAAAAGACAAGAAAATTTTCTGCAACGAAAAGAGTTAGGTGAAGTTGGATCGCAACACATAAAAAGGAATCTATTTTTCTATGTTAAGAAAAGGGCTACTTTCAATTCGCTTCTTTGAGAAAGAAGAGTGACCATTAGATTGCGTCTAAAACAATAACATCTAAATCTACAATCCGTCTTGTATGAGACCGTCTCACGGTGAGACAACGTCAAAACAACAAGTCCATAAGCTAAAAGTTTCTATTATTAGACTATTTAACCTAAGTATGAAACATGTCTCACGATGAGACCGTCTTATACAAGAATTTGTGATAAATGTATTTATTTAGGATCTTGTTAATAACGTTATAATAGTATTTCTTAAGGAAGCTATAAGTCAATTTCAAATAACAAATTAGAAAATATTTTAATTTTAAATTAGATAATCATAAAGTATGTTATGCACCTTTATTAGCAGTTTTTACTATTTTAGTCCCTAGAATTAACATTTGAAATTTATTCTTTTTTCTATGAGAAAGTAATTAAATATTCCCTCCTATTCAGCCTAAATGTCTCATTTAGTTTTTTCACATTTGTCGAGATAACATTTTAATCCTTAATATCTCAAATTATTCTTAACTAAAATTATAAAAATTTGATATTAATAATCCTTGTATTGAGACGAATCAAACAAGATTCCACATGACTATGTTTTAACTTATAGATTAAGGGTAAAATACAAATTAAAAATGATGAATGAATAGTGCTAAAAAAACTAAATAGAACATTTAGGCTGAGTAGAAGGTATTAATATATTTTTCAATAGCAAAATGAGCTATTTGTATGAATTCATTATATGTAAATTTTATTTACGTAAAGTTTCACATTTTTATTAAGGGTTTATTAGAAATAAACATTGTGTTTATATGGCTAAGGTTTTAGATTTATGATCGCTCGGAAACCCCGCTAGATAGAAGCCACTAATTGGCTTTGAAATACTGAATTGTTACATAGTCGTCGTTAAACATTCAATGCATATACCAATAGGGAAATAAGATCGGACCGGCGGTCTGGATCGGAACCGGTTAAGATCAAATCGGACCGGGTGCATCCGGTCCGGTCTCCGGGTCTTACTTTTTCCCAATTTTGGGTTTCCGGTCCGGTCTGAACCCGGAAAAATTCGGGTTGGACCGGATGTCATAAAAGTGATTTGGAAGAGGAGTAATATTTACAATTATTATGTATATACTTATTTAAAGGGCTTAAAATATTTTATTTTCAACACAATAATTTTTATTTCAAATATGTTAATTTTATAATAATTAATTTGCTAAATTATTTTAAAATACTCCATTTTTTAATTTATTTTTGGTCTCACAAATTATTTTCGGTCTAACCGGTCCAAACCCGGGACCGGACCGGACGAAATCCGGGTTAGACCACCGGACCGGATGAAACCGGTCCGGTCTTAGAATATTTGAGATTCCGGTCTTCCGATCCAACCGATTCCGGTCCGGTCCGGGTTTGGACCGGTGAACACTCCTATATAGCAATGTTTAAAATTATGAAAATTTGAAATAAATAAGATTATTTATCAAAAAAAAGTATTCAATAAGATCATAATCAAACTTATTACAAAACTAAGTGTGTAATCCGCAAACCTTAGGTTCGGGTTATTCGCACTTAGTAAGTGCGAACAGACTGAGGTTGCATGTTTTAGGTTTTCAGTCTTTTCGCACTTAGAAAGTGCGAATAGCTCTTGTCTTACATGTTGACCTTGTTTGACCTGTTCGCAGTTACTAAGTGACAAACACTTAATTTTTTTTGACCAGTTTATTATTGTTCGTACTTACTAAATGCGAACACACCCGAACCTGTGCTCTGGGGTATCAGGCGTTAATATTTGAAATAAGTTTGATTTGAATCTTATTGTATGATTTTTATTTATTTATTATGAGTCTTATCTATTTCTAAATTTTCTAAAATTACTCCCTCTGTAACTCTGTAAGTGTATTTATCATTTATGTCCCACTAAATTTACCTCATAAATATTTAATAGGGAAACAAAAAAACAAAAAAAATAGGGAAACAAAAAATATTAAGACAAAAATAAATATTATGGGGTAGTGAAGAGATATGCATGGATGAGATGAAAATGAAAGGTAGATGTATGTATGAGAATAGAGGTGTTCAACGGGTCGGGCCCGACCTTTACACTAAGACACGTTAATAACCCACCCCGTTATTGACTTGACCCACTAATGACCCGTTAAAATGTGACCCGCCCTTGACCTCTTGGGTTGACACACCCAGTTGAACACCTCTAGATGAGAACTAAAAGAAAAATATGGTTTGTAAAAACACAAATTCTTGTGAGAGACAGTCTCTTTGAGAGATCAACTCTAATTGGGTGGCCCATAAAGGAAAATAGAGAATAAGAGTAATAATTAAACTCTAATGGACTGGGCCTGAGAGGCGTCTCTGAAAAAGACGGTCTCTCAGGAGACTTGCTATTGTAAAAATAAAAATGACAAAAATTTAGTGGGATAAAAAAATTGAAATAATACGGCAAATTAATTCAGTGGAACCGAGAAAGTATATGTTAGAGTAGTATAACATATCCTGGGGCCTCAACCCTCAGCTTAGCTTTTGGTTGAGGCCCCATGATATGTTATACTACTCTAACAGTACATAGTAATATTCTGTGAGGAAGTATAGAATGACAATGCTGAAGGCAAAGTTGTTAAAATCGTGATTGTACTTAGAATCGTTTAGAGAGGTAGAATCGAATCGGTAAAATCGAATCGTACAATCGTACGATTCTACAAATAAACTTAAAAATATTAAAAATATCTAGTTTCTTATCATTATTATCCAATTCAAAAGTTTAAATTTATGAATTAAAGTTTCTTTGACTTTATTTCTAAGAATATAACAAAAATTTGTCAATAATTAGTTTAAATCTTCATACGGATTAAGAATTTTTTTTAAAAAAAAGTTTTCATGATGGAAAATTTGAAATTTATGTGTACATGTGAAAGAGATTAGTAAAATATGGTACATAAGAAAAATTAAAAATAATTCATACTATATTAGTAGAATCGGATCGTTAAATCGTAGAATCGTGTTATGATTCTACCTCTCAAAATTTCATTCCAACTAGAATCGTAAGATTTTATAACTTTAAGATTCTACCCGTGATTCAAATCGCTCGCTTGTTTTTAGATCGTAGAATCGTAGACTAGAATCACAATTTTAACAACCATACGCCGAAGGACAAAGGATACTCATCAGCTCTCTAAGGATATGTTTAGGGAAGATGCTACTTTCCCCAACTGAAATAATACTCAATTTTCCTTGTGATCTTAAGGAGCCTTTGTGATAGTTTAGTGGTGTGGATATAGCTTTTCTAATACAAAGTTTGGAAAACAATCATTCTTTTATTCTATACAACACTCTCTACTATATATTGTCACGTGATTTACTGATTTCCTTATGAATTATGAAAAAAAAAATGAATTATGGTTGTGTTTAGACTATTTTAAAGTCATTTTGAGCGTATCACAAATTTAAAAAGCGACTGACTGGCGTGTAAAGTTAAGTTCGGGTGTTATTGAATCAAGCATTCATATTTACATAATTACATGTCGACATCCCTTAACACTTTCTAGTTCCGTCCATATATTCGTTCATACCTTGATTCATCCAAATATTCAGTTCTTAATTATCCATATATTACCACTAAATCAATCCAGGCCATGAGTTATTTAGGTAACAATTCATCCTCAAAAGAGCCTAAAATACAACAGAAAACATCTTTGTTCTTGTTCCATATTGCCCACATTCGACATCACCTTTCTTTCAACCCACATTCACCGTAAAATTATCCGTATTGGCTGAGAAATTTATCTCTCGACCATTACCGTGACCGTTACCAAACTCGAATTTTTGCACCATGATCATACCAAAAACTTTTTTTCAACAATAAACATTATTTGTATCTTATATTTCAACAAAAGATACTAATAGGGGTTACTAATAAGGTTTATTTGTATCTTCTGTTAAAATAAAAGATACAATAAGTATATATATATATATATATATATGTTCATGTAAATCTTTGAAAATTGTTATAGTACGCTTTGAAACTTGTCATGTTAAAAAATAAAGAACATAGTAAAACTTCATAAAATAAAAATTCAGTTAGTGTTAGAGGATTTATACCTAACTTTAGGTAAGTTGATCTGTTTTTTTTTCATTTGATAATGTGACAATTGATCAAATAACATAAAAATAAAGGAAAATGATAAGACGACGTTTCCATCCTTGTGATTGTGCTCTCCTATTCCTATATACTTATAATTCATTCAAGAATATAATTTATAACTATTACTAAAACAAAACACGGCTGATGTCATCACTTTTAAAAATTGCTTACGTGCCACTCTCTTAATAAAGATTTTCCCACCAAAACTTAATGATGATGTCATTGTTTGACTTTTCTACTTTTTAATTATGAATATAATATTATTCATTTAATGTATTAAAAAATTATATTTTTTCAATTATTTATTAAATATTTATAATTTATTTACTAAATGAATATAGGATATTGTTTTCAAAAAATATAAATATAGGATATTTTAAATCATTAAAACATAAAACAGTAAATATTTTATTTTTTAATTTATACAAATAAGCCAGAAAAATTAATAAAACCGTGCATCGCACGGGTATTATCTAGTACTCTTTCTATTTCAAAAGAATTAATCCTTTTTTATTTCAATTATAGTTTCGTATAATTTATTGTGTTTTATTTTTGATCATCACACATACTCTTTTTCTTTATCTAATCCATACATTTAACTTATTAATACGTTTAATCCATACATTTCTTTTATTAGTTTCCCATAAAATATACATTGTTACTTATTTTTTTCTTGATTTTCAATCTAACTGTACTTCATATTTTTTCTTTGGAACATAGAAAGTACATAAAATTGAATTCATAGATAAGAAATTAATAAATTCATTATAATTCTAGTACATGTATAAGTAAGAGATAGATCACTTCATTCTTGAACAAATTTATGATACCCTTATAATAACCATATAAAATATTCGTTACAACTCAAAATACATACATTGTTGCATAAAATTATGATAAATCTTGAATTTAAGATGAAAGATAAGTCGAAGAAGATTCAGAATCAACGTGAGAAATTTAAGATGAAAGATAAGTCGAAGAAGATTCAGAATCAACGTGAGAAATTACTTCCCTACGATGAAAGTTACGATGACAGCCACAAGCAACACACATGAGAGCACGACTCGTTCCATCAAAAACAATAGGCATAAATTGTGTGCATCCATCTAATGCATAACCTCCGGTGTTAGCCGCATGGTTACGTTTACACTCTCTATAACTCACTATGCTCCTTACCGTTGGGATTATGTTTGAATCATTTGTGCTCCATGCTTGTGACCTTAACACCACTTTTTTTGAGCTTTTGCTCATTTTCTAATGACTATATGGAAGAAAGAAAAATAAAATAAAAACTATAAATATGTTGTGTTGCAATGGTACGAAAGTACTTGGTACATATAACAAGAAGAATGTTAGGTATTATGATTAATAAACCTAACTTAGCAACATTTTCTATATTTTCATTGTGATGATTAAGAAGAATGTTAGGTACTAAAAGTAAAAGTGATTGTGACTTAATGGATAGAGCATCTGCATGTGGAGTAGAAGGTTTGGAGTTCGACCCCTACTAGGCGCAGGTATCAGTTGGAGGTTTCCTGACTGCGCGCATCTCTCTTTACTCCCTCCCTGGTGGAATGGGTATGATTTGTCCGCATCTTTCAAGAGAAAGAAAAATATTCCATCCGGACCCTGCCTTATGCGGGATACTGAGAGTGTCCTTTAGGTAATAAAAGTGTTATGTGGTTGAGAATTATGTCTTGTTTCAATTGAAGACTAGGTACTACTTTTCAGGCAATATCTTGAGTTCGAATCTCATAGCCCAGACAATTGTCATTCTCTCGGTCTACCCTATAATAAGAATTGTTCTTTGTCTAATTGTTATAGTATATAACATATCTTGGAGCCTCAACGATCATGAGTTTAAACTTTTGGTTGAGTTAGTTTCTTAACATATATCAAAGGCTAGCGTGACAATATGAATCTCAACCACACCTTATTTAAGTAAAATATTAAACGCGAGGTATAAAGAGATCCTTTGTTGAATTCACTATTTGGGTAATAGTAAGTCCCAAAATCTTGTGTAATGTCTCTTTCTCAGTAACAAATTGTCTTTATTTTGTATTTTTCCGATTTGTTTTAAGTGTTATCAATTGTTAGGGCTTGTCTCCTCTTAAGGGGTAGATTATGGGTTTTTAAAGGTTTACATATGATTAGGTGTGCCATTTTTTAAATACTACATCTATTTTTCAATATTCTATGTGTTATCATGTGATTTTAGCAATTGATGAATACTTCTATTAATCTCTTTTTGGGATATTCCCAATTATAAAAAGTAACTAATATCATTATTATTTAGAATCATAAACACACTTTACCTTATTGTCTAATTAAGCTAGTCATATTGTAGGTTTCTTATTTGAGCATAACTTGAATTATTAGTTATATAATACTTCAACAATATAGGTAGTTTGTCCCAATGGAATTACTATAGAAAAAAAAAAGAAATATTAAATTTCATAATAATAAGGAAAAATTACCGTGGATAATATAGCATTTTGTTAGTTTTCCTATAATAATACCAACTATTGATTAAGCATGAGTAATACCAACTTTGGGGGTTTTTTCATAGAATAATACCGACTTTAGTTTATTAACTACATTTTTTTTTTGTCTTATAATCACCTATAATTGATTTTTAACATGTTAGAGATTTTCTAGGAAAACACCTTTTTAAGTTAGTATTATTCATGGTTAATCAATAATTGGTATTATTGTAGAAAAATTAACAATAGATTACATTATTCACGGTAATTTTTCCTAAAAATAAAAGAGTATTATCTAATTTAATTTATAATTACTTACTCTCTGCCTCACTTAATTTATCTTATTTTTTATTTTAGTGTGTCCCAATAAATTTACCTTTATTTTTATCTTGGGATATAGTTGCACCACTTTTAATCTTTATATTTACTAATTTATTTCTAAATACTCTCTAGTTTAGTCGATTATATACAAGACGGTGAAGTACACCAATATAGTGAATTGCATAAAAGTACAATAGATATGCCACATTGTTGTTTTAAGATGGCCCATTATCATGTGAAGCATGACTTTTGAACTATTACATGTGATTTGGTACAAATACATAGGAAGTGCTCTCTCCATACTTTTTCATTTGCATCATTTAGAAAAATGAGTATATTTAAAAAAGTAGTTATAAATAAAAAAATAGTATGAATTATGCGGATGAAATTAAAAAAGTGTTAAAATATATGGATGAGATTAAAAGAAAGTGGTGGGCCATTATCCAAAAATAGAAATAATGTAAATTAAGTAAGACAGATAAAAATAAAAAATAATGCAAATTCAATCGGACAGAGAGAGTATATATTTAATTTACGATTAAAATAATGAAAAGTCCTTTACCAAAAAGAAGAATACTTACAAGTTACAAAGGACTAGCTAGCTTATATAATTCATACTAAAATGTAAGAATATGTTTTTCATGTGGGCATATGCTCATATGCCTATCATTATTCACATGTACTTTAGGTATAAGATAAACTCATAACTAATATGTTAAATTGCATTAATATAACAAATGTGCACATATTAGGCAATAAAGTTTTTAGAATATAAGGACGATTTTGTCAAGATTTAGTAGTTCATCAATCACTTCATCTTTCCATCAACAATGTCACATAATAATTTTCCAAATGATTTCTAGTATATAGACTATATTAGTAATGGTATGTTTATGTTCTTTTCCAAATTTCGGTTTTCATTGCCTTACTTCATACATTTATATAAAGGTTCTCTTCTCCTTGACTTACTGTTTATTCGATTAAGTTCTAGCGCTAATAGAAAATTATATCTTATTTTAGTTTGAATTAGTATCACTTTCTCTCTACTCTTAAATTGAAGAAGCTTCATTTTCACCTTTTTAACTTAATTAATGAATTCCCAACACATTCTAAGTATTTGAGTTATACCTTTTTTGGTGAGAGACTAAGGATAAACCCCCTTAATCAACCAAATATACAATAAAAACTACACACAAAAACTTTTGTAAGACCGTCTTATTCTAAGACCACAACTAGACCGGCCCGTTGTAGGCACCTGTGTTACACGCGCCCTCTATAATTCCTTTTTTTGTTTTTTTTCCATTTCTGGGCAATTTTCAATTTTGATAAGTGCAATTATTTGCACTTATCCGTGCTATCTTTACACTCCTTGTATGAAGTTTTAGTGGGATTCATGATCTACAGTAATGAATTGTTATAATTTTATCTCATGTATTTAATTTTGTATTCTTATGATATATGAGGTGAAATTAAAGCTTTTGCTAGGCTATGGGGTTGATAATAAGAGGGTGAAGGCTTGGAGAAATAGCCTAAGACCCCTTAAATAAGTGAAGAGATCGTTGCTCGCTGGAAGATGTTTTACTATGAAGATGGGCAAAAGAGAAAAGAGTAGAAAAGTGCTTAAAAGACAAAAGTTTTGAGAACAAATTTGATACATGCTCACTCTTTTGGCCATGACTTTTGATAGAGAGATCATATTGATGCAAGGTTTGCGGCATTGGAAAGTAGACTTCAAGAGCTTTCCAACGGTATATTATGTCCTTATCCGACAACCGAGCAGGAAATGGTGGCCATTCAAAGTTCGCCAGTCAGACCCAGAGCGACGACTCGTCACTCCAAAGTGACGACTCGCTGCTTCTATGCGACGACTCGTCGCTCCTTTGTAACGAGTCGTCGCTTTTCGTCTGATGGAATTTAAACGGTCTTTTCTCCTAATTTTTGGAACCACTATTTTAGTGGAGGTTAAACCCTAGTTTAGACAGGCAGTTTTCTTCCTTTCATTTTCTCTAGAATTTCTTTGTATTCCATAAATTTTAGTTTAAGCTTTCCTTTGAGAATTTCTGTAACACCCCAAAATTTCCGACCCCTTTACGAAACCAAAACCGTAAAGAACGGGAGGAAATTCGGGTGTTACATAAAAGAAAAAGAAAAGAATTTAAATAAACGTTAAATATTAACTTTAAAAAGGTGAGGGAAATTTTGGCAGCATCTACCCTAAAACTGTGCGCGTTTTTTTTTTTTTTTTTGAAAACAAAAGTTATTTAGAATCTAATAAAGCAAAGGCATCAACGGCCTATCAAAACTATCTCACGGCGGAATGATTCATCGCCGGCTTCTCAAATCAACATGCCAAGCAAGGATCGTGGTTCCGGTGTCAACGCTTGCGTTTTAAACCGACTTGACTCTTTAAAACCATACAATTTATAAACCACATAGCGGAAATAACTTACACAAAAACGAGGACATGTGCCTCAAGCCAAAAACATAAACAAATTTAAATACCAAGAAACTACATCTAGCGTCAAAAAAAAAAAAAATGTAACATCACACGCTTCAAGGTTCTCACTCATTCCCCCCGTATGCAATGCATAGAAGCTTCATCACCTGTAATGTCTCTCTATGACGTCCCCGCTGCTCAACGTAAGATCATAGACCAACGCGTCATAGCAGGGCCATCAAAGACGAGCCATCAACAATGAAAACAAACAGTACACGTCAGAAACTAACATCATATCATAATAAAGTACAATTAGCATCAATAAAATATGTCATAAGATGAAGGTGATTTCACAATACTCCAAGTGCCAACCATAACCACTAAATGTCACCTCCTACTTCTCACTATCATTCCTATCTTCTTTATTTCTTTTCGATATCATGACTTTTCGGTATCACTTAAACCAAGAGCTTAACCACTTTCAAATATCTATATATACGTGACTAGAGGCCACCATACCCAACTGGCAACACCTCAACCAAAGGGCGGTGACGGGCCATACCGGCGCCCAATGGTAAAGTATGATCATACCCCCGTACAGCGACCATATATAGATGATCCATGCCTCCGGGAACTAAACCCACTGGGGTACCAAACCAGCGGAGCCAACATACCTAACGTATGTGACTAGAGGCCACCATATTGGGTTTGCAAGATCCACATGGCAACAACTCAACCAAGGGCGGTGACGGTCATACCGGCGCCCAATGGTAAAGTATGAACATACCCCCGTACAGCGACCATATACTGATGATCCATGCCTCCGGGAACTAAACCCACTGGGGTACCCTAACCAGGGGAGCCACAATATTCGTACAGATCTGCTATCTCATCAATAAGGGACTTATTCCCATTACAACCAACAACTTTTCTTACTCCATCACAAATGGATTTATTCTCATTCCATTTCGCCTTATCCAACACTTTCTCACTCCATCACTAAGGGACTTCTTCCCATTAATAAAACATAAATCAACCGCATTAATAAGGGGATCATTCTTTATTCAACTAACATAATTTAACCTCAATAACAAAGGAGTCATTCTCATTCAAACTAACGTAAGTCAAACTTATCAATAAGGGAACCATTCACTATTCCCAACTAACAATAATCAAATCTTAGTAATTAGAGAATCGTTCTCATCAATAAACTTGAAAATCATATAATTGATAACTTTGATATTTCATTCGACGATAATTCATAGATAGTGTACAACATATGCTTTAAAACAATTCAATATCGATAAATATACAATGCAAGATGCATGCAAGAGTTAATTACTGCGTGTGCGTACCTGTAAGCGTCATTGCACGACTAAAAGTCACAAAAATCATCCAATTAAAGTTCTACCTTCCTCTTATGAAATGAGAACCTATACAAGTTTGAATAGAACTAATAAGTCTACCTTTCTCCATTGAAGAAAGAGTAAAAGCTAAAGCAAGCTATTGATCACCTATTTCAAGTAACTTTCAATTGTTCTAATACACACTTAGTCAATCGTTAGCGACACATGATAAAATAATTCTTTATTATTAGTTTTATAAAATAATTCTTTACAAGTAATTTCATCACTAATTCTTTATTAGTAATTTTATACAATAATTCTTTATTAGTACTTATTATCACCACAAACCAACAATAACCACAATCACCATATAATGTCATAATCTATTAACACTTACTCGTGTAACGAACATTAATAGTAACTCATACTTTTGGCTACAATTATGCCACTTAAACTACAAACTAACCATGTCTAGCATCATTAACATGACAATAATCAATTCTAATAACTACGACCATACCACAATAAACTAACAATAATACTCAATAATATGAGCGATATCCACCATCCTTTTTATGATACAAGTGACAATTAACACCACTTCTTGTGACTAACACTCTCGATTACAACGACTATTATCACCTATTAAAATATACTCATATATTCAAAGCTTATACAAATCTACTCAATTTATTCAACACCCTCAAATACACAAAAGTAGTAATACTACTATCATTTTCATTCTTACTTTAAACCCTAATTCATAAATAAAATTCAAATTCACAGTCAAACTCTCATCCATAATAAGATTCAATAAAGATTACTACAAAAATCAACATCAAACTCATAAACTTGGAAATTCCAATTAAAACAAGAAACTAACAACATTCTTACATTACCATAATAAGATTCAATAAAATTTAATAAGCAATCAACCCAAACTCATAAAAAGATTTAACCAAATTAATAAACAAGTAACACACAACCATAGTTTCTAATCACACTTCAAATCCTAAGCCATAAACATGTTCAATTCATCAATTAAAATTTTACCCACAAAAGATTCAATGAAAGTAACACAAAAACCAACATCAAACTCATAAACTTGGTAGATCTTAAGTAGAAACAAGAATCAAAATGGGGGAAGAAGAGGAGGTGTCTTACAATGGAAAAACTAGCAAATGGTGGAGGTGTGGATGGAGTTTATGGTGGTGGTGTACATGGCCCAAAACCGGCCGAAGGGAGGGGCCCAAAACAGCCGCTGTTGGCGGCAATGGGCTGAAACGCAGCAGCTGCTGCCTGCTCGTGGAAGGAGAAGAGGCGCTCTGCGCCTGCATCTGATGGCTGCCGTGGGGCTATGTACGCTTGGCCGTGCGTGGTGGCTGGCGGCACAACCAGGGGAAAGGAAGGAGAGATCAAGAGGGAAGGAGGAAGGAAGAGAAGAAGATGAGTGGGAAAGGCTAGGGCCGGCTGCCCTCTTATCTTCATTTTATTATTATTATTATTATTATTATTATTATTATTATTATTATTATTATTATTATAGATTCACCTTCTTGAAATGCCTAATTAAGAACTCACTTTCATGTTCTCATACATTTAATAAAATAATAATAATTTGATTCAAACCTCTTTATTTAGAAATCGTAATTGTATTTTTAATATAAATAAATGTTAATATTCAAATTCATATATAAAAGAAATTTATTAAAACTACTTCGAAATTAATTCAATATAATTATAAAATCCCCAAGGTTATTAAAATATTAATTAATGACGTCAGAAGATCTTGTGGTGTTACAATTTCATTATTGTAATCTTGGATTTCATTAGCAATTTACTTTTCCTTCTTCAATTCTCCATTGTCAAGGTAATTCTTTTATATTTTCTTATCTCTCTTTTATATTCAAGTTTTAAATTATGTTTTATCTTATGCTTCATGATAGTTTATTTATCCAAGAAATCTTTATAGTCATGATTAGTGAGTAGTTTTGTATGCTAGGGCATTGGATTTGAACCCTAATATGTATGTGATTGCTAGATGAGGATCGGTGATTGTGATGTCGAATTAATTTGATTAAATTGTTATGTATGATCATTCAAGTTAAAGTCTTTTAATTTCTCTTAATACCAAAATCACGAAAGTTGAGGGATGAGAATATTATTAGTCTTGGATGATAAATCAAGTTAATATGTCTTCTTAATCAAAATTACGAAAGTTGAGATGGAGTAGTATGTTATCTTGTGATGTTAATCGATCAAAATACGAAAGTTGAGATTGAGAGAACTCATTTAATTTGATTAAATTTGGTTACCATCCCGAAAAGGAGTGATTAAGTTAGATCGATGAATCAATTCAACGGAATCAATTGCAATCCTTATCGAAATAATCACATGCTATTAGTGGGGAATTCCTATGTCCTAGTCCTTTTAGGGGGTGTTTGGTAGAAGGGATTTGAGGGAGGGAATGGGACTTTGCCTCAAAAATATATCCAAGTCTTTGTTTGGTTAGGGGGAATGGGAATGGGAATGGGAATGGGGAATGGGATTAAAATGGGGGAAAGTCTCCAAGAAAAATGTCTTGGGGGAGGGGTGGTATTTGGGTCGAAACTTTGATTTTATATCTTTCTTTCAAGTCACTACCATACCAAACAAGGGATGGGACTTTTTTATTTTCAAAGTCTCAACTTAAAAGTCCTATCTTAAAGTCTCACAAGTCTCATTCCCTTATGCCAAACACCCCTTATTATCTTGATATCATCATACTTCTTAAGCATTTTCACATAGTTCGTAAAAACAACCAACAAATCTTCTGTTCCCCAAGTGATTAATTGAACGACTCTTGCATTAATCTTGCCTCCTTGTGATCCGACCCGTAATTGTGCTACGACATCCGTACACTTGCAGCATTAAAATAATACCCTAACAAATTTGGACCTTAAAGGTATCAATTTTGACCTTAAAAGTATCAATTTTAACATTAACTAGTACTTAAATATATCAATTTAAGTAAATTTCAATTTGAACCTATTAGTGATCAATTGTGGCGTTAAATTAATCAATTTCTACTTAAATTGAAATTGATATCTTTAAGGTCAAAATTGATATCTTTAAGAGTGAAATTGAAAAATGCCCAGAAAATAAAAAAGAAGAGAGAAAGCGCGATGGGCTGAAATATTGGGCCGTCTTATTCTAAGACAGTCTCCCCCAAGACCGCCTGAAAACTATATGAAGGAACAGGGGCGGAGCCGCGGAGCAAAGCTTATGGAGGTCTTGTTTACGTATATAAATAATTAATGAGGCCCTTTATTAACAATTTGAGAGTGTGATTGTCACTTCAATTTCGAAAAAAGATTAAAACAAAATGTATTGTCAAATAACGTTCTAAAATAATTACAACAATAACTAAATCTCTTATAAGGGTTGCTCTCTTCGCATGTCTTGAAGTTAATTTGTCTAGGATGCTTTCAATGTAACTTCCTCCAAAACATCACTTTCAATTGCCATTAAAGTTAGTCCATTTAAGTTTTAACCTTTTTTTTGAGATAAATAGATATTACCTTTTCATTTCATTTAAAATAATTGAATGGACGAAAGAAGGATAATCTTTCATCCAAATCATACAGCATCCAAACTCCAGAGACCTGCGAGCAAGCATATGTGCTGCTTTGTTACAAGTTCTAGATACAAAAGAGAATGAACAAGATATAAAATCATCAATAAGACATTTACAACGATTAATAATGACCCCAAACTCAGAAATGTCAGTTTTAGACTTTTTCATAGCTTGAACAACTCTTAGCACATCAAGCTCAAAACAAACACATTTTACTCCATTATCAATAGCCCATCTCATTGCAAGTTCCAAAGCTTTTGCTTCAAAAATGCTTGAATCTCCGCCTCCAATGTGAACATCTGATATTGTGGCTTGCATTTCACCCAAGTGATTTCTAAGGATACCACCCCAACCAAACTTCAACTTGTTTGTGTCTGGAGCATTCCAAGAAATAACTTTCACACTACTGGACTTTTTTGATGTGTCGCATTTATCATTAATAAACCACCATTCTTGAACATAAGCTTGTACCTGTGGAAAAAGAAACTGAACATCCGCTAAAGTATCTTTCCAAACTCTATCAATTCTAGCACCCCAAAGGCGCCAAGCAAAACAAATACACAAAGCAGCTTTTCTACTGTCACAAGTGCATATTATAGAACGTATCCAGTCTCGAAAAGAACTAGCATTAAATCAGTCTATTGGTAAAACAAGTTTTGTGTGAGCCCAAGCCTCTTTAGCAAACACACAGTCTCTAACTATATGAAGAATATCTTCTGCTTCATTGGAACAAAGCTCACAACAGTCATTACCCAAATTAATTCTTCTCTTGATTGCCTTCTTTGTAGGAATTACACCCATAGTACCCCTCCAAGCAAAATCACAAACCACCCCTGGAACTTCTAATTACCATATTCTTTTCCAAATATCATCATCAATAACGTTGCTTCTCCATTCATCATTCCTTGATTCCATAGCAACCCAATATCCCAATTTGACTTTATACAATCCATCATTAGTAAAACCCCAAATAAGTTGATCATCAACTGAATTATTCTCCAAAGGATTATTAATGATTAATTACCTATCTTCCTCATTGAAATATTGTCCTAATAACTCTAAGCTCCACCTTTTCCTTCCACCATCCTCTATAATCAAATCGTTAACTCTAAGATCATCAAGCCCCTCTACAATCGGTGAATGAACTTTCATATCTCTTTTCTTTGGAATCCATTTATCGCTCCAGACTTTAATATCTCTTCCTGACCCTATTCTCTATCTCATTCCTTTTTCTAATAAACTCCTTACTTTTAATATACCTCTCCACACAAAGCTAGCCTTACAACTAGTACCCACCTCCCAAAAGGATAAGTTTGCCAAATATTTAGCTTTAAATACTCTAGCCATAAGAGAATTAGGACAAGACAACATACACCAACCCTGTTCAGCCAAAAGAGCAAGATTGAATTCATGTAACAAACGGAATCTCATTCCACCAAATTTTTTAGAAATACAAAGTTTCTCCCATGAAATCCAGTTTAGTCCTTTATCCCCAGACGATGTCCACCAAAAAGCATTCATCATCCTCTGTATCTCGTCGCATAAACTTTTAGATAGTAAAAAAGCACTCATAGCATACATTTGCATTGATTGAACAACCGATTTCAATAAAATTTCCTTACCAGACCTCGATAATAATTTAGCCTTCCTACCTTGAATTTTACTCCAGACCCGTTCTCTTAAATATGCAAAAACTTCCGTTTTCTTTCGCCCCACAAAAGAAGGTAAGCCCAAATATTTACGATCACTATCCTTTTCCTGCACTTCTAAAATATCCTTAATTTCTTGCCTAATGTTCTCACTCACTTTAGGGCTGAAAGAGATTGATGATTTATCAAAATTTATCACTTGCCCAGAAGCATTAGAGTAGGATACTAGAACATCCTTGAGCTTCTGAGCCTCTGACCCCCTAGCATTACAAAAAATCAAGCTATCATCAGCAAAGAGTAAACATGAAATACTAGAAGCACTTCCAACGACTTTTATACCATGCAACTCGCCTATTCTCTCACTTTTTGTAATAGACTAGTTAACCCTTCCGCACATATAATCAATAAATAAGGAGACAGTGGATCTCCTTGCCTCATCAAAAAGTCTTTTTTTACATACTTGACGTTTTGAGGAAACATACATTCAATATCAATTTCATTTACTAGTTCTTTTGCACTATTCAAAGCATTTTGACAAATCATTTCCTTTATAAATTTTAAAATTGGATATTAACCCTTTAATCAAATTAATTTGCAACATCTAAATAACCATGTCTTTTGTTTGTAATTGTTTGCTAACCAAATTAAATTAACTTCAAATTTCATACCAAATGGTGGTAGCAAGCAAGAGCTCAAAACTACCAAGCTAATTATTTGCCCGTCACTTGACTTCACTTTGCACAAAAGTATTATAATCTTTTAGCTAGTTCAAGTAAGGCTTCTTGGACTTCGACAATATGAAGTCTTATAGCCGTAATGCTTTCAACACACGACTTTCCTATCGTGTGGCTGACAATGACTTAAACGTTAACTTTTTGACACGTTCCTTCAAAATTAGCTATCTTTTAGTGGAATTTGCGAACAAAGTGTAAATACGCTAGACAATTCCCAAGAAAGGCTGTGGCTTTGTTTGAAGCTACAATGTCACACAAAACTAAATTAAGACTTTGGCAACCACATGGAGTATTAAAAGCTCAAGGCTTTAAATCTAATAATCGTTTTTGAGCACCTTGATTTTTCTCTCTCATGTTAGACCAATTATCATATGCTTGACCTCATACGTTATCAATGTCAAGGTCGTGAGACATCAATATACATTTTCTAACTCTAAGAAAAGTCTTGCACCACTTCTATCATCAATATTCAAAAATTCAAGAAAAATTCTTCAACATTGAAGGAGTTGGTAGAGCCATCAACACATCTTAAAACTAAAGTCATTTGTTCTTGATGACTAGAATTAGGCGTATAATCTAACATTACAAAAAAAAATTAGGCGTACAATCCAACATTACAGAAAAATATTTTGCTTCTTTTATTTTCTTATTAATAATGATAGACTTGATTTTGGAAGAAAGTAATAACATTGTTTCATTTTAAATAAAATGACTCAAATAACAATGATGAATATTGCCACTAGGTATTTGCTCATCATGCTCACTCATTATAGGATCAAATGCAGTAAGCATTTCAACAAAGCTAAAAAAATGACAAGTTTCTTTTTCAAATAATCGTTCTTTTTTTCCATGAAAAGCAAGATACTTCACAATAGCAACGATTCTAATAAACACATTATTCTAATATTTCTTCTCATTTTTTAATTGTTCTTGAGCAAATTTATCACTCGTGTAATTCTTTTGTAATCTAATTCATAGTTCACACTTAGTAGCTATATTCAATATGTTCACTACTACTTTATGTTCTTAAAGTCTCGCATTCAAATGAAACCAATCAGAATGTCCTTCACAACCTATAGCACCTCTTATAGTCCTTTTTTAAATATCATACAACAAAATTAATAAAAACTCTATCAAGCTATTTTGAGTAAACAAACCATTCCCTGTCGGAAGTTTCGCAATTGGCCATGATTTTATATAGCGCGCTGAAGAAAAACTGTGAAATAAATCATAATATTCTAAGGCCTCAACCACCTACTGTCCTACAGACTATTTCTTTAGCTCCTTCGAAAATTGTAATAATCTCTAGCTTAAATGATCATACCATCATTGCAAACAAATGTATAACATATTAACATAAGTGCAGATGATTAGGCTCTTTGAATATTGACAACATTGGCCATTGCAATGTTCTAATTTCCAGTCTATTTAACGATGGTACACCCCCACAATGAAGAAAACATTTTCAATATACAGATAATACAGACATTTAGATTAACGACTTGAGTGTATGTTCCCGTCTTCAACCTTGAATAATCCATCTTGTATAGAAATGCAAATCCGCACGACATTCATGCTCAATCTTTGAGTTAAGCCGTTTCCAAGTTTCACCTTAAAATCAACATTATGTGTCCAAACAGAACCAACCTAGCTGGTTGCGATCTAAGGCAGGTCCGATCAGAAACTAAGGGTGATCATGGTGGATTCAAGGAATGATAGGAATATCACCTCAGTTAGAGTAATATATGTTGTCAATGATGCCCAACAGCTCGCAAATCGCAACCTTTGATAGGTGTTTGCAATAACAGTTGCACACTTGCCAATCCCACAGGTGAAATATCAGAGATCAGACCCCAATACATGCATCATTGCAGTGGCTTAAACCCGAAACAATGTTCATCAACCGAAACTATTAGACAAGCGTAAATGTCTAAGTGTCAGAATCTGCAACGTAATCAAATTTCCTTGATTATAGCACAAAATGAAGCGTGTGCCCATGTTCGTGAATATAACACAAGTAGTCAAGAGAGCATGAAGTTCTGAGAAGCACAGCTTGAAAACTATGTTAACAAATGCGCAGAGAGGGATCTCCAGTTATCATTCATAGAAACAAAGTCATTTTGCTGCATTTCTTGAAGCAACTGCAGAATCGACTCTGGATTAGAAGAAGATGAAACTAAAGCCAAAATTTCAGTCGATATTTCTTCTAGCAATGATGGTGAAGCAGCCATAACCTGTCTTAGGTGGTCGATGGCAGTTTCGAACTGTCTAGCATCTGCTAGATTGCTCAACAAGATAACATGGGGTTTGGTGTGTCTCAGATGACAGTTACTACACAAGAATTTAGAAGCATATAGTAAACAACCTGCATGAGCAAAATCAGTGACAGTCAAAACTAGTTCAGTAATAAAAGATAGAATCAACTTACATAAAGAAACAACATTTCATCACCCCTATACCTTTTGAAGGAGTGTGACTTGAGGTTGGACTCTTACGGCCCCTTTGGTTAGTGGTACTAAATGGTGGTAATGGAAATGATTTATAGTGTAAAATTCATCAAAAAGTTACATGCCATTCCCATGGTAATGAAACTTTGATCATAAAATTCATCAAAAACTTTGGTTAGTGGTACTAATACCACCTCTCCCAATGGTAATGCATTGGAATGAAATTTATAAAGAAAAATGAGATGATTGAAGTTGGACAAGCATGATCATCAAGGTAGCAAGAGATTTTTCAACCGAAATTACACTAGTTTTCATTCCTATTACCACCGTTTAACAACACCTACCAAACGGGCCGTTATAATCATGGAGATTCCATGAAATTTGTTGGCATTAGAACTTTGGACCCAAAGGTTAGTGAAACAAAATTGAGCCAAACCTTGGCCTTGTTTGTAGGTAAAGAATATCTCCATGACTTGGTATGTACATAAAACAAGTGTGATTGATTTGTATGGGTTTCTCCTTGATGTGCAAGCTAATAAATGTAATAAATACAGCTGTGGAAGATGCCTTGGACTAAGGTGGGCCAAAGGAGTCACGTGGAAGCAAGTGAAAGCGGATCGGAAGTGCTGCCCCTGAGCTGCTCGAACGAGAACATGTAAAGCTGGAATGAGCAGACTGTGCTTGCTGGGTTCTGTCTGTTTTGGTGCCTTGCTGCTTTAATCCGTGTCCTAAACCTACCTTTGCCTATATATACCCTCTAATAATGTTATTTGTTGTGCCAAGCTAAGTATAAGCTTGAGCCCCCATATCCCTATCTTTACATAAACTTTTCTACTCCATTTACTTAGTTCCTCACGCAATATATCTCCAAGATGTAATTCCTTCATGCTTTTTGAGCTTTCATGCTCTCCTATCCTTTAAACACATAAATACAATACACCAGTCTATGATGGATGATGAAGCTAACATTTGTGAATTTCATTAAAATTTTGTGTTATTGTTTGCATTTAATTTCATGCTTAGTCCATCTTATCGCTTGCAAATGGTCATGTTCAATATTGCACCTTCAGAGATGCGATATTCAACCGTTCTTTGACGTTTAGTTCACCGCTTCCGCTGAAGTGGCTCCTACCTAGGCAAAGATGGAATCTTTTTTCAGGTCCAACGGGGCCAACCACCATAAGTTTTTGGGTCATTATACAAAAGTGAAATATTGTCTATTTTTCACAATAAAATGATGTGGCTTTTGAACAAGAGGCTGAGAGTTCAAATTTTTGGCCCCAAAATGTTTTTTGTTTGAATAATAACTTAAGCCCTCTCGAGCTTGTGTCCCAAGATGCACCACCCTAGGCAGGCGTTAGGGGCCGACTATACGAAACCTTATCCTTGTTATTAACAACATTGAGATTCTTTCCGATTAATCCTTAGCAATAAACATTATCAACAACTTCACATAAATAAAAAATTAAACCAGATTAAATTTGCTAGGAATAAGCAATACATTACCCGCTTTACAAAGAGATAGGACTAATGGAGTAACTATAGCTTGTGCTATTGCCATATCCTGATCAGCAACCTTGTAAAACATCTGAATTGCAGCTTCAAATTTCGAGTTATGACAAAGGCATTCAAGCAGAAATGTATATATGGCTGCATCAGGCATTACACCTTTATTTAGCATGTGATCAAAAAGTATTTGTGCTTCATCTATTTGACCTATTTCTGCAAACTTCTTAATAAGGATGCTATAACTCTTCAAGTTTCCATCAACACCATACGAAAACATTTCATCCCATAGCTTCTTTGCCGGGCGGATAAGATCTTCCCTACATAATGCATCCATAAGAATATTATAGCATGAAATGTCGGGGTAAATTCCCTTTTTCCTCATCTCCTGAAAAATGTAGTAAGATTCTCTTACACATCCTGCCTCACACAAGGACAAAATCATTGCATAATAGCTCTCTAAGTTTGTGAAATAATCTTTGGAAGACAAAGTGTTTAAAACATCCAGCATATCATCTATTTTACCATGTTTGCGCAGATTCTTACTCAAACTATTCAAGGTACTAAGCGTTGGCGCCTTTTCTTTTCCTACCATGAACTTGAAGAACAACATAGCCGAACTAGGATCAACCGAGGACACTGATGCAATTAAAGCGTTCAAAACATCGTCTTCAATGGGAAAATTGCCTTCTAAAATCACTAGTCCCAACTCTTTAGCTTCATAAATCATATTTTTTGAAAGCAAGGAAATTATAAATTCACCATAATCACTAGACCTAGGAGCCACTCCTAGCTTCCTTTTCTTCTTTAACACTACTTGCATCTCAAGCATACACCCCGGCCCCTTAGACGTAAAACACTCTGCAACAATCCTGTAAGCCATAAAATCGGGTTTACAATCCCTTTTTCTCAATTCCTCTAGTGCACTATAAGCCTCAGACACCCGACCTACCTCACAAAGCCCATGAATGATCAAAAGAGCTATTATCGATCCATCAAAACTCGAAACAGCACCCTTAACTTTCTCCAAAACATCTAAAACTAACCCTAATTCCGAATCTCGACAATACCTCCACATAAATAACCCAAACCCAAGAGTCGTAAAACTTACACCTCTCACAAGCATTTCATCAAACACCTTATGTGCACAATCCAACCGCCCTTCTGAAACCAACCCGGCAAGAAGCAAGTTACAAGTTTCAACCCCAACATCATGAATCAACGATATAGCATCAACTAAAATCAAGAACCCTTCATGGGATTTCTTCGATTTAACAAGAGAAGCAATAACAGGGCGATAAAAAGAAGAATCAATATCCAACTTTCTCGATTTGGCTTCTCTTAGAATCTTTTCTAAGGATTTAAATTGGCGGGAAACTGAAAGGGATTTGAGTATGGAATTGTAGGAAACTGAAGAATGAGAGAAATTGGGTTGTTGAGATGCCCAATTGAAAAAACCAAGTGACAGAGAAGGATGACGAAGAAGATGAGGGTCGATGACTTGGGCAACGAGGGAAGGAGTGAGCGAGTCACGACAGCCGAGCTTGTGAAGAGTGTTATCGAGTGAATGACACCATGATCGAGCATTGTTTGAAGCTGAGATCAATGCTCTGCTAATGGAGACTGCTTTAGGTTGCATTTGATTTGAGTTTGTAAATTGTAAGAAAAAGAAATAGTGAAATTTGGGGGAATCAAAACCCGCCAAGAATCAACTACAATTCCAACGTGCAACATCAAGTCTCCCGAGAGACCGTCGTTTTGAGACACGTCTCTCAGGTCCAATGGTCCAATCCATTAGAGTTTAATTCTTATCCTTATATTATATTTTTCTTTATGAGCCACCCAATTAGAGTTGGTCTCTTAAAGAGATCGTCTCTCACAAGAATTTTTGTAATTCCAAAGGTTAGCTTGTAACTAGTAACTACCAAATTAATTTTTGTACTTGTTAAGAGTAATTTTTTAGGTAGAAATTAGGTTTAGATAAGCTCGTCTCGGTCACCTATCATTATTAGGATATGTTTTCGAGATTAGTGATCACATATTAAACAGTTGCAAAATAGAGGTTGACTGAACCATAATGCTTGTTCGAGCGCTATATTGTTTGTTCGAGCATATTAGATTTAGATCTTATACCTATTACTGTCTTGATAATGATTTTAGGCGTTTAATAAGGCGCAATGCAGCAACTTCACTAAAAGCTCATCACATTACGTTTCCTTATCCAACACATGTCCCATGTACCCTATACCAACATGCATTCACCATGATGCATTCAAATCACCAACTCCAATCTTTGTCCTGATTTGAGTTCACCTAAGTCACTCAACTTCTAAGACGCTCCACATAAATAGCAGTGAATCTACAACACCGCAATAGTGCTATCAAAGGTTATCACATCAAGAAAGCAGTTAAATCAACCAAGTCCACACACAATGTGAACTTATTGGTAGGCAATGGCTTAGTCATCTTATTGGCTTGTTTAACTTCACCAATTTCGACCTCTTGTTTTCAACTTCAACTTGGATGAAGTCGTACAAACAAAAATATGTTTTTTAATTCCTAGCCAAATGGATTGCACACCCGCTATCAGAATGAAAATATATTCACCAATTACTCATCTTAGGACACAACTCACCTATTTGGCTCTTAAGCCACTTTGCCTCTTGAATGATTTGACAATGGCTATGAATTCCACTTTGCTTGTGGACATAGTGGTTACATTTTAGAGCAATGATTGTAACTCACCGTCAATCCACATTAAGTATACCGTCAAGTAAACTTTCTGCCATCATAACTAGAGTCACAAAACTTGGTCAAGTCACTTAAATTTCTCCCAAACTTGAGATATACATTGGAAATCCCCTTCAAATGCCTCAATCTATGTTACTTGAACTCGAGTACGGATATCGAATACAGGTGCGGATCTAAGTGTCCGATATGGTGTTTTTAGAATTAAAAGATACGATCCGTATGGGGACATTGTCCTACAACTAGACACAGATAGGTAGTTATAAATTTTTATAAAAAAATCTTTTATATAATATAATGAATTGAAAATATAAGAATTAAAAGAAAATAAATAAATAAATAAATAAATAAATAAATAAATAAATAAGAAGAGTTTAATAATAAAAGTAAAAAAGAGAATAAAAAAAAGAAAAAGGAAACAAATAGGGAAAATAACAACTACTCATAGGAAAAGTAAAATAAAAATTAAAAAAAGTAGGAAGCATTGTTGTTAAAATCGTGATTCTGATCTACAATTGTACAATTTTACAATCTTAAAACAAGCAAACGATTTGAATCGCTGGTAAAATCTTAAAGTTGTAGAATCTTATGATTCTAGTTGGAAAAAAATTTTTAGAGGTAGAATCATAACTCGATTCTACAATTCTACGATTTAACGATTCGATTCTACTAATTTAGTATGAATTATTTTTAATTTTTCTTATGTATCATCTTTTACTAATCTCTTTTACATATACACATAAATTTCAAATTTTCCATGATGATAACTTTTAAAAAATAAATTTCTTAATCGGTATGAAGATTTAAAATAATTATTAAAAAAATTTCGTTATATTTTTAAAGATAAAGTCAAAGAAACTTTAATTCATAAATTTAAACTTTGGAATTGGATAATAATGATAAGAAACTAGACATTTTAAATTGTTTAAGTTTATTTGTAGATCCGTACGATTCTACGATTCGATTCTACCGATTCGATTCTACCTCTCTAAACGATTCTAAGTAGAATCGCGATTTTAACAACTTTGGTAGAAAGTACTACTTTCGTGGGACGTGTCATACTGATGCTAAGATGATAAAAGTTTAGAAAAGGCGATTTTTATTTGGGATTAAGAAGTTAGCAGTCCATTTAAAGAGTTTTAGAGTTAATTTAAAGTGACTAGTTCCAAAGAGTTTTTAAATTTTGTTTTCAGATCTTAAATTTTTATTTATGTTTTTTTTCTTTCTTATATGTTTTGTTTTTGTTTTACAAAATTTTTTATTTTCTTGATGTTTTCTTACTGTTTTGTTTTCTGATTTTATTTTTTGATCTTGATGTTTTGTTTCTTAAATTTCCTTTTTTGATCTTAAATTTTATTTTATGATTTTCTAGTTATTAAGATGTTTTGTTTCCTTTTTTATAGATTTAGAAAATGGGTCTGGGCAACCCAAACAAGGCCCAACAACAAACCTATTGGGAATGAACAGCCAATTAAACGCCCTTTAATCAGTGATAAGATTAAATGCCCAGAATAAAGACCCAATAACAAACTAGGCTCTGATACCATGATAGAATTTAGAAAATGGGTTTGGGCAACCCAAACAAGGAGGAGAAGAAGTAGTCCACTCATAAACCCAAAGAAGGTTCACTACTAAAACCAATTGGTAAAGTAGGAGTTACTCCTTGAGTATATAAAGTGATGCATACTCTTTTATTTCTCCGATGTGGGACAACTCACATGTGGGTAACATACGGGCACTTCAACATTTTTTATTTTTTTATTTTTTTTATGTTTTCTTAGCTGTTTTTCGATCTTAAATTTCTAAAATGTTTTCTTGATGATGATGTATTCTTTATTAAGATTTGAGGTATAGTGTTTTTTTTTTATTGTTATAATGTTTTTATTTTGTTGTAACTTTATTTTTATTATGATCATTTATATGGTTTTTACATTTGTGACTTCTCATTTCTCATTTTCATAGGAGATTAATGTTGATGATTGTTGTAACGAATTCTTTGAGTATATGTATAGTTATAATAATTTTGATATCGATATACTCCAACCTATTCACCACAAGTGTCCTATTTACGTTTTGGATACTATTTATTTCTTAATCTTAATTTATATTTTGTTATTAATCTGTAAGTTAAAACATAGTCAAGTGAGATTTTGTTTGATTTGCCTCAATCAATAGAAGGACTATTCATATCAATTTTTTATAATTTTTAATTATACACAATTAAAGATATTAAGAATTAAATAAGTACATTGCATAGAGTGTAAAAAGAAAATAGGACACTTATGGTGAATAGAAGAAAGTATAATTCTACGATCCTACAATCTAATTCGGATCGCAGGTAAGATTATTTTTGTATGATTTGGATTTACATCAACCGATTATATAAAAATATTGTACATTTATAGTCATCAATCCTAATATTTTTGCACAAAGTCAAGGTCAAAGAAAATACTAGCAAAAGAACCATACAAGTACCCATCAAAAGACAAGGCAAAGAGGAATACACATAGTCAATAAAATTCCAAATAGAAAGAGCCCTACAACGAGAGAAATGAGTGACAATAAAATCGCATAAGAAAAACTACTTACAAATCATAGCACAAGTTGGGCTAGAACTAATGCATTACAATAGAAATTAAAGAAATAATAAGTAACAAATTAATTTAGTAAATTAATAACATTTTCCTTATAAAAACGGCTGATAGTTGGTAGCTATTAGCTAATAGCTGATTATAGTGGTTGATTTGATCTGCAGATTTCATTAGCTGGTTTGACCAGTTGATTTTGAGCCCGCTACCATAAACAACTTGTTCAAAAACAGCTTATTCGTATCAATAAGTTGTTTCAACCGACTCATTCACTAAACACTGCTAATAGCTGGTTTGACCACGCAACCCTCTATCTATATCAAAATAAGCTAAAATTACTCAATAAGCTAATTCACCATACAACCTTACTTTTCAATTGAAAGCAGGGGATGCAACTATAAGTCACAACATCTCCCATACTCCCAAGTTACATATTAACAAAATCTAGTTTTGCATTACATGAAGTATAAAAAAAAAAACAGAAATAAAAGGCAGCACGGGTTTTGGAGTCCGGGCTTCCGGCCCATTTTCAGCCCGTATCCGGCTCGGCCCAACTCATATCCAGCCTATCAGCAGGAGATTTGAGATCTGAGAGGAACCAAATCAGTTGGTTGTAAGAAAGAATATTTAAAGCTAAATGGTTTTCCTTTAATGATCGGACGGCCATTATTGATGAGACAACTGTCACCCTTGATTTTGAGAAGACTTGGATGAACAGGCTGCACAGTACTGAAACCAAGACATCTTAAATAAACACTTGACTGTTTGCAAGGGCAATTGTTACTGATTGTTACTGCATATTGTGGTTGACCTTCTATTGTTGTTCCTGTTCTTTTTGTTGTTACTTTTATGTTTGATACTCCACATTTATAACTGTAACCTGTCATTGTATAAATATTATTCTATTAGTGCAAAAATACTCTCTGCTAGAGTATAAAACATATCTTAGTGTTTCGACCATCAGTTGATTTATTTACATGATATCAAAAGCCAACGTGATAAGAGATCACGAGTTAGAATCTCAACCACCCATCAACTAAAGTGGAATATTCAGCGTCTATGCACATCTACACTTTTAGCCCAAAAGACTCTTGTGTAAGAGGCGTGTTAAAGTATATATAACATATCTTGGGGTCTCAACCATCAGCTTAGTCTTTTGATTAAGTTGGTTCATTGACAATCGATGTGTTGCATTGTGGTTGCATCATTTATAGCGAAAAAAATACGATTTCAGTTATGATTAGACTAACTGATGTAATTATACCCTTAAAATGTGCAATTGTTTGTTGTATAATAGTAGTATAAAATTATGGTTTTGGTTGCAATTGTAACAAGGGTCACATTCATGAACGATCAAGGGAGAACACAACCACAATGGTATAAAGTTATTTTATATATTGCGATTAATATGTAAGAATAAATATAGTCAAGTGAAATCTTATTTGAATCGTATAATCACATTTTTTCATAATAGTAAATTTCTTTAACTATTAGATTTGTATAGTTCAATATATAAATGATCAAAATAACCTTTTGAGTTGCGTTAAAGGTCAAATATAGCAAATATAGTAAAACGGAAAAAATATTAAACTCTATATATTTAAAAAAATTAATACATGTGCTGTTAAACTAGTAGAAGTTTTTCCATGTCACACAACTTAATCAAGTTTGAACCTTAGTATACACTTCTTTGCTTTTTTCAAAGTGTTTTAAAACAATTAAAACTTGTTTATTTGATTCAACGTCATTTAATTTTATTTAGAATATGCCATGTGTACAATCGAGAAAAACATGAAAATATCTCACTTCAAATGTCTCATTTTATTTTTTAGTCGTGATTTTTTTACCTAAATACCTCGTGTTCACACTAGTAATGACCCTATTTTTTACCTTTACAATTAATCTAATTAATTAAAATACCCCAACTAATACTATTTTAATGGATTCCAGACCACCCTTAATAAACATGCCCAAGCAAATGAGACAACTAAACAAACTTAAAGGAGTAATATTTTTTATTAAAATTGATAACAAAACATACCTCCTCCGTTCCATTATACTTGCTACATTTGACTGAAATGTAGCAAGTATTTCATAACGGAGAAAGTGAGATGGAAGATTACAAGTACAACTTACCCTGTTGACAAACCAAGAAGAAGACAGCAACTAATGCAAAAAGGTTAAAAAATGCAGCCATTTATGTAGTATGTTCTACAACAAATAAAGCACACAAATTAATATTGAAGGGATTTGATTTGGTTAGTTTTGGGTGTAGATTTGGTTGGAAATGGGGAAGTTGGGATGAGTATATATAGAGTTTTGACTTCCAACTACATAAAAAGGATGGTCAAAGAATTACACCAACAGCCTGCCGATAATTGCGCCATTTTTATTACTTTGGGATAATTAATTACCTTAAATTAATATTAATCACCTATCCGTATTGAAGTTTATATGCTAATTATTGTATTAGTTGGACTTAGAGTCGTTTTGAAAGATTTGAGAGTCTTGTGCAAAATTTTTATTTTGCAGTTTATTTATAGTAAATATAGTTATTTTATTACAAAACTTAGCATTTTTTATTAACTTTTCATATATGGGAGAAAGAGGGGGCACGTGCGGTCGATCACCCCGCACACCCTATATGGCCCCACTTGTTAGACTATTTAGCTAGAGAACGGCTTACGGTGAAACCAATTTGTGAATATTATTCCTTTTTTAAATTTGCGTCTATAAATTTGCGTCATTTTTATTGCTTAGGATTAGGATGTGTTTCGATGGAAGAAAATTAAGAAAAATAAACGAAATAGATTCTGAAAGATGAAGATCTCTTGTTTGGATAACAAAATGGAAAAGAATTAAGGGAGAGAAATTAGATAAATAATTTTTTGTTAAGGTCTTAATCTTTTATAATTTTTTTTTCTTCATAAAGAAACAAAAATTACTATACTTATATTTCTATTTTCTTCATTTTCCCTTCCTATCTTCCAAAGTGTTTTCTTTCTCTCCAAAATTGGATGTTATCTTAACATAGTGTTAATCTCATTTATACTCCCTTCATTTTCCTTAAAATTTTTCCGACTTGATCAAAAACACTCTCAAAAGAAATGTCAAAGGAGTCAAATTCAAAGGAATGAAGTAGTGTATATTAATTTTTCTAAATTATCTATCCACTTAAATCGCTCTTTTTACTGAATATTAATTTTTCTTAAAAATGTATTTTTCTTTGATAGCCTAAGGTGATTAATTACTAAGATTTAAATCTTATGTGATGCGTTTATTTTGAATTTATTTATGGCCTTGATTTATGCACATTTTTTGTTTTTCTTCATTCCATGTCTTGTACCGACATCATGGTTTGACTTCAACTTTTTGATGGAGAATATCAATTTATTACGTTTAATTGATTGATTGTAAATCTTACTTTTCCATGCAAGTTAAACATAAGATATTGCGGTTTGCCCATAATTAAACATTTATGATGATTATGTTGTTTATGTATGGGTATTTGATAAAAATAAAAAAAAATAAAAAAAAGCTTATTGAACAATTTTAACTTATTTTGACATAAATAGATAATTAGGTTTGTGAAATCATTTAATTCACGTACTTGGTAATTAGGTTTATTATCAATAAGTTAAATTTGAATAAGTTGCACTTAGCAGCATTTTTAAAATCAACTGATTAAACCAACTGGTTAAATTAGTTATTTTAATCATCTACAACTATCAGCTATCAATCATTAATCAAACACTATCATACTAATTTTTTTGAATTAAACATAATAAACAATTTCAATAAAAAAATTGCTATAATGATAATTTTTAGAGATGAGAATACTTTTTGTTACACTATATTTTATTAGGTGAGAAATAGGTGATATTCTATTGGGTGAGAAATGTCATGCCCATGTTTAATGTCAAATGCATATCATGATGCACATTATCTAAAACAATTAATGTTATATGGTTTATTATCATACTAGATTATACCCTCACGGCTTAATTAAAATTTCTGACATATTTGTATAAACAAAAATAAAAAATTTTCGGCTTTATATTTTAACCATCTCAAAATATCATATACTCATTTAATAAAAACATATAAATATTTTATAAAAAACTTGAAAAAAATAAAATAAAATTTACTTTTATGACTTTCTAATACATTAAATGATGTGACATAAAAAGTAAAAAAATTAAACTTAGTAAAGTCAAAGATATTAATAGTAGTCATTATACAATGACATCATCTTTAAGTTTTAGAGAGAAATTTTTTATTGAGAGAATGACACGTAAGCAATTTTAATAAGTGATGACATCAGCAGTGTTTTGGGATTAAAATAATTAGGTCAATCTTAAATCTAAAGAAAAATTATACTACTCTTTAAAAAGTAAAGATTACTCCTGATTAGTGAAAGAACCCTTAAAAATGAAGTTAATCCGTACTTAACTCCGTAGCACTATTCCAAATTAGCAATCCATGTGATTGTTCCTGATATGGTGCAAAAATCTCACAATTTTTTTTATATCTATATGCGTTTTATTTAGCTCTCACGTGGCAGAAACGTCTCTTCATCTTTCTCGAGCCGGAGGACTCTTTTTGGCCGTGTTCTTCTTTATGGGTATGAGTTGTCCCCATTCTTTCCCCTTCAGACCTTATCCGGTCCATAATTTTCTATGATCAGGATACACTAGGTAGGATGATGATGTAGCTGATATATCATATGACGTGCAACTGCAGTCTATTTCATACAATTAATTTGTCTTATTGACACATTGAACTATTGGGATAGTCCAAAATCCAAATCATTCAATTACAAACACAATTAATATTAAATTATATAATATATATTACAGAAAAATAATAGTCTAGCTTCCCGCCATGGTTATCAGAATTTCGATCCTGATCAACGATTCTACGATCCTACGATTCATAATTTGGCAACCTATTCGGATCGTAGATAGGATCTTAATGTTGGTAGAATCGTACGATCCTACATAGCTCCTTGATTTAAGTGGTAGGATCATAACGCGATTCTACGATCCTAAGATCTTACGATCCGATCCTACAAGGGTAATTTCAATCGTACAAAAATTTCATATAATCTAGATTTTACTTATGTATATATATGTATATATCTAAACAATTATATCAATATGACTAAAATTCAAGTTTTTCTTGATTCGCATTTTAAAAATGAGTATTAAAAGTATTCTTTTACAAAACTTAATAGTTGAAGTCAAATAAGTGTTAGTTTAATCCTTAAAACTTAAAAAACGAACAAATACAATTGAAAATTAGTTATTTAAAGCATATTAATGCATATTTGTAGGATCACACGATCCTACGATCCGATTCTACCGATTTCGATCCTACCTCCTCAACGATCCTACGTAGAATCCCGATCCTAACAACCTTGCTTCCCGCTACAACATATATATAGAGGTGCATATACTTATTCGGCGAGCCCTATATTTGTATACCCTATAGTTACTTTTATAGCTTTTTTGTCGCATCTGTCTTTATGGATGTTCCATACACTTTTATATTTTTTATGAGCAGGATAAACCGAGCCAACACGACTAAAGGATAGAAGAGTTGAAATCAGCAAAATAAGTGGGCAATAACATGTGAGTATAATGCCCATTTGCATGTGCCCATTTGGACTATACATGTGCATTGGTGGTTACAACTTACAAGTCGTTGGTAATATGAGCAATTTGTCCACTTCAAAACATACCCATTTGTAGTTGCCTCTTTTGTGGGTGCTACTGTTCCCTTTTGTGTCATCTCTAAACTCCCAACATTTTTTAAGGGACTAATTTTTTATTGAGGCTTTTTCACCGTTAAACGACTTTGATTAGATCAACTCAAACTATTTAAAAAGAAAAAAAATATTTTCTGTACAAGAATAAATTCAAATCTCACTATTTTTTTTTAGAATTTTTTACTAATGAATCTTTTGTAGTAATCATTTCTGGATTTGGACTAGTCTTTTCATATTTTCAGTTAAATTCAACTGTTACTTGTCTTACACATGTCCATATTTGGATTCCTGAGTCATGTTTTGGAAATCATATTTTGATTTCATTGTAAAAAGAGTCGTTCCTGAGGGTAATTTTGATGTGCAACCGCCTAAGGTCAACTCATGAAGGGGCTCAAATTGAATTAAATCCAATAATTGAAAATCAGTATTTGTATAAGTAGCTTTTAACATGGATCGACCACTAAACTGCATAATTGGAGAAAAAACAACCAAACTTTGCTTATATAAAGGCCCTATTTTTTTTTCCGCCTAGGGTCCAATAATTATCAGGAACGACTTCTCCTAGGGCCCAATAATTATCAGAAACGACACTGATTATAAAGGAGATCTTGATCTACAAGAAAGAAAGGACAAGGGCAATTGATATTTTCAATAAGGGGTGAGAATATCAAACCCCTGTTACTAATAATTTAAATTAGTATAGAAATTCGTGAAATAAAGGAATATATATAAATATCTAACTTAAAAAGAATAATGAAAATAAATATTATCGTGATTAGATTTATCGATTACGTTACTTTTTCGACGCTTAAATTAAATATTGATTTTTGAAAATTATTTATTGTATGTATGGTTTTTTATTCATTTAAATATATCAAATTCTAGGTTAGTTATATATAGAATTGCTATAATAAAATATATAAATACTTTACTTAATTTAGCTCTAATTTAAAAACAATCAGATTTTAAATTAGGTAAATATTGCATGTACATGTATCATTCACTAGAATAATTTTATCTGTCAAGGCTCCATAAGGTTGATATACATTTGTTAATTTCGAGCATTTTCATTAATATGTATTATTAAAAAATTCAGATTCTAAATTAGATAAATATTTTTATATAATCAACTATCGTTCACTATAATAATTACATCTGTCAAGGCTCTCTAAAATTGACATTTGCTATTTTCTAACATTTTTATTAATATGTATTATTTAAAGGCGGCTCTCTAAAATTGACATTTGCTATTTTCTAACATTTTTATTAATATGTATTATTTAAAGGCGGATTGATATAAGATCAAATAACTAAAATACATTTTGGCATCAATGATAGATCTTGAATAGTAAGTTAGAGGGGACTAATGGTATTATTAATTCTGGCAAAAAAATAAGAAAAATTGAAAAAAGTGAGATTATTACCAAACTTAAGTAAGAAAATAAGATTCAACTAAACTTTTATTCCAAAATAAGCGTCTTTGTCTCCTAAGCTAGCCTCGGTATAAACACGCTGTTACTAACAGCGAGATATGAAATTGTGGGAGTTTAGTATAATCGCTGTTAATAACAGCGAGTTATATGTTGACTGGTCAACCATAAACTCGCTGTTTCTAACAGCGTCTTAACTAAATCCTGTTATTCCATATACTCGCTGTTAGTAACAGCGAGTTGACTGGTTGACTTTTTCAATTCTTTAAAGTAGCCGTTGTAAAAAGAAATACTAGCCGTTGTAAAGTAAAAACTAGCCGTTGTTATTATGTTCTATAAATAACTCTCATTTTCCTACTTCATTTCATTAAAACTCCATCATTCTTGTTCATATAAATCGGTTTTGAAGGTAATATATATAATTATTATGTTAGTATTATTTTCAATTTATATGTAGCAGTAATGTTTTTGAATAACTAACTATGTATTTTATTGTCCAAGAGCGTCCTTTGAAGAGGTTTGTGTGTGTGGTTATGAAGTTGAGAGTAATAAAGATTGGAGCGACATCGATCCTGGCCGTGAATATGTTGCTTGTCCATTCTACTTGGATGAAGGAGTCGGTTGCGGCTACTTTAGGTGGATTGCTCCGGAGGGTACAAAATGGCAGAGAGACATAATAATACGACTTGAAAAGGAAAAACAAGAGCTCAAAGATGAGATATTCAATCCCAAGAGACAAATAGATGATATAACATATAGGAAAGAAGAGACTGAAAAATTTATGAAAAAGTTCACGAAGTAAGCTTAGTTATCGGTGTTTAAGTTATTCAGCAAACTATGTATTTTGATATGAAATGGTTGAATTTGAATGAAATTGTGTTGAAAGGTTTTAGAAGCATTCTTAATTCATGGCGTAATGATTCAGTATTTCATTCATAATATACGATAAACTAATGCTACAATAAATATATATACATCTACATATATATTACAAGCTACTAACAAAAGTCCTAATATGTTCAAATGTTGATTACATAGACAATATGCTAACACTAATCCTCTTCCCGGACATTCTCTAGCTATGCTGGTCTACGACGCCTCCTGCGATAGTAAGAATGAGTCGCATGAAACTCGGGTAGGGGAGGTAACTGGTATTGGGATGATCCAGCACCTTGTGAGGATCCAGCGCCATAGTCGGGGCACGTCAAATCTACCTCCTCTAGATGAATGTTGGTATGAGGTGGAGATGACCCTTGAGCGTCCATAGTGGTGTCAGGCTCCTCGACTACTGGAATGAAGTGTTGAAATTGTGTTCCTAGTAGTATTCCTTGGGCAATCTCCCGTACGGGCTCCTCATGGCTGGAGCTGATGACAGATGCGACGCCCTGTGCCTGCATTCGATTTATATTAGTCAAATACGTAGTATGTATACTTTAAGGTAAGCACATCAACATCTAAAAATACTTACAAACTGTGTCATCGTTGGTGCTGCTGGAGCGTATTGGGAAGCTGCAATGATACCTCGTGGTGTCATCCATCGACGAGTGATGGAGAGGAACCACAGCATGTAATCCTCCGTAGTGGTTGCCCCTGCGCCATCGATAGGCGCACCTTGGACCAGCAGATCTAATCTATGATCCCACCTAGCGATGTGACAACCATTGATATCTAACCAATTCTTGGGTTCCTGACCCTTGCGTGTGCTTTGATGGAGCTCGGCCTCTGTATCACAAGGCGGTGGGATGCCCTGTACCATAGAAAACTGGCGTAGTACACGCTCGGGTAGGTGCATTTCGACTATGTCGAAGCATATCAAAGGTACAGATGCTCTCCACGCCCCTGATAAAATCCCTGAATGTTGAGGCAAAGCAGCGTATGCCTCAACGGGGTATGGATCCCATCGAAACTACATGTGAAAATAGTAATTAATAAGTTACGCAATATGATAGTTGTGATATTAATGAGTCATGCCTTTACCTGGTCAGGTCGAAGTAGATCCAATTGGTCGCGATAGAAGCCCAAGCCAGTTCCTGTGTGAGTCTTTGTTCGTCTCGCAAAAGACCAACGCGATCCGAACGTGTTCATCTAGAGGGGGAACTTGTGCATAAGGTGTAGGAGCAACAATTGTTGGAATGTTGCCGAAGGTCATGTCATTTGCTAGAGCCTCCTCATTAACATCCACATCTTCCTCAGAGGGAGCTTCAACAATTTCATTACTCTCACTTATAACATCCTCCCAAGGGTCATCATTTGAAGCTTGAAATTGAACTTGGTTAGGTTCATTAGAAGGAGAAGAGGACGATGTCAAAATGGGATTTTGGGTTTCTTGGGTAGGGAAAGGCGTAGGAGAAGGAGCAGAAGAAGTTACATTCACAACTACATTTGGTTCTACAACGTTAGCTTCTTGATTCCTTAGGGGTACGTCTTCTACGTAACTCCAAAGAAGGAACAGAGATTGACCTAGAAAACTCCCACATACAACCTAAAGTCTCATCATCCTCAATCGGAAAAGCTAACCATTGTCCATTCATAGCGTATTTAAAACTTATATTCATAGTACTTCTTATAGTGTCAATCCCAATCTTAGAACTTATAAAGAGTTTAAATTCAGACAAATCCATGTGTGAGTTGCATCCAAACATTTTACGCCTTCCCCAACATACTTAACATTGCTACTACTTGATCGAATCAAACCATTCCAACAACATACTACATTCACACGAAATGAAGCCATTACTACAAGAATGAGAAAGCAACTACATTTTAAAACAAAGCACATCCATTCATTTTCTGCATAAATACAATACATAGGGTTTTCAAGAAAAATTCACTATAATAAAATAAACAACCACATTATTATTATCATTGCAAATAAGAACTACATTTGAGATACTTTTACAATTTAAGTATAAATAACACTAGATTTTATAATCACCATAAATAATTTAAAAAGCCACAAAATAACTTACACATTTAGAATAATAAGTACCTTAATAAGCAGTAGATCACAAAGAAGTAGTAATTTGCAAGAAGTGTAGTAACCTGCATTTAGGAAATGAAAAGTTTGAAGTTCAAACCCTAAATTCCAAAAAAAATTATTAAAAGCAAAAAATAATCAATGAAGATAATAGAAAGAAGACATACCTAATTAATAGAAGAAACTTGGAGTTTGATGAGGTTAATTGCAAGATTGAAGCTATTTTAATGGTGGAAATTTGAGAGGGAGTGTCGTGGTTTTGATAGGGCAGTGTTTGAAATAGGGTGAAATGAGAGGAAGAAGTGTTCTGCTGAATTTAGAACGCATTACCTCGCTGTTACTAACAGCGAGTATAAGTTTGACCAGTCAAAGAATACCTCGCTGTTAGTAACAGCGATTATACTAACATGTCACAATTTCACAACTCGCTGTTAGTAACAGCGACTTTACACCTAACCTAGCTTTGGAGTAAAGGACGCTTATTTGTGGACTTAAGTTTCATCCGATCTTATTTTTTGACTTAAGTTTGCTAAAGCTCTTACTTTTTTCAATTTTTCAAAAAATAACGTGCCAAACTTAGTACCCCAACCTCTCATCATAACAAATGTGGAATGAGCATTCGGAGTCGATTATCCATTCTTTACTATGGAGTATGGAGTATGGACCATTCTACCATCAATTAGTATAGGGCCACATCATAGTCCTCATTAGGGGTGTTTAATGGGTCGGGCCCCAATTTTGACACCTCATTTGGCTCGTTTTTTGAAGGGCTTTGTGAGGGTCAGCTGAAAATGGGTCAGGCCGAAAGTGGGTTCTACTATAATTAAAATAAAACATGCTATAAAGGGCTTAATAGGGGTCGGAAACGAGCCTTTGTAAATAGTATATTAATAGGCAATTTAAATATTATAAATAACAATGTCAATGGGGATTATTAATATTTTTTCAATTTAATTATTATAAATGATAAGTTAATTGTTATAAATCGATAAATGAAGATTAAATTATTTTTTGGTGATAAAAATTGGCGGATTAGGCCGAGCATGGCTTTCAAAGCCCGACCTATTTAAAGCCCATATTAAATTTAAAGGGCCTTTATCCAATTTGGCTCATATTTACTTAAGTCTGGTCCGGTCCTTATCCGGCCCATTGAACACCCTTAGTCCTCATCATCATTACCCACAAAGCCTAGAGTGGCATTCCCGCTATTCTCATTCTCTTTTCTCCCTCCATCCCTTAAGCTTCTCATTCTCTTAAGGTCTTCTTTCAACTCTTTGCACATCATTTGTAAGTATCCCTTCTTCTAACAATAGTTAGACTCTTTGTCGCTAAGGTCACCCCTTCCTTGAAACTTTCCCTTTCCTTGATGTTCCTCATTCTTGATTCTCCCTCTATAACCCTCACTGTACAAGTCATCCCCAACACTTTTTTTTTTTTTTTTTTTCTCCCCATGAACCTTTCATTATCCCTTAATGCCGCCAATGCTTGATCAAGAGAGATAGTGTTCCTATCTATTAGCAAAATTTGGACTATATTTCTATACCTTTGGAAGTGAAGCCAATAAAAGTAAAACTTAACCTCATCCGTCAACTTTTCATCGGTATTCAACAATCGGCACATCAACATGCTGAATGTGCTTATGTGGTCTTGTGTTGTTATATCAAGGCATGGTTTCTCACCTTAACGAAGCTTCATTTGTTCCACATTAAGCACCTAATCGTTCCGATTTCCGAACACCAATTCAATTCCATTTGACACATCCTTAAAATCCTTCTCCAAAGTACATAATAAGGCATATTCGATTATATGTTCAAAGTCATGAGTTTTGGCACTTGCACTAATAATAATCAATAATAACAATAACAATAACAAAAACAATAATAATAATGTCACTAAATTTATCAATGTTCCCCAAAACTCAAAAATATGCAACTTTGCATCCAGCATCCATAATTAGATATAATTCATTGATAATTTTATTTTGAATCAAGATCATAAAAGTATGGTTATTTCAAGTACCAATTATTTTTGGGTCGAGTTTATTTTGAAAGTTCAGTTCGAGTCAAGTTCAATTACATATAGTTCGAACTGCAAGTGTACATTCAAGTGTTCATGCGAGTTTTGAGTATTATATCTCAAACTCAGATTAATTATAAATGCGATTTATTTATGATAAGAAAAGAAGAGTAAAAAATGATAATATACAAATTTCACTACACATTATATACACAAATTTCATATATTTACATATTACATCACTTCATATCCTGTACAAAACTACTATTTACATCTTAGCTAATCACATATTTTAACTTCAACCCATTAAATATGAAAAGGGTTGATTGTATATCATCAATATACAACATCTAATCTTTTATACCCTTTCTACCTGCATATTATGTACTTTCCTACTTGATTTGTACTGGTTTTTCCTGCACAAAGACTATACAGATTACTTACAATACCTGTTCTTCGGGCGTTTAAAAAAGTTCCCGAAGAGGAAACTCATTGTCGTCGTAGTTTCTTGGGCAGGTTTAGGAGATTGATATGAGTTGTGTTTTATACGTAGAATGGTTTGTCCGATTTGTTGTTGGATTGAATCAATTGTTGCTGGATCGACAGGATTTCCTGTCACGTCTGTAACATAGAAAGTGTCGACTGCTTTACCGTTCTTTGTAGATATCTCGGCTCTTTGGATGGTTAGTCCGTTTTCCCTGAATATACGAGTTATATCTGATAGGAGTCCTACTCTATCTTCGGTGCACAATTCTAACTCTAACCCCTGAGATATGCGATTTTAAGTTAGTCCATGATGAAGATTGTAGCAAAATTACCGATGATTGATTAGGATTTGTCAGAGTTAAACATACCTCTGATGCTCTCCTTTCGATCGCTGCTTCAAGGCATTGCACAACACGTTGTCGCTCAGCTTCTGATGTTATGGGACGCCCATCAACATGTCGAATGTAAAATTCCTAATGATTCAACCTCAAATGAGTGAATATCCAAAAGTTAACATTAGTTATCAACAAATCATCATACCCAGTATATTCCGCTCATAGAAGCTATGATCAAGGTATGAAAAGGGTTCGATGAGGGCAGGCCATGCCCTTATCGAAAGAGATAAGGAGGTTGCGGCTAGTGAGACTCTCGACTGATTCATTTATTACCTGGTATGCTTCCATCCTTCCGGTGCTCATGACCATGCCATGAAAGACCACGTATTGCATATCTGTAAGAGTGCACACTATATCAAACAATAACTTAGGCCGATCCTTAGACCTCATTACTATCACGGTATAATCCTTCTCAGGACAATCGGATACTGTTACATGCGGCTTTTTATACTTATCCTCGCTTCGGGAGTTCCCTACCGTTTCCATTCTTTCATAATCTCGATCATCAAACATAATTTGGTGTAGCCTTCTTCCCCTATGAGTATTTCCGGGTGGGGAAAGTCTCGTATGTGCTGTTTGATCAGTGTCGCAATTTCCTTTAAGTACATAACAAAGAAGCTTCTTTATTGTAAGGAGTCGTTTTGGATCGTTGATTGCACGGCCTGTAGAGTAGTCAGTTACATGTACGACAGCTGCAGCTCGAGAATTATGGGTCCAGATCTCAGCATTTACTACGTTGCAGTTAAGATCAGTAAGGACTGCACACACTTCTGATAATAAGCCTGGTCTGTCGGTCCCAGTTAGCTCGATTGAGGTGTGTTCTTCAGAAGGCATCACTCCAACTGATTCTCTTATCGGAGGCAAAAGCGAGGCGTCACTCTCAATTGTCTGAACATTTACACAACAAGCAGTTAAGATCAGAAACAAGCATTTCTGCTCGAATCATCAACCAATGACATCTACAGGCTCTGTTCGGGAGAACACTTTGAAATCGATTCCCATTGTAACCGAAATCAGGTTTTGAACTTGATTTTTGTTCGTTTGGTAAAACTGTACTCTACCTAAGAAAATCATTTTCAATGAACCATTTTAGCTACCTAACAGATTGAAGAAGATCGATTTTCCACTTAACCAAACACGATTGTCAACGAACCAGCTCAAACAAAAGCTTAAGCTGATGGTTGAAGCCCATGATATGTTATATACTCTAACAGCGACCTTCATGAAAGTGTAAAACACACCTTACGGATATAGTTGATGACTTCTTGATCTCTGATCTTGTTTCCATGACAGTCAGTCACATTGAAAACTGAAACAAAGATTAATAATACATCAGCTGATGTAAGAAACAAAGGTAGGAATTGACTTGGTGCAAAACATTGAATTATAATATACAAAATGTACATATTGACATGGTATTTGAAAACATACCATCCATAAACCATACGCCGTCAGAAGAAATATAAGCCTTTTTTATTGTAAGGTTCATGTCAGCAAGAACTTGGACAACTTGTAGAAGAGTTCCATGCTTGTTGACACTGTCAACCTGATCAAATCATACACTTTAGTGAAAACATTTCACCAAATTAGTTAAATAATATTAATTTGACCAATCGTGAATCATGAATCGGACTAGTGGTAATGATAAATTTGGGCTTGTTCACAAGACCCATATAGAAGGAGAGTTGACTGTAAACAAACCCGATGAGATTTCATCCTAAAACCAATTGGTAATACTAAGAGCAACCTTTTTCTAATCGTTCGATGTGAGATCACATGTGAGTTATTTTTCTAACGGTTGATAGTTTTCTCTGCCACCCTTGTAATTGTTAGAGTATATAACATATCCTGGGTTCTCAACCATTAGCTTAAACTTATGGTTGAGTTGGTTAGAGTATATAGCACATACTGGGGTCTCAACCATCAGCTTAAACTTTTGGTTGAGTTGGTTCCTTGACATGATATCAGAAACCAATGTGACAAGAGGTGAAGAGTTCGAATCTCAACCACCCCTCATTCAAGTGGAGTATTAGAGTGTATAACATATCATGGGGTCTCTCGTGTGATGAGGGTCTCAAGCACCAAGTATGATGAGGGTCTGTGCTGCATCCACACTTCTAGCCCAAAGGACTCTCGTGTGAGAGGGCGTGTTAGAGTGTATAACATATGGGTCTCAACCATCAGCTTAAGTTTTGGGTTGAGTTAGTTCCTTTACAATGATAAGGAGTCGATTCTCATCATGAAAATCAATTTTTCTTCCCCTCTTGCCTTTGGGGCTTTAATGCTCTTGTTATGAAACTTGCCTTTTCTTTTCATTATGAGTCAGTAAACCTACTCCAAAAATATGCCCCTTCAAGCTTTAGTTGCCCAAATGTATATCAAGATATCTCATTTTACTTTTGGTGAGATTTTTACCTTTGATGGTTAATCTTCAAATAAGGTTAGTGGAAATTTGTAACTCTAGTTAGAGTATTACGACAAATATTACTGTCTTTGGTCCCTCTGAAATAACATCATTTGACTTAAATATGTGAAAGTTTTTTTAGTCAACCCATATTATTTCAGAAAAGTATTTTACTCTGACGAACATAGAAAAAGAGGTGAGCTGAAAATGACTTAAACAACCTAAAAGACAATTTGGGACATGAATAGAAAATGAGAATACATTGTAAACTATCATTGGAATTAATTGTCTTTGTTGTACATTAGTATCACATAGGCCGAATAAAGTCTAATTTTGTTAGCAGCATGTTCTATAATATCGGTCGTATCGCAAAAGTTTTTAAATTTACTTAACTGATAATATTGCATAGAAAAACATATTTTAGACTTGCATAGAGCCATATTTCATGGCTTAGACCGATATTTAGTGGTATAACAACTGCATCACCCTGTTACCGCCTCACCATATTCGCAATTACGACCGTTGAATACAGGGAGAATGGAAGTAATTAGTTTTATGAAGTTCAAGTTATAAGATAATACTAAAAAGTTAAGTAATTTTCAAGTGTGAACTACTCTGTTTGTTCATTTTTGGTCTTTTCTTTTGAGAAGAAACATATTTTTGAATTTTATGTTTAAAATTTTAAAAACTCACGATTAAAATTTTTTGTTATTGTTCGCGAAGTGAACAATAAGGATAATCCAAATCTCTCGGACCCAGTTTATTAAAAATTATTTTTTATTATTATTCTATATTTTTCTTGATGGGTTGACCTCATTTGAGATTGTTTTTCAAAGAGAATGTCTCTCGCAGGAATTTGTGAATCCAAAAACTTAGGAAGGAAATAAAAACTAAAGTACCTGAATAACTGTAGCATCTTCACAAGAAAGATTATCAACAACAACTCTGCAAGCAACAAGAATCATCTCATCAGACTATATTTATTTTTCTCAATAAACTAACTTTATTTAATTAAAAAATAAAACGTTTTAACCCAAAAAATTAGTTTCATATACAGAATTTCCCCCCTCTTACTCCATCCCTTCAAATATTCAACAATTTTAACAAATAATTTTATCAAAATTATTTTCGATATAATTGTAGCAAATTTAAAGAGACAGATAAATTAGAGAATTGAATAAAAGAAAGAGAAAGAGTGAAGGAAATACCTTGGTGGGTTTAACCTCCTAATCAATTTAGCATATTCATCATCCATCTCACTCAACTAACAAATACTTGTACTATACAACCCAACAAGTAGAAACTTGTATATATAAGAAAAAGGATATTTATATATGAATTAGCTAATCATGAAAATTAGACCGCTTTTCTCTAGTACTCTTGTCAGACCCTATTTGAACAGAATATTGGATATGATGATAATTATGAAAAAGTTGAAACTATCAAACCTCCAATATTTGTGGGAGAAGAAGTAAACAGACAAGAGTAACGATTTTAGAGAGACATAGAAATTTTTTCAAGAGAGAATTTAAATGTTGTTAAATGGGCAAAAGGTTGGCAGCCGTCCTCTTATATTTATTTCATTGTCGGTTGATTCTAGTGATTCTAGTGACTTTATTCTGTTATAATTTTAAAAAAACTATAAAAGATATTGTTTGAACATGTGTATATGAAATAAAAATAATAAAATTTATACAATTCATGATAAAAATATGATAAATAAAAAAATTTATTATGACGATGACAAATGAAAAAGAAAGTGATTGAGGCAAATTTTATAAGAAATACTGAAATAGTGGATTTTTTTGTGTTTACTCAATTAGAAATATTTAAAATTTGATGTCATAGCTTTTTAAATTGAATGTTACAATTACAAAATAAGTGAGATTTTATTTACTTTATGGGCTATACGAATTATAAAGAGTATAATATTAGTTGCTTCAAGGAAGAAAAAAAAGATATGAGAAAATTTTAAAAATATTTAAAAAGGATAACAAAATAATTTAGATGTATGAATGAGAATTAAAGAAAAAATATTGTGGTATATAGCTAAAAGTAGAAATATTACAAATTATATCAACAAATTAGAAAAAAATTGTTACAACTTTCATAGAACATAGGACGTAAGAATGTTTTTAGTTTATTCGTAAATTGTACAATTGAATTTTATAAATAGAGGCAATGTGAAAAATATTAAATAAGAAAATGTATTTATGGGTAGAACTAGAGTAAAAAAATTAGTAATGATAGTTTAATAAAAGATAATGTGCAAATTCATTTGAGCTCATGAAAATAAAATACTTATGAGCAAACACATAGAATTAAAAGATTATTTTAGGCAAAATTATCAATACTACCTCAATATATATCAATCTATTAATAATACACTCATTTATTTTATACTCTCTTACTCCCTCCGTCCTTATGAGATAGTAGCAAAGAGAAAAATAGTGAGAATTAAGAAAGTGGTAATAAATAAAGAGAGAGAATGAAATGTGTAGATGAAATTAAAAGAGAGTTAAAATGTATGGATGAGATTAAAAGAAAGTGGTGGGTCATAGTCCAAAAATAGAAATGCTGCAATTTAAGTGGGACAGACGAAAATAGAAAATGCTGCAAATTCATAAGGACGGAGCGAGTATATTCGTATATAGTGAGACATTTACTTTTTCACACTATCCAATACACTTAGTCAGTGTTTAATATCTTTTATTATGAACGAAATATTATTATAAAAAGTGAATATTAATAATTTTTGCATTGAGACAAATCAAACAAGATCTCACCTGACTATATATCCTTATGTATAGATTAAGAATAAAATACAAATTAAGAGTACTAAATGAATAATGTCAAAAAAACAAATATCTCATTCTCTATGAATAGAAGGAAGAAGTATAATTATTCACACTGCCCGAGAATTTTAAGAAGGCTGGATTAGTTGCTATAAAGGTGACGCGTTAAATTTTGATTGGTTGGAATAACGGTTGAAAAAGCTACCCTCGGTCAAAGGAGAGAGAAAATGGCGAGTATGAGCAGTTTTGAGGCCCACTCTTCCGGCCCATCGCTTTAAATCCGTACGGCACGTGATCAATGCTCGGAAATCAAGAACGTCACGTGAAGTGTGAACGGTTAATTGCCGGTATTATTGGCGGCAATTCCAGTGTGAGTTACTCGTTTTATTTCTAAGCCCACGTTAGTTTTACTCATGTTAGTTCAACTGCCTCTCCTGATGTAGTTGTACTTGCTTCATGGTATTCGGTTAATTTAATTAATTACTCTACATTTTTCTTAATACTTCAATAATATATTTTTCACACTCTCCTTTATGGTATGAGCCGCCGTCGTTCATTCTTCCTCAGACCCTGAGCATAGTTTCTATGAGCGGGATATGCTAGGTATGATGATGATAAATAATATATTTTTCTGATTAGATTTAAGTCATGTTTAGTGTTTTTGGTAGTTAAAATTGATATCTAGCGATTAAAATAGACTTTACTGTTTATAACTTAGTTTTACGTTAAAACTTGGTGACACTTATTGTAATTGAATCATCATCATCATCACCATACCCAGTATATCCCGCCCATAGTGAACTATGGTCAGAGTCTGGGGAGGGAAGGACGGCGGCAACTCATACCCCTAGAGGAGAGCACGGCCAAAGAGTCCCCCGGCTCAAGGGAGGGTTATATAAGGTCTAGGTTCTTCAACTGCTGGGACCGAGAGTTGCTGCGACGAACTCCGAAAGGCCGCACCTGGGTTCGTACCTAATTGATTTTTCTTGATTATAAATGATTTTTGCGGATGAAAACTAATTTTTTATTAATTACTTTTGTTGAAGTGCCCATGTTGGAGCCAGAGGCCCCCTTTTGGTCGTCCTTCCCTTTAATGGTATGAGTTGATGTAATTAAGTAGGCATTAAGTATACTGTAAATAGACATTTAAGGATACTGTAAATAGACATTTAAGGATATTGTAAGTAGACATTTAAGAATACTGTAAGTAGACATCAACAATAAAACAAAATTTAGATACAATTTATATACAACATAATATTGATTGTACTTGTCATTTTTTTAAAGAATTAAACTTAAAAAATTTAAAAACTTAATAGACATCAACAATAAACAATATATATATATATATATATATATATATATATATATATATATATATATATATATATATATATATATATATATATATATAATATATATATATATATATATATATATATATATATATATATATATATATATATATATATATATATAATGTTGATTTTAAAATTAGAAGGATGACAAGGATTTATGCCATACTATATATATATATATATATATATATATATATATATATATATATATATATATATTATATATATATATATATATATATATATATATATATATATATATATATATATATAATTTATTCCTTAGGTAATTTGGGAATTTTTTTAGTTTTCCCATGCAATAGTTTTTATTCCTTTGTGTTACTATGTGCAAAAGATTAGGATAGCATTGACTCAATATGGAATCAACTTATGCAACTTTGGGTCATACTTCTTGATAGGCCAATATATACTCTTCTTTATGTAGATTATGATACCCTTTTGGCATTTTGAGGAGCCAATGAGCATTATTTCCAAATACTATTCCTTGCAAAAGCTACTTCAATTCTTATGAATTGTCAACTACCAAGCACAATGCAATTTGATTTTGATGTACTTCTAATTGCTAGTTGTGTTCGACAATCCCTCTATATTTTTTTTTAATAGTCGGCAAGAGTTTAGAGTCTTATTTGAAATATAAACAATGATCAAAATATCGCATTGGTATTTTCTAATTGTCAACTACCGAGTAATATTTTAGGTTTCTAGTATAGTATGAGAGAGCTTGAATTATTCACGTTTAGAGACTTAGAGGAAAAAAATGCTGGGGTAAAAGTCAAATTCAAAGTCGGATTTCCTTAGGAGTCGGAGTCAGGCCGGAGTGTCGGATATTTAATAAGTTTCAACTTCGGTCCGTCTCTAACTCGGACTCGGATCGTAAAGTCGGAGTCGAATAACTTTTTCCTCGGAGTCAAATCGGATAATTTTCCTCGGATCGAGTCAAACTATAGGGTAGTCGGAAATTCCCGACTAATTTCCAACTAGACTAGTTAGTCGGAAAATTCTGACTGTTTTCCTACTAAAACGATTTACAGACCAATATGAGCCGACTAACCCAAAATAGTCGGAATTTAGTCGGTATAGCTCTATACCGACTAAATTCCGACTATTTTGGGTTGTCGGAAAATTGCTTTTTTTTGTAGTGTATAGGGTCGGATTTTGGATTGAATTGTCATCCATACCTACATTTAACATTGTATAAACCATATAATGTAATAAAATAAAATTAATTTCCTAATTTTATAGTCAATAGTTATTAAATAAAATATACAAATATGATATAAAGTAGTACATTATAAAAATATAGGGTAAGAGGCTATTGGTTGGGCCAAGTGGGTATAGGGCGGGTAAGATCTCATATCCACCACCTACCCACTATTCATGGCGAGTAGGGTTTTTATACTCATATTTATTCACTACCCACCAAAATCATATCCATAACTGTCTCAATCGGAACAGATGCAGTGCAAAACTCGTATAGTTTGACATGTCTACCATTCATAATAGTAATAATTATAATGACATCTTCAAAAAAATTATTTGTTTTGAAATTATTTTGTTGAAAAAGTAGAATTAAATCATTAATTGACTAAGTGTAATATTTTTAAAACTCAATAGGACTATCAATTCTAAAAACTAAAAAGTCCCACCATAATCCTATAAAATCAATGAGAAATATGGAAAAAAAAAAAAAACTTTTGTGAAAATTACAAATTAATTAGAAGCAATAAGACATAGGAGTAATAATCACACAATAAGATAACAAGAAAATTCAAACAGAAATAAGAGACAGAATCATAGTTAGAATATGATGCCTCTAGCTTTCATCCATTTAAAGCAAACAAATACAAATAAATATTCTATCTTCAATTTTTTATTTTGTTTAATATTAATATCTTATCCTTTATGAAAAGTGATTCAAAAGATATCTACGTAGAGACATTTCTAGCTGCCACGTGGAATTATAAAATTCATCATCTCAATATCTCGATATTTCTTTTTGTCTTCAAATTAGTATAATGTAGCCGACATATTTCATAATTTTTTATTGGGATGTTTCCAGGCGCGAAGTCAGGATTTAGGGGTTAAATTTTTAATATATTGAAAAAAATTTTATTAGGTGTTAGAAACAGACACGATCACTTAAAATTTACACGATATTGTAACCGAATTCGATTTGACTCGAACTTAAAAATGATTTACAATTATGTAAAAATGTTATGGACAAAAAATCTGATTTCAAGTTAGCCGAAACACTTAACCCAAAATCAACAATGACCCGAACGAACACCATTAGGCACTAGTTAAGCTATGAAAATATTAAAATCATATAGACTGAAATAAACTTGAATCATTGCAAAAATTATATTTAACAATAAATAGTGTTGAAGCATCCTTATATTTATTATTTTTGAAAAAACTAAGTGTTTTTGACTCTATATATTTTCCTAATCATTCGCCAAAATAAACACTATTAAAATTAAGATAAGAAAATATAAAAGCACACTAAAAATGATGAATGTTAGATTATGAAAGGTAAATAGTAATGACATTATAATATAAATCTATTAGTCTATAAAAAAATAATTGTTTAAATGAGGATTTAATCCCTTAACCTTAGATTACGAAATGTGTTACATCAACCATTGAGCTACAATAATTTTTGTTACATTTTTACTCTCTTTAAACTATATATCATATTAGTAAGGGGGGCCAAAGACAAAATTACAAAGTATCGCATTTTCGACAAGGGGGTCGGGCCTCCGCCGGCCCCCCATGTAGCTTCGCCCATGGGTGTTTGGTTCTTAGCTTTTTACTTAGCTTTTTGGTCGACTTTTGGCTTTTAGGTTGTTGGTCGGTCAAACAGCCAAAATATTATTTGGTAAATGACTTTTAAAGCAGTTGAAAAACTGGCTTTTAAGCCAAAATAAAAAAGCTGCTCCAGCTAGCTTTTTTGGTTAACTTTTAACTTGTTGGCCCATTTTTCCCTAAAAAAAGCCAACAACCAATACTCATATTTACTAAACATCTTCACAAACAGCTAGCATTTTCAGCTAACTTAAAAGTCAAGAAAATACAACCAACATTTTCAGCTGGTCAAACAAGCCAACTAAAAAGCCAACGGCTAACAGCCAATTGCCAAATACCTTTATAATTTTTATATGTTACATATTAAATTGTACCACGTTGCAATTAGGTCGACGTTGTTGAATAGGACAAAATATTGGCCCGAAAAGAAGGTTTTCGAAAAGAGGATGGAAGTAACAGTTGTGTGGTAATACTATGATGGATAGGATAATAAACCAGCAGTTCAGGGAGAAGTTAGGGGTTGCACCTTTCTTCACAAAGATGCGGGAGAACGGGTTGAGATGCTTGGGCATGTGCAGAGAAAGACATATGACGCCCCAGTAAGAAGGATCAAATGCATCATAGTGGATCGGAGGGCAAGAAAAGTCGAGGAAGACCTAGGAGAACGTGGGAGGAACAGATTAAAAGTGACATGCGTGAACTTTACCTCTCCAAGGACTTGACCGGCCAGAGATAGGGGCAGTTGGCGGCGCCTTATTCACGTCCTATATTCCTAAATCCGTCCCTTTTACCCTTCGTTTGCTATTGTTTATTGCCTTTAATTATCGCTCTTTACCTTCTTTACTGTATCTTTATTTTAAGTTATTTGTGCGTTTTCTATTTAGTCTATTAGTAAGTTACAGGTTTCTCTCTTTGAAGACTTTTCTCGAGCCGAGAGACACTTTGACCGCACTCTCCTCAAGGGGTATGAGTTGCAGTCGTTCTTTCCTCTCTAGACCTTGATCATAGTTTTCTATTAGCGGAAATACACTGGATATGATGATGATAATAATGACATATTTTGCAATTTAATAATAAAAATTTTGATTAAATTACTGGAACTATGATCTCGACAGTTAGCCTAACTATGATAAAAACAAGTGATATATGCGATATGTTCAAAGAGGTATGCAACAAATTAGATTCAAATGAAAATGGAAGAAAATTATTTAAAAGTCTAAATGAATACATACCTATAAATCGGATTAAACAAGTTAAACTAACATAAATCTAACTTTATATCCACTCAAAAATTTTTTATAGAGAAATGAATTTAGGAGGACCGATAACACTCGATTTTATTTAATTTATTCTTTTTATTTTTGAATTGAAATTTCTATAAAGTTACTTTATTAGGACATTTTTTTCAAAAATTTTTTTGAACAAAATTAACTTTATTTGTGTTTATATAAATGAGTTAAAAATCTCAACCTTACCCTTTATTATGTTGATTAATTTATCATGTAAAATTGCTTTTTTATGAATGATTTAATAAAATAAAGTAAGAAAATAAAGAAATTCTCACTTTGGTGTTCATTGAAAAATATTTCCCAAAGTAGTGTTATTGTAGGTAATGAAATTTACTTATATATATTTTTTGGTTTGGAGACTCCAAACCTCTAGCTTTTGTTTTTTAAGAGTACTTTAAAATCATAATATCTACAACTATGTTATATGCTACACGTTAATTTATTAACGTTATTTAAAGAATTATAACATTTGAAATATTAATCAATTTTTTTTGAGGTATAAAATAATAAAATAATAATCATTTAAACAATAGAATAAGTCTTTTATTTATCTAATATTTCAACATTAAATATTTCGGATTAAATATTTCAGATCAAATATTTGGGATCAAGTTTTTTTCACACCTCTAATTTATACTAGTTTTTATCATTACTTTGAATTTGAATGTAGAAAAATCACAAGTTTAAAAGATGAAATAGGTGCTCTCTCGAGAGACTGTCTTTTGTAAAGACGACTTTCAAAAGTTCAACCCAAATCTATATTTAGAGTTTTAACAATATATACTTAGAATTGGACTGGGCTTTTGAGAGCCGTCTTTACAAAAGACGGTCTCAAGTAAGAATTTGTGAAAATGAAATAATAATCTAAATAACTTCAGCTTCTATTGAATACTTAAAATTGGAAAAAAATGTGCAATTCTTTTAAAAAAACCTTTTCTATTGTTTAAATGATTTTTTTTTAGGGAAATATTTTTTTTATTACCCAAATTTTTTTGAGGGAAATATTGTTTAAATGATTGTTATTTTAAATTTTATGATTTTTAAGGAATATAAATAAATTAGCATATAAATTAGTTGTATTTATAGCGGTTACAATTTTGAAATACTTTTAAAAACAAAAAGATAGAGATTTGAAGTTCTAAACTTAAAAAATATAAACTAGTAAATTTCATTACCTATAATAACACTAATTTGGAAAATATTTATCAATGAACACCATGTGAACAGCATCTTACATAGAACCAAAAGTAGGCAAATTTAAGAATAACGTTTATGTTATTGAGCCACTTGGAAGAATCACTATCCAAATAATATTTGTCCATTTATGAAGCATTAATATTTTTCTGATCTTTGATCTTTAACTAATTAATTAACAATGGATCCTCTACATGTCAAACAAATTAACACATTAGTGATAGTCGCAATCAAATCTCATTGCGATTACGAAAAATATATCCTTATTACACCTCTGTCTCATTAAAATTGCCCCAACGATAATTTGTGGAAATTTTTTTTAAAAATATAAAAATGTAAGAAAAAATATGTAAAAGTTTTAAGAAATTTTGTATATTTATCGTTACACATTTAGAATGTCGAAAATTGATTAACCATGAATAATCCCAACTTTAAGGGGTATTTTCCTAGAGTAAACCCGGTGACCGGATGACTTGCTATAGTAAGTTTTATTTTTTTATAAAAAAAGATAAATTAAAATAAAATGTCGAAAAAAATGTTAAAAAATATTCAAAAAAAATTTATGATTTTTTTTTTTTGTTATTTAGAATTTTTTATGTAAATTTCAAAATTTTTCTCTAATTTTAAATTAATTGTCAATTTACTTTTTTGGTGAATTACCTATTATAGCAGGTCATCGGATTACCTAAGTTTACTCTAGGCAAATACCTCTTATAGTTGGGATTATTCATAGTTAATCAATAGATAAAATTATTGTAGAAAAATCACGAATATGTTGGATTATTCTAGGTAAATTTTCCTATATTATATGAATCTAGAGTTCCTCGTCTCTTGGAGTAATCGAAGGAGCTTTAAAGATAGAATAATACTAATGCTTTATTTAAGGGTTTAAGAACATTAAACACACCTTTATAAAAAGAGCATATTATAGAATGGAATTATTATTATTATTGGCTATAGATTATCCTATAGATTATCTTTTTGGATAATTCATCACATATCAAAGTTTTGCGGCCTAAGAAATTGGAGTATCACCCAAAGATTTTGAAATAATTTATCCCACATCGATAAATTAAATATGTTGTGTACATTTTATAAGGCATTGAAGTCTTTTCTCCCATTGCTATATGGTTTTGGAATGATATTTTCCTTGGCGTATGAAGTGTGTGCACCTCGTATTTTCCGATCATTTGTTGATATTGATAATATAAGTCCCGCTTAACTTAACAAAAGATAGCTAGCTAGTGGAATAAAAATGGGCATGGAATAAAAGTTGGTGGGAGAAATAGAGAAGATTCTTACTAATGCAACCTTAGTCATGTAGATATGCTCACAATTGTCATGCACTTTTTTCTAATTGCAATGAGATTTTTCTAGCTACATAGTGTTGTCTATTATTGCTTCTTTATTAATTATCTATCAAATTGCACACTACCATAGAGATGATAAAATAAATTAACTTATAAGCTTTTTGCAAGCAAAAATGAATTACTCCCTCATATTCCAAATATGTCCACTTTCCTTATTTAGTCAAGTCTCTCTAATTGTCCACTTTCTATTTTTGGTAAAGATACCCCACCCACCACCCCAACTTAAATTATTTAAAATACCACATCCACCACCTTTTTAATTATTATAATCACATAAATACCCCAACTACCACCTTTACAATTATTATAATCACTAAAAATACCCCACTATAATTTCCTTAAATTGCGTGTCCAACCCAAAGTGGACATTAAATTTGAATAGGAGGAAGTATGATTTTAGGAACATACTCCATCCGTTTCTTTTTTATTGTCCACTTTCCTTATTTGGTCAGTTCACCCAAATTGTCCACTTTCTATTTTTGGCAAAGATTTTTTACCTAAATACCATATGTTCACACAAGTAAAGACCATAATACCCCAACTTATATTATTTAAAATACCTCAACTATCACCTTTGCGATTATTATAATAACTTAAATACCCCAACTACCAACTTTACAATTATTATAATCATTTAAAATATCTCAACTACCACTTTCTTAATATGCGTGCTCAACCCAAAGTGAACAATATAAAAGAACCGGAGGGAGTATAAAAGATTGAATTAGTTTATTTACAAGAACTACTTTTTCATGAAAATAAATCTTATGATAATTATTAGTTTACAAATCATTATATGATGTAATTAACTTCTATTTTCCATGCTTTCTTTTCTCCACTTGATTCTATAAATTTTGAACATAATTTAAAAAATAAAAATTGACTTTTTATATTTTACTTAGTTTAGTTAATTGTTTACCAACTACAACTTTTAACTTTTATTTGAAACAAATTGAAGTAATTGTTTTTTTTTAATCATTTTTTGTGTGGCTACTAACCTTTAATGAGTAAAATGATTTTTTCAAATAAATAGTCCCATTGATTTTTAAAAAAACAAATAATTCAATTTTTGTAAGACTAACTCTTCTGTGCTACATATATAGCTATAAACATAAATTAAAAATAGAGAAATCATAGAAAAATCAAATGATCCTATAATAACTTGTAATATATAATAATAATTGAGCAAACAACAATGTGAGTATGTGACACAATATAATTTATTTATTATTATTTATATAATAAAGAAAAATATGTGATGCTTACTCTTTCTTCCATTGTTTCCACTTGTGTGCATCAGATTCAAAGATTTGGTTTGCACTAATTATTTATTTATATATTGTGGATCAATGGATAGAGCATCTACATGTGGAACAGAAGGTTTGGGGTTCGACCCCTACTCGGTGCAAATAATAATTGGGGGGTTTTCTTGACTGCTTGCATCTCTCCTTAACTCCCTCCTTAGGGGAACGGGTATGATTTATCCGCATCTTACAGGAAAAAACCCCACCCGGACCCTGCCTTGTATAGGATACTGAGAGTGGTCTATTAATTTATATATTGTATTGTATGTTGTATAAATGTGTGCTTCATACTCAACCTTAGAGAATCTTACAAATACAATCAAGAGTTGAACATATACAGAATAATATATAGGTATACACCAAAAACATGCATATGTTTTATTATGAACTATTGTTTATTTTGATTCTATTCTTATAGGATTATTCAGATAAGATTTTTGAATTATTAAATTATTATATGGTCAGTTTTTTACTGTCTATATTCAAAAAAGAAAAAATTAAAAAATTATTTTCTTTTTTCAAATAGAATATACAATTTTAGAAAATAAAAAAAAATAATGTGTATTTACAAAATTGTTCTATACTCCATTCTACTCTAATCTAGTATTTCATTTCCTTTTTTTATTATGTACATCAATATTTACATCAAATGTTTTATTTTCTTATTTTGCTAAGTTTTTTTCCCTTACTTATATACTCATGGAATCTAACGATTTACATAATTAATTGCTTGTAATTTTCATTTTTTTTGGTTACTTTTTCCTTACTCATTTCTCTCATATCCCCTTCCATTTTACTTAAAAAGTAATTAGTGCATTATCAAATAAAATGTTGATTTAGGATAGGAAAGAGTATTTAGTTATACATTATTGTCACAATCTTAATCTCAGTGCCGTTCCTGGCATCGTATGGACCCTAGGCAAACTAAGAGATGTGGGCCCTTTCTATGGTCTATGGAGGGTCAATTCTGAACTTAAACGAGTATTTGGAAAAATAACAAAGATGAACCCTTTATATTATCATTAGTATAAAAAATGTAGACGTATCATATAATTCTTAAATGAGAAAAAAAAACTACTCATAAACTACAAATTTTTATATGTGTACTTTCATTAACTGTAATTTTTAAATTTTAGAGCCCTTTTTAACTCTGGGCCCTAGGCAAATGCATATCTTATGCATTGTATTTCTCTATCCTATCCTAATTGATTATTTCATTTGGTTTTGCATACTTGTCAAAACACTATTTCAATCCAAAATATATAATTTAATAGTGTCTGATCAAAAATAAAATACATACTAAGAGTGATTGTTAAATGCTAGATCGTATATCATGGAGCCTCAACCATAATGGCTTAAATTTTTAGTTAAATTGGTTATTTGTTCGAATCTTAATTAACCACCCTTCAAATTGGATGGAATATTTCTTACAAGGTTTGAAGAGCACCTATGTCATATCCACACTTCTAGGTCAAAGGGCAACTCTCATGCGAGGGAGCGAGTTGGAATAGAGTACTATATATCAAATATTTTGAGTGATTAATTAATGCTTACATAAAATCATCTTGATATTATGACCATGGTATCAATCCAATATACCGCACAAAGACAGGGTCCGGAGAGATACCAGGCATACCATTCTCATACCTCTCAAGGAAAAGCGCGCAAACAATTAACCCTTAAGTATAACAAGCCTTGCAAAGGGAGAGATGAGTCAGAAAAAAACCCATGAGATAGGTGAAAATTTGAAAAAACTAAGACAATTAGCAAACTTATGTCAATATATGAGACTCGTGCAAAACTTTATCCCAAAATAAGCATCCTTGGCTCCAAAGCTAGGCTTGGTGTAAACGCGCTGTTATTAACAGCGAGTTATGAAAAATGGCAAGAGTAAAGTATATACACGCTGTTAGTAACAGCGAGTTACTCATTCATGGTCAAACAAAGTCCAGTATATACACGCGTTTTATTTGCTTGCTGTTTTACCTGCCACTCGCTGTTAGTAACAGCATTTTATTTGCTTGTTGTTTTACTTGCTTTCTATTCCAGGAGTGTCAGGCTCATGAGAGCTATGCAACGACATGTCTGGAGGCTTCTATAGTTTTGGATTTGCTAGTGTTAATAGACAAAAATAAAAATGTTGGGAGTGAAGAGAAGCTCAAATTCAGGAATCTGCCATTCTAGTATAACAGCATATCTCGAAGAACGTAATAAACAAGAAAAAAAAATCTGAACACACAACTGAACTTTAAAGACTTATTTGGCGAGAGAATGCAAGACTACAACCTGAGTGCAGACAGTAAGGTGTTAATATAGCTATATCAAGCATTCATATTAACACTTTAGTTAGTATTGAATCATTTACACAGCAATGTTAGAATGTTGAATTGAAGAATAGAAGAAGAACAAGACTATTTCATTGAATGATTATGTATAGCATACTCCATGGTTAATGGAGGTTCTTGCTTGAAGAATTTCTATGTGTAAGCAACACGAGAGAGAAAAGAGAATTTTAAAGAAAGAAGAAAAATCAACTATACAATTGAGACTAATTGCTATATATACAAGTGCTTATTAATTGATAAAACGTGGCAGCAGCACTATATTTCAACAATCAATAAAACGTGGCAGCAACACTATATTTCAACAATCAATTAATTGATAAAACGTGGCAGCAGCACTATATTTCAACAGCATCTAAAGGGATCATACTGAAAATTTTGGGCGTAATAAGCCGATGTTACTAACAGCGAGTTGTCCTTTATCCCAGTCAACTATTTATACGCTGTTAGTAACAGCGAGTTCATCTATGACTCAAAACACTAGGCACACTCATATCTCGGTGTTAGTAACAGCGTTTAGATACCAAACCTAGGTCTGGAGCCAAACACGCTTATTTGTAGACAAAGTTTTGAAAGAAGCTTAGTTTTTGACTAAAGTTTGCAAATAATCTTATTTTTTTCAAATTTTCGAGATAGGTTACCTGGGTACCCTTACCAATTAAGTTCATGTTATCGTTACAATGCAATTCCAAATATCTACTCTAAGGAAAACTAATAATTCATGATATTAAATAGTTTCTACCATGGACCAATTTAGAATATTATTATAGGATTATTATAACCATAACACTATGTTTGGATAGCAAATTAGGAGAGAAAAGAAAGAAAGGAAAGGGAGGGAAAGGAAAGGGAGGGAAAGAGAGCGAAAGATTATATTGTTTGTATAAGAAGGAAATGAAGGGAATATTTTCCTTCCAAATCTTTTCTCTTACAGAAAGATTTGGATGTCGCTAAAATGAAGGGAGTTAATCCCTTTAAATTTCTTCCTTTCAAATCATCTCCCTTCCTTTTTGTTATCCAAATAAGGGAATTTTCATCCCTCCAAATCTTTTCCTTTTTGTCCCTTTGTTTCCCTCCATCCAAACAAGGCCTAAACGCTCTTATACGATACAAATATACATATATACAGTTCAATATTATAAGAAACTTTAGTCTAATGACCTTGGTTATAACTAGAGGTGTTCAACGGGGCGGGTCGACCCAATGGGTCAAGGGTCGGATCACATTTTAAAGGGTCATTAGCGGGTCGGGTCAATAACGGGGCGGGTCATTAGCGGGCATTGGTGTAAAGGGTCGGGTCGGATAATTATAAGAATTAATTGCGAAAAAAAATTTGCCACTTTTTTATATTTTTAAATGATATTATTATAATCATAAGTGGATCGACCCAACGGGTCATAAAATATAATAAAAAAATTATTTTTATTAACTTTTAAAAAATGGGTCAAAATGGGTCAGATTTAAACGGGCTTGACCCGCCCTGCCCCATTTAACATTTGACACGACCCGCCCCGATCCGGCCCATTTAAATATTTTTAAAAACTGTTTTGCCTAATTTTGGTGTATTTCTATTTTTAAAATAATAAAAAATCAAAACAGTGCTAAACGACATCTTAATTTACAAATGTTTTTGAATTTTGATGTTCTTTGTAAATTTAAGTATAATTTTGACTTTTTGAAATTTTCTCCTATACAGAGTCCCTGAAGTATATATTGTTTAACTAACTGTTGTTGGCTTGTGATTTTAAAAGGTTTTCTTATAATGTGAGGGTTGATGCAAATACGAAAAAATTTGTTTTTAACATTTCTCCTATAGAGAAACCCTAAAATTTTAACCTTTTCGAAATTTCTCCTATAAAGAGTCCCTAAAATATATATTGTTTAGCAAACTGTTATTGACTTTGGTGATTTGAAAAAGTTTTCTTATAATTTAATCAACAAGTCTTCTGAGAGACCGTCTTTTTGAGAGACGCCTCTCAGGTCCAGTCCATTAGAGTTTAATTCTTACACTTATTCTATATTTTTCTTTATGGGCCGCCCAATTAGAGTTGGTCTCTCAAAGAGACACCGTCTCTCACAAGAATTTATGATAATTTAAAGGTCGATCGATAGGAAAAAATAAATAATAAACTTACAATAAACTTTAGAACATGATAGTATTTAGAAATAAGAAAAGTTGCATCAAAATGAGAAGAAAAATGTTATCAAACTCATTGAGGATTTCAATTATTAGTACAAAAGATAACAGACAAAGGTCCAAAAATGTGGACTTATGCAAAAGTGTGTATTGGGCTTTAATCGGATAAGTCCGATTATATGGAGTATAGATTTTGACGCTCCAAATCCTGCTGGTACAACCCTTTATTTTCAAAATTACACTAATTTTCATTCTCATTATCACCGTTTATTACCAACTACTAAACGGCACGTTAGAGATTTTTGAAAGTCAAGCTAGTCCATACCCATAAGAATTTTTTTCGGTTTGCACGTTAGGCTAAAAGAAGGAGATAGTTCAGTGAGATTCAAATTTAGAATCGTTCACTAATTTTTAAATGAGACGGTCTCACAGTGACACCATCTTTATTGGGTTGGCTCAATATATGTTTTTTGTCTGAAAACTATCACTTATAACGCTAAAGTTATCACTTATAATTTTAATATAATTATTTTTTATAGTCTTTTAGTGATTACTTGTAACCTTAAAAGGATTACGTATGATATTAAAATAATCAATTGAAAAAATGAGCTATTATATAAACCCGTCTTATGGTGAGACGTTCTCATACAATACAACTGAAATACCTAGATAAAATAGTATTTCTTGCAATTGAGTCAAAAATTGAATTTTTTTTTTTGGAGTTAAAAATCGATTCTATTTGTATCAATATTTTTTATTTCTTACAAAATGTTAATTATCTTTTGTCTTCGTTTTTTCATAATTTTCTTTACACTCATTTTTTTTGCCTAAATTTCGCCTCGTGATGATAAAGCTTTTTTTTACAGCAATTATTTTTTTTATCTAGCTAGTGATTTTCATCCTCTACAACAAGATCAGTTCCTTCTCTCCCTCTTCCACACTACAACAATTTTGACTTTTTGTGACATTCTATTAAGTGACATTAAATAAATGTCACTGATTCATATTTTTAGTGTAATAATTATTAGTTTTTAGTTTTAGTTTCACTATAAAGTGATTTAGCGATACTTTATTTGATCTTTATTGACATATGTAATTGTTACTATAGTCTATAGTGACATTTGTGAGAAATGCTAAAAGTTTTAGTGTGGTTTTTTTATTATTCTGCTTAAAGGTCTAATAAATGTCACTAAGTCCTCTATACCACTATTAGAAATTCAAAATAGCGACATTTAAATTAAATATCGTTAAATATATCTCAATAAAAGCAAATTGAATGGTACAATAGACTAAAACAAAGGCTTTACTTTTGCTCCCCATTTTAAGTATTCACTTTATTAAAGAAACTAAACACATATTGAACTTTCCTTAGTTTAGGGAAATTACACCCACATATGACATTTTGTTGCAACAGATGAACAATTAACAATGACAAAGAAAAGCATTTGTTTAGCATTAGTGCAATTAAACAAGCTTAACCCTTTCCAAAAATCTAACAAAATGAGTATTTGTCTCTAGAGTGTCATGTGTAATTGTAATTGATTGTTAAACTAATTTGATTAACTTGTTAGATCAGTTAGTAATATTAACTTTTCTGTCGGATATTTAAGTCGTCTTTTTAGGTCAGTCAACTATTTAGACCAAACTATTGGTTGGCATGTTTATTAACTAAAGTGGGTGAAAAGTTTAGATAAGAAAATATAATTTAAATGTGTGGTCATGATTCTTTTTAAGTTTGCTGCTGAAAGAAAAATGTTGTACACAGAAATATAACTTTCAATAGCAAGACAGAGATAGTATGTAATACTCCTTCCTATTCACCTTAGGTGTCCCGTTTACTTTTGGGACACTATTCATCTATCACCCTTAAATTGCATTTGATTATTAATTTATAAGTTAAATGTGATACCCCTGATTGAGATTTAAAAGGATTGATAGACTACTCATATCAACAAGGTGCATCTTCTTTTCATGGGAGTCCATTTGCTAAGAACTCCACAGTTAAGCGTGCTTGGTGTGGAGCAATCTTAGGACAGGTGATCCCCTGGAAAGTTTTCCCGAGTGCGCACGAGTGAGGCCAAAGTGTGCTGAAAAGACTTGTGTTGGTCTGTGGGGCTAGTCTACAATTTCAGTGAGTAGTCATCGGCGACCCGAGGGGCCCGGGTGTTACATTAAAACATAGTTATGTGGGATCTTATTTGATTCGTTTGATATAACGATTCAACTTTTTATAATTTTTAATTATACATAACTCGATATATTAAAGGTTCGAATAACTGCATTAGATAGAGTGCATAAAGTATATGGGACGCCTAAGATGAATAGGAGGGAGTATAAAACTGAGTAAAAAAAGTCTTATATGAACTTAGTCCACACTATTTAAGTCTGCACCAACCTCAAAAGGTATTAAAATAATACTCCCTCACATTCTTTCTATTAGTTCCATTTTCAAATAGGCTTAAGTCACCAAATTAGTATTATTTCTATTTATATATTTAATTTTTACCTTATTTTCCTTACTCACATTACCTTATTACAATTAATCTAATGAAGAACTATTAACAATTAACTTACCCTTTCTCTCTCCTTTCTAAGTGGTCCCATTTGACTCACTTAAAAATCGGTCAAAAGTTAAATAGGATTATAATTAGAAGAATAGAAAGGAGTAAGTATTTTTACTTGACTAATAATATAATTTACGGAAATTTAATGATATACCACTGAGTTTCTGTGCTAATGTAATGGTATATGGTAAATTAATAATTTATTACAAACGGCACACTAACGGCAGATGTCATTAATGGTATTATGTGCTAATGTACGAAAATTCAATGGAATATGCTGAATTAAAGTTCGTTGTAGTATATGGTGAATTACTGAATTTTGATGAAACTCAGTGGTATATCATAAAATTTCCATATAATGTACAATCAATAGAAAGTACTTGATATTATTATATTGGTGCATATTAAAATAGTGTGAACCAAGTTTCCAACACTGTCAAAAACAGCAACAATTCAGAGAAAAGACTAAACAATGTAACTACTTCAATGTACAGATTGTAAATGAAAACACATGGACTACAGTACATAGTAAGAAAACAGAAGCAGATGTCAGCACATATTGTCTTCCCATGCAATTAAATCTTGAAGACAAATATATGCTGCAGTTACACCTCTCAAATTCAACAATTTCTATTAGGAGAAACAGACATAGATATGAATTATGATGATGTGAACATCACATGATCATACTGCTTCATCAATTTCATAATAAAGTTTTAAATTTGTTAATTTATGAGTAATTCTATATACTTCTTACGTTCTGAAATACTCGCATTTGATTGTAATATATTGTGTAGAAAATATCATTATGATCAGTAGCAAATCTGGAAACGAAGGAACTAAGATGTTCATATTTATCACTTAAAACATAAAACGGTCTATTTGCAGGACTGGTCCTAGATATTTTGGGGCTCTGGACGAAATATGCGGTCTTTTTCCTTTACAATTGATTACCTATATGGACCAAACTATACCCATTATTTTACTTTTTTGACATGAGGCCCTAGGAGACGGCCCCTCTAGCCCACCTCTAGGGCCGGCCCTGTCTATTTGGCAAATTATTGTTGATTGATCGAAGTTTTTGGCTGATTTGCTAGTTAGTTGGAAAATTACTTTATTCGTTGGTTATTGGCTGTTCATAGACAAAAAAAGTCAAAAAGTCAAAAGTCAATAAAAAAGCTACTCATAGCACTTTTAGTTTTTCTATTATATTTTTGCTTAATTTTATCTTTTCACCCGGTTAACAAAAACCAAAACACAAAACTCAACTAAATAAACTATTTGTCAAACACCGCGATTGAGTCTCGTACTAATTGGAATATAATCATCACATGTATTGAAATTGAGAAGCTATAAAGCCCCAAATTAAAGGCTAGTTCTTATTGCATTTCTACCAAAAATTTACATTGATTAGAACCAAAATTGTGGAAGAATTTGACTTTTGGGTAAATTAGAGCACAAGGAAGAAAATTCAGCTCTAAAAACTGAAACTTAATCCTAGCCATTTGTCTAATCATCTCTTCTTTCCTCAACTTTGCAACTTATACAATACCAAAAAATAACAAAGGGACCTTCAAAACTCTATATAATTAGTTTACTACTCCCTCCGTCCCTTAGAATTTGCGCCCATCAAACGGTGCAAACTCAAAGAAACAGTAGTACAGTTAAAACGGACTCTTACATCGGACTAGTTCGGATATAGGTTCGGATCCATCAAAGTAATCCATAAAACAATTTCGATTTTAGCCCCGGGTATCCAGATTAGACCCAGACCAATATGATCAAAATGAAGAGTCCGAGCAACATAACTTGTCACACTTGATGATGAATTATGATGATTATCACTCAGAACCTTGAGAATCATCCTTAGAATCAGATAATGTTTGATGATCTTGTTGTGGATGATGCAATGAACTCAACCCAGTTCTAGATTGACCCATTTGTTGGTAAATCTGGGATAAAGCTTGAGGACTTAAAACACCCACATGAACATTATCTTGTGATAATCCCAATTCTAATCCTGGCATTATATGATTACTCTGTTCCTGATCTTGATCCTGCTGATGCTGATCTTGCTGCTGATGATGATGATGATTATGAACAGATTGATTCCCCCCTAAAATTGGACCAAAATTCATATTATGACCAATATTCCCCCCACATAAGTCAAACCCAGGATACACAATTTTGTGCAGATAATTTGTACCACTTTCACCCACTAAACTTGTTGATAACCCAGTAATTTGAACTGGGTTTTGGTTTTGGTGTTGTTGTTGTGCCCAAATACCCAAATTACTTGACCCACAACCCATACCCATACCCATACCCATACCCATCAAACCAGCCCAATTAGTACTATGTCTACTACTTGACCCACCCATTTGATCAACTTTATGGATCAAACCCGACCCGATTGAGGAACCCTGTTGGGCAATAGAAGCACCAGTAGAAGCTAAAGCGGAAGCCGGAATGGTACCAGTACCAGTAGCAGCAATAATAGAAGGTTCAGCTTGTTGTAATAGCCATTGAATAGTTTCACCATCAGATTTATGACCTAATTCTCTTGTTAATTGAAAAATTCTTGCCGCACAAAGTGCAGGCATTCTTATTCTTCTTCCTCTTCCTTCAACTTTTGTATGTCTGTCTTTGTTTGAACTTCTTTTGGGACCTAAACCCAATTGATTCTGCTTCTTTTGGTGGTGTTGCTGTTCAATTTGATTATCATTTGGTTTATCTGGGATTATGATCTGAAAATCTTTGATTTCAGGGGGGTTTATGTTTGTGGGGTTGTTGGAATCAAGCATATTAATTGGGATTAATGGTGATGATGATGATGATGATGTTGTTGTTGTTTGTGGGTGAGTTAAGAAATGGTGGGGTTGAAGATGGGGTTGAGGTGCTACATCTTCCTCAGATGGTGGTTGTTTTGTGACCTTGGGATCCATGAAAACTGTCCCACCTTTTCTCTCAATATCTATATATTTTCTCTATAAACTAATGTAAATAAATAAATAAAGATAGAAACAACAAGAATATTTAAAGATATATATACTTTCTCCTATTTACATTAATTCTTTACTTTTTGTTTTGTTTTCACATTATTCATCAATCAATCTGAATTTATATTTTTTTTTCGGAAATTCCACGTGGTAATCCTGAAGTTTTGGATTTTCAATGTGGTAACCAAAGCTTTTAAAAAATCCATGCGGTAACCCTGAGGTTTACGTAATTGTTCTATCGTGACCTTTTTACACATAAAAACATTAGCAAATGTTAATTTCGAAGCTTTAAGGCTGTTGTACGCCTATTTATGCGACTCACCATTTCAAATGTCATCAGTTTCAACCATTTTTCCCAAAAATATAAACCCCAGCTCTACCATCTTTCATCCAAATCCTTTTTTTCCTCCAAATCCAAAGATGATAGAGTTAGGGTTTATATTTTGGGGGAAAAGGTTGCAACTGATGGTATTTGCAATGGTGAGTCACATAAATAAGCGTACAACAACCTTAAAACTTCGAAATTAACGTTTGCTAACGCTTTGTTAACGTTTTATGTGTAAAAAGGTCACGGTGGAACAATTTGGTAAACTTCAGGGTTACCGTTTTTAAAAGTTTTGGTTACCACGTGGAAAACCCAAAACCTTAGGGTTACCACGTGGAATTTTCCTATTTTTTTGTCTTAAAGTTTAAGTCAAAATATAGTGGGGTGAGATGATGTTTGAGTTGTCATAGAAAAATTAACATTAACAATCCAACATTTTATTTATTCGCGGTGAATAATTTCACATTTAGATTATTTTCTAATAATCCAACCTTTGTGATAAATTTGTCTATAACATACCATGTCACTAATAATCATACATCTAAAAAGCTTGAAAATTTTCAAGTGTCGCAATTTAAGAGACCTTGTCAAATATAATTCATTTATGGGCTAAAGAAATATGACATGACAATTGATCTTGACTAATATATCTACTATTAAAGTATTTTTGATTAGCATTTATTTATAGTTAAATTGAATAAATTAAAGGAAAAATTATCGCGAATAATCCGAACTATTGACGAACCGCTGTGAATATTCCGTACTATTAATTATTTATGAATAATCTCACATTTTCACTTTTCTTTGCTCGTGGCACCCCCAGTAATATTTTACCGGCTACTATAGGTTAGCCTTTGCTATTTTCCCCTCCATCCCCTTTATTCCATTTTCATGACATTTAAACTTCTCTCACCATCTTCGTTTTAAACTTATCTCATTCCATCTTCAAAATCATCTCCTTCCATCATTAATGTCTACCTGCTATTGTTTCCCTCATCTCCATTTTCGAAATCTTTCCCATTCAACCATGCTCACATCTTACCTAATTATTTCAATTTGAAGCTCTACTGGGGCTGGCGGAATAATTGGAGCTCATTTTCCCGGGAAAAAAAATATTTTTAACTTGTGTTAAGGAGATGGAAGTAGGTGAAGAAGGTAGAAGAACAAAATGGAAGAAATAAGATAAAGAACAAGAAGAATAAGAATGGAGAAATTAAGGATTAATGAAGGAGAAGACATAGAAAGAATGGAGAATGAAGACATAAAAATGGACTTGAGAAGACAACCTGCAACAGCTATAAGGTAACCTGCAGCAACCGGTTAATTTTCATTAGGGGGTGCCACGAGCAAAAAAAGTGAAAATGTGGGATTATTCATTAATAATCGATAGTACTGATTATTCACAGCGGTTCGTCAATAGATGGGATTATTCCCGACAATTTTTCCTACATTAAAGAATATAATATATTGTATAATATATTGTTGACAATTTCCAAAATTACAGAGTTAGTTTATACATATAATTGTCAAAAATGAGTATTTCTACTGCACAATATCTTCAATTTTTTTAATATTATGTGTTTATATGTGTAAATGTTAAAAAACCGTACATTGTACGGGGTTCTACATTATATGTTATATAGATAGAAGTAATAGGATCCAGATCCATTTTGACAGATCAGATCAAGTGAGTAATACATAGAGATGGAAGGATCTTGGACCCGGTCCAAATTCATGGATCTAGATCCATTTTGACAGATCGGATCGAGTCCTACTTTTTTGGACCTAACGAATCCATATACATATAAATTTGACGGATTCGGATCCGATATCTAAATAATATCCAGATTTGGATCCATGGATCCAAGAGACTCGATTTTTAAATATACATAATTTTAAAAAATATTAATATCTACTAATTTACTTTGTTAAATAAGAAATGTTATTTTGGATGTTAGATATGTTATGAAGAAATTAATGATCATGTACGAAATTTTTAGAACTAGATTGATAGTTTAAGAAAAATTTATAGTTTGTATATATATTATTATTATTAAATAAAGTCTAAAATTTTAGCTCTATCGCAATACAAAATAAAATTCAATAAAATACGCAAAAAATGGACCTATTATGGATTTGGATCCGATCCTAGATCCGTGGTTCTGAATCTGGGTTCTAACAAAGTGGACCTACGGATTTGAATTTGAATCTAGATTCTCCTTTTAAAAATGGATGTCATCTCTAATAATACGCTATGCAAAGGTAAAGGAAAAGGTAAAAGCAATTTAGTATATGAATATAACAATTATAATTTGGTCGTTTTGTATTTCTTGCTATATTTTGACTTAATATAATCATAGAAGAGCGAATCTTATTGAGAAAAAGAATAAAATAGCTCCAGTAATGAAATTGTTTTGAATGAATAAATGAAATAAAGTAAGCGGTTACTCTTGTGAGAGACTGTCTCTCAAAGAGACGACCTCAAAACAAAAAGCCCATATTCTTATTTTCTCTTAAATTTGTGTAAATTGGGCTATTTAGCCCATATTTCTAATGCGTCTCTTGGAAGACCGTCTCTCAACAATTTCTGTAAAGTTAAGGGTAAAGGAAAAAAAGAAATGGGATAGAAAATTTTTATGTGATTATTTTTATTTATCAAGACTAATAATGTAATAAGTCATCAAAACGGTTAAAAGAGAAAAGTATACCGAATAACATGAAATGGAAAAAATAGAAAACTTTTTCACCTAAATTATAAGGAAACATTGCAATTAAAACGATTAGCAAAGTGTTATTCTAAGTTAATCTCAGTAATTAAGTACATCAATTAATCTTAAAAAAAAAGTACATCAATTAAAATCATAACACACGTGTCAAAAATCACTATCCGTTCTTAGCACGAGATCAAATTTATTGATTAAGGACTTCACTTTAGTGCACTCTTTTGAAGGTGAGTTTTGAGAATTTAAGATAAAATTGTGAGATGTTTATTTAGGTTATTAGATCGATTTTGAGTCATGTGTTTTAGATTAATGAATATGACTAAAGAAAATATCATATTATAATTTTTTCTTGTTTACTTAAATCAATTCAATTTATTAATAAAACAATAAAAGTTTTACTCCGTCAATTTTGTTAAATTTGTTATTAAAAGAGATATCACTACAACATAATTTGTTTTTAGTGGGATATATTTTGTGACATTTGATTATTACACTAAAAATATGAATCAGTAGCATTTTTTAATGCTACTAAATCCAATATCGCAAAAAGCTTAATTTGTTGTAGTGTATTTCCGTTAAAAACATTTCCTTTTTGACTTTTGAATACCTTTCATTGGTCATGTAGCTTCAAATTGCAATAGCTCAAGAGTCTCTTCTTTTTTTAAAAAAAACCACCCTACTCAATCCTTGATTTATGGAGTAAACTAAGTGGAGGAATGACTAAGAACAAAGCTAACAACTTAAAATATTCTTGCTTTTTTATGCAATAAAATCATTCTAACTACAAAAGTAGGATGGATCAAACAGTTAACTTTTTGTATGTGCTTAACCAATTTGATTATTATTTTTTTTATAATATATAGTACATAATTCAATATTAATAGATATTAGGGCAAGAGTCAAATCAACACTTGATGGAGGTGATGTTGATCATCAAATGATACAAGCCAAGGCACACATGTTATAAGCAATGATGGGGTGCAGGAGGGGTGAGGGCATTGATGTTAGGGCTTCAAGGAAGCAATGGAGGATCTTTGATGTGCTATGGCGAAGGAGCAACAAAGAACAAGAAGATGGGACTGCATGAAAAGTGCCTTTAACAAGGCAAGAGGTGCCTTGAATGAGGCGTGAGCATACATTTTCCTAGGCACGCTAACTTAATACAGTAATAGGAAAAATTGATCTGCTTGTTTGAGCAGGTATACAGCTCGTTCCAGTAGGTCGGTGCAAAGTCCAAGTCGAGTTTTTATTTTGTCTTTTTCTTGGTGGGCACAGTTAGGATTTTGGGCTAGAGTTCATCATGTTTTAGGGTTATATAACGTCCCTAAAGTAGGTTTTAACATATAGAGAGGAGGCTAAAACAAGGAAACAGAGGGGGATAGACCAGAGTTCCTATTGTATCAGATAAGTGTCTTCCATCAAAGGTGGAAGCTTTAAGCTTATTAGTGTCTGATCAAGCATTGTGAGTGATATTTCATTAATGTTGATTTAGTTAATGAAATATAATTCCATTTCAGGGGAAGGTGTCCTAAACGTCATTTATAATTGTGTGTAAGCTTTGTTCAACAAAGCTTCAATCTTTTTGATCACGCTTGTCTATGCTTTATTTTCTTACTATCTTTAACATCTCCTCTTGCTATTTGACGGTCCAAACATCTTTCCTTTCAAGGATTATCTAATCAAATGAACATAATTATGACTTAGATAAGTCCGAGCCTAAGTTCTCAAAATAAACTGATTAAAAATTAACTTAAGTGAGGTAGTTTGTAGAAAAATTGTTGGAATTTAGAGTGTATAGTGGTTATCGGAAAGGTTAATTAATTATATTAAATAAATAAATTTAATTAAATTAATTAAGTATATCCCAAGGTTGGAAATTATATGTTTTAAACAAAACATAAAAGTCACGGCTTGTGATTTGGTTCGCGGCTCGCGAAAATACACAAAAAGTTTCTGTTTTCTGGGGCGCATAGGTCGCGGCCCGCGACTAACGTGTTTTTCCGGGAAATTTTCGTGTAACATTTTGCTTTGTTTTGATGGTTATATAATAACTTCCTACAGTTATTATGGTTACTTTTAGCCATGTTATTTGGGATGTAACGGTTGAGTGAAAGGCGACATGAGTTCATGAATCGATCTCGTGTTTAACGGATCAACCTTGTGTTTCATGAAGTGATATGTTGCTTCATGAACCGGTGTGAGCTATTCTATAAATATAGAAGGCTTGTGTGTTATTTTACATATGCAATTTCTGATTTCTTTTCTATTCTAGCATTTTACATCGAGGACTTGCAATCCTCGTTTGTAATTTTCTTATCTTCTTCCACTTAAGTTTCTCTTACATCATTCTAATTTCCGTGTGCTCGGAAGTTAGTGTAATTCTTTGTATCTCAGAACATATTTCCGGTTTATTCTCAAGCACTGTAGTAGGGAGGAAATGATGTTTTAGGAAAGAGCATCTCGCCTAGAATTGATATCAAGATCCAACAAAATCTTCTTGTTATTATGATCGATATATGATGATTCCTGATGATCAAGATTGCATTTGGTGTATGTTAAGCAAAGGTTTGAACTTGTCATATGTAATTTGGTTTTCTACTATACAAACTTGTAACTTTATTTTATATGTTTGATTTATAAAATTAAAGTCACATTTCTAACAAAAATGGTGTGTATACCCTTAATGAACGATAGATTTAAATAAAAGTGAATAAATTTTTCATGTTTTAAAACTTTAGCAAGCTTAATTTTTAAAAGTTTAATGAATACATTATTTTTTATATATTAGTATGAATTAACGTGTAATTAGTTAATCTTTCATCTAAGTCAAATTGTTGTATTTGTGTCTAAGAAAAATCTTATAAAATTGAGTTTTATTTTGTTTATATGTTAGTTAAAGTCAGTGCCGTTCTTGACAATGTATGGACCTTAGGCAAAATGTAAGAAGAAGGCCCTTTGATGGAGGGTCGATTCTAAAGTTAAACGGATGTTTGGAAAAATAACAAAGATGGACCCTATATATTATAATTAACATTAAAATTGTAGATGTATTATATAATTCTTAAATGATAAAAGAACTACTCATAAATTGCAAGTTTTTAAATGTGTACTTTTATTAACTAGTCTTTTCTAATTTTAGGGCCTTTTTGACTCTAGGCCCTAGGCAAATGCCTACCTTGTCTATGGTCAGGAACGACCCTGTTAAAGTGTTTATAATACGGTGTCCAAGGTAAATAGATTTAAAGGGAGAAAAAGAAGAAATTATATTAGTTTATCTAGTATTATCAATTGATTTTAATAGTAAATTTCTTTTGAGCTTGTAAACGAGTCATTTCTTTTTCTATTTGTAAAGGTGATGATTTTTTTAAAGCTCTTAATGAATTTACTTTAATATGCGTGAAAATAGATTGAGATGGTTCGGACACGTGTAAAGAAAGACTTTCGACGCCCCTGTGAGAAGGGTCGAAAGCATTATAGTAGAGGGTAAGAGAAGTCGAGAAAGACCTAGGAGAACTTGGAACGATCAAATAAAAGTTGACTTGCATGAGTTAAACCTCTCTAAGGACCTGAATAGGGATATGGGTAGTTGGAGGCGTCTTATCCATGTTTTAGACTACTGATTTCTTGTTAGAGTATCTTTTGGGGTGCTTGTTCTCTTGCTTTTTCTCGTTTCAATTAGTTTTATTGGTTATATTATTCTTTTTTAGTTTTATAATTGTTTTTACGTAATTATTTTATATGTTGCGTTTTTTATCTCTCACAACGCAGGGGCTCGCTACAACAAATTTAACTTTTTGCGATATTGGATTTAGTGGCATTAAAAAATGCCACTGATTCATATGTTTAGTGTAATAATTATTAGTTTTATTTTAAGTCTCACTATAAAGTGATTTAGTAACACTTTATTTGGTTTTTAGTGGCATATGCAATTGTCACTATAGTTTATAGTGACATTTGTGAGAAATGTCACTAGATTCTATGTCGCTAAAAGTTTTAGTGTGACTTTCTATTATGCTACTAAATGGTCTAATAAATGTCACTAAATCCTATATATACTATAAAAAATTTAAAATAGTGACATTTAAATTGAATGTTGCTAAATATATCTCACTAAAAGCAAATTATGTTGTAGTGACTTCTCTTAATCTTTCTCGAGCCGGAGGTTATGGGTATGAGTTGTGGCCGTCCTTCCCTTCCTGGACCCTGTTCATAGTATTTTACGAGGGATCACGATGATGAATGTATTTTTACATGCTAATAAAGTGTTACAACTAAGTCATGATTTAATTAATAATGAGCTCTTCTAATTAGGACACTTGTCAATATGTATGCCAAAAAATGTTATAATAATAATTTATTTTTAAAGTTGCTTGTAAAATACTCTAGACAATATTCATACCCATTCATTTTTTGGAGTATGGAGATATACTTTTATCATATTGTTAGTAATTAGTACTCCTATTATTTATACAATTACATGATCGAGATGGAAAGTACTCCCTCCAAATGAGGGGTATCAAGCAAAGTAATGAATTAGAGGGGCTCATTAATAGGCTTACTGGTAGGTAGAGGTGTATAATGGGTCGGGTCGCGTCGGGTGGGGTCAAAATTTAAATGGGCTGGGTTGGGGCTGATCATGTTAAATGTCAAAAACGGGCTGGGGTGGGTCAAACCCGTTTAAATACGACCCACTTTGACCTGTTTTTTAAAATTCACAAAATAGTTTTTTATTATACTTTATGGTCTGCTAGGTCAATTCAACAATGAATATAAAAATATCATATAAAAATATTTATAAAAAGTGGTAAAATATTTTTTTATAACGAATTTCTATAACTATTCGACACGACCCGGCCCGACTCTTTACACAAAGACCCGTTATTAGTCCGACCTACATAACCCGTTAAACTGTGACCCGACTCTTGACCCGTTAATTCAACCCGCCATTTTAAACACTTCTAGTGGTAAGTTAAAACAAGTACTAGAGCTGAATTTAGGCTAACTTAGGCTAACTTATAGGTTATTTATCAACTCTATTAATATTGTATAACATACAACATAAAAAATATATATATTTATTAAAATAGGGGTGTTGTCTAGTGAGCTTTTTCCCCAATGTAATATTTATTTAATAACACCTTTATCATATAATAATATGGTAAATTAATGTTTTACAACTAAAAGGTGAAGAGTTCAAACATTTGCTTATTAACCCAAATAGTTTATGGTCTAAGTTTTTGCTCTCCTTAATATCTAAACCTAGTTTCTTCACTGCGTAATTGCGTATATTCGGTTCATACTATACTATTAAGTTATTACACAGTTATATTGGATTTGCCACTACCTAAGTATTTTATAAATTCGATCCCCTTATATTAATTAAAAATATATTATGTAAGGGCTAATTAAATATCAGCTAATTTAAGTGAAATTCAATAGCCAAAGTAGTATGAATAAAATTATAAAATAATTGTATTTAGAAGCAAGTACTTAGATTATAAACTTGTTTCCCTAAAATTAATATTTGCTATAGAATACTAGTCAATTGACAATAATTTATATTTAATCTTTTGGTCATTCAACTATACTTTTTTACTAGTATATAAGTTATTTGACAAAATTATTGATCATGTGACAATAATTTGTTTCGCAATTATAGTCACCATTAGACTATTTTTTTTGGCTGATATAGACTATATGGCACCCCAAATATAAATTTGGGCCTTCGCCTTTGCATGTGAGCTTATATGACGGTATATCTTCTAACACAAATTCTTGGGAGACACGGTCTCTTTTAGAGACCATCTCTAATTGGGTTGGCTCATTAGGGAAAATATAGAGTAAATGTAGGCAATAATCTTTAATGCATTGGACCTGAAAGACGTCTCTCAGAAAGACGATCTCTCAGGAGACTGGTTGATGTTTTAATACTAATATATTGTAGTTTTACTATTCCTAATATTTAGCCATATTTTTACTTTTTCTCAATATTCAACCTATTTATTGAATTGTGAAAAAATTTCTTTATATATAATAAAAAGTTAAAACATGCAGAGGAATGGAGAGATTGGCGGAGATGTAAACCACCGCATCCAGGCGGGTTGGCTCAAGTGGGGAGCAGCCACCGCGGTGCTATGTGATAGGAAGGTCCCAAGTAAGTTAAAGGGAAAATTTTACCGAGTGGCAATCAGACCTGCTTTGTTATATAGGACAGAATGGTGGCCCGTGAAGAAGAGTTTTGAACATAAGATGGAAGTCACAGAAATACGTATGCTGAGGTGGATGTGCGGGTGCACGTTGATGGACCGGATAAGGAACCAAGAGTTTAGGGACAAACTGGGTGCCCCTATCTTTGAGAAAATGCGCGAAAATAGATTAAGATGTTTTGGGCATGTGCAGAGGAAGTCTTTCGACGCCCCTGTGAGAAGGGTTGAAAGCATCATAGTAGAGGGTAAAAGGAGTCGAGGAAGGCCTAGGAGATCTTGGATTGAGCAAATAAAGGCTGACCTGCATAAGTTAAACCTCTCTATGGACCTGACTAGGGATAGGGATAGTTGGACACATCTTATACATGTTTTAGACTAGTGTTTCTTTTAGAGTCTCTTTTGAGGGGTCTGTTCTCTCGGTATTATAGTTTCTTTTAGTTTCTTGGTTGTTGTTGCATCATTTCTCTTTAGTTTATATTGTTTTATGTTTTTTGGTATCTTTTTCGTTTTATCTACACGTCTCAGGGGCTTCTCTTAGTCTTTCTTGAGCCGGGGGACTCCTTTTTGGTTGCGCTCTCCTTCATGGGTATGAGTTGCCGCCGTCCTTCCCTCCCCAGACCTTGTCCATAGTTTTCTATGTGCGGGATACACTGGGTAGGGTGATGATGATGATGATAAAATTAAAAAAATAATATTATTAAACTTTATATTGAAACGAGTTAAACAAAATCTCACATTCTATTTTTAGCTTATCAATTAAAAACAAAAAATAATTAAAATCAAACAATGGGGGTATTTGGCAAATTAGCTTATTGAGTAATTTTAACTTATTTTGATCTAAATAGAGGGTTGGGGATCAAACTAGCTAATGCTAGTGTATGGTGAATTAGCTGGTTGAAACAACTTATTGATACGAATAAGCTGTTTTTGAACAAGTTACTTATAGCAGCGGGTTCAAAATCTGGACAAACTAATTAATAAAATCAGCTAAACATATTAGCCAGTATAATCAGTTATCAGTCATTTGTCAAGTAATATCTTAGTGGCTGAGTTTGTGGGTCCTTTAAAATAAAGACCGAGTTCTCGACACACATGTACTGTTCCAGCAAGGAATACCCTTTTTCTCTTTATCACAAGAATATCTAAGTAGGGAATGATGACTTGGGTATCTTTTATTTACCCACAAAGTCAAAAGAAAGTAACAAGTAATTTATTATTTAGTGCTATTCTTATTTACTTTAAATTTCTAGATTTTTTATGTTATCAAACCAAACCTAGTGTTAAATAAAAAAAAAATTAGTACTTCCTCCGTTTTGAAATGCTTGCTATATTTCGGATATGAGCACTATTTATTATATTTTGCATATTGCGGTTAATGTGTAAGTAAAAATATAGTCAAGTAGGATCATGTTTGAATCGTCTAATCGCATGTTTTAATAATATTAACTTTTTATAATTTTTAGATATGTATAGTTTTATTTATAATTGAACAAAATAACACATTGGATTGCGTAAAAATATAGCAATTATAATGAAACGGAGGAAATATAGGTTTCTCTAATATCTAGGGGTGAGCACAATCGGATATCCGATCCGAAACATGCAGTCGGATCGGATATCCGATATCCGATTCGATCCTACTCGGATATCCGATATCTGATATCCGACAATATTCGAATCGGATATTCGAAATATCCGATTATATCCGATGTCCGATGCCTATGAGAAAAAGTTGAAAATTTCCAGTCGGATATTCGAAATATCCGATATCCGAATTTAGTCAAAATAATTTATTTATAAAAATATAATTGTATTCTTATGAATAACGGATATCCGAAATTACTTATAATATGTGGATATCCGATATCCGAAATAATTTCCGATATTCGATATCCGACAATTCAAAAAAATGTCGAATATTCGGATATTCGAATCTACAAATATTGATATCCGAATTTGTATTCGATATCCGAATTTTCGAATCGGATGTTTGATCCGAATTGTAACTTCGAATCGGATATCCTAAAAATCGAATCGAATATCAGATCGAATCATCGGATATTTGAATCATCAGATAGTTTTGCTCAGCCCTAATAATATCCATTATTGATGTACTTAATGATTGAATTAATGACAACGTGAGCGTGTTGGATAAGTTGTCATTAGGCTCATAGGGCAAGTAGCTACCCTAAATTTGTAATGTTTATTGGATGATTCCTAATAACATAGATTTATGAAAATGGCAAAGTAGTTGCATATATCATGATAATTAATCATCAAATCATCATAATTATCAATCATAATTATCAAAGTGTGGACTTCCTCCCAATATAAAAGCTTACCGAGTACGCGAGTACTCACTCCCCAAAACCCTGATCATAGTTTGTTTATGAGCGAAATACATTGGGTATGATGATGATGATCGAGTACTCACTCCATCTTTTAGAATTTTCTCGTATTACTCTGATTGTCCATTAATAAGGGTAAAGCAAACTATGGTTTAGGGTCCTAAATTTATAAGGTCTTAAAAATTTATTTTTGTGTACAAAATTAATACTATCTTAAATTAAATTTAGGCAAAATTTACATTTTGTGCTATGTAATATGAATTATTAGGGATCTTTTTATCTTTTCCTCTGAACGCAAAAAATAAAGGAGACGGCTCAACGTATAACAAATGAAAGTTGTAACCTAATTATATAGGTTAATTTAAGACCTAATTAGAAGATTATTAATATTTCTTTTGTTTCAAAATACTTGTAATATTTGTTTTCCCACACTCCAATGTACTAAATCAATTCTTAATATCTCTAATTTTGTATAGTAAAAATTGATAAAAAAAAATAACATTAATAATTTTTACATTGAGAGAAATTATTCAAGATTTCATTTGACTATTGTTTAACTTATAAATTAAAAAAACTAATTACAAATTAGAAATAATCAATAAAATATTATAAGTAATTTAAAATAGAAGATGTATAATAATATTCCTTCCTATCACTAACTTTACCCGCAATATGTGGGCATAGATATATATAGATTTTATTGTGTAGTGCCTACAATTATGTAGGAGTGCCCACAAGTTGTTTGAAATCAAACGTAAAATATCTACGAAATATTGAAATGGACATTGATCGGAATCCCAGATTAGATATTATGCCATCACATCATAAATACTTCTATAACCACTAGCTTTAAGAAAGTATTTAAAATTTAGTGTAGGAACTAGATAATATATTCGGAAGGGTTATATTGAACAGTTAACTAAAAAAAAGAAAAATAAGTGAAAAAGTTACCTATTTCAGCCGGTAATTAGGAGGTGGGTATGTTTTCTACAAATTATGAGAATAGTTGGGATTATTAAAAAATAATTGATAGTTGGATTTATTTTTGGCTAACGGGTGATAGTTGAGATTATTTTGAGCAAATTTTTCTAAATAATATTATAAAGATTTTATAAATAATTTTAAAAAAATAATTTTGTAATACATTAAATAATGACTTAAAAATAATGTGACTTAAAAAGTGAAAATTCAATTAATACGCATAATATTAGTCATAATTAAAAAGTTAAAAAAAGTCAAAGATATATAAATACTATAGGAAAATTTACCTAGAATAATCCAATCTATTTGTGATTTTCCTACAATAATCCCATCTATTGATTAACCATGAATAATCCCAACTTTGAGGGGTATTTTCCTAGAGTAAACCCGGTGACCGGATAACTTGCTAAAGCAAGTTTTTTTAAAAAATAAAAGATAAATTAAAAAAATTTCGAAAAAGATATTAAAAGAATGTTCAACAAAATTTACAATTTTTTTTATTATTTAGAATTTTTTATGTAAAATTTCAAATTTTTTCTCTAATTTTAAATTAATTTTCAGTTTATTTTTTTTTGGAATTACCAACTATAGCAGGTCATCGGATTACCCAAGTTTACTCTAGGCAAATACCCCTGAAAGTTGGGATTATTCATGGCTAATCAATAGATGAGATTATTGTAGGAAAATCATGAATATGTTGGATTATTCTAGGTAAATTTTCCAATACTATAATAATAACAATGACATTATCATTGAGTTTTTGAAGGAAATTTTTTAATGAGAATGTGACATGTACGCAATTTTAAATGATGATGACATCAATAGTGTTTTTTTAGTAATAATTATAGTTTTATTTGTATTAATCATAATATAGAAATAAATAATTAAAATGACGGGTTAATGTGAAGTTTAATTTAAAAGAATATGAGTGAAATCATTGCAAAAAAATACATTGATTAAAATTAATTTAAGTGTATTTTGAATTTAAGTTGCTCTTAGTGTCAAGCTCCCGCTATCTATTAATAAGGTTAACAAAGAAAAATTAATTCAAGACTAATAAGTTTATTTTGTAGACACTTCCGTAATAATTTTATTTCATATTTAAATTAAAATCAATCTCTCTATCTTAGAAGCTTATTCTACTCCCTAATCATAATCATAGACACGAAAATAACAATTAAGACCTTAAACATGCTTCTAAACATAAAGTATGATAGAAAGAATGAATAAAATTAATAACACTATTAACTAAATGTATCTACTTCTACTAATTGAATAAAGAAAGAAATGTAGAACAAAGTAAAATCTTGAGAGGAAATACTAAAGGAAAGCGGTCAGTTTTATCCCAGAAGGTGAGAGCTTTGTATAGAGAGGAATTGATTAGCACCGTTGCTTGGATATCATCATATGCTTTAAAATCTTCTTAGTATAGTTGTAAATAAATATTATATGTTAAAAAATTATTGTCTTAATTATATATGGCCTAACTGGTAGAATTAATTTCTAAATAGTTAAGGTAATTGAACAAAATATATTTGATCATAAGCTAAAAATTTTGGTATGAAATGATTAAAAAATCATTTACAAATTATAATCAAATAAACTAGTTTAATTAAGGTCTAAGTAAGCTCAATTATTAATATTCTCATTCTTGTAAAAAAATTTTACAAAACATCCAAACGAACTAATAGTTTAGACTTTAGATGATTTATGTCATATGATATTTTTAGTAAAATATAATTTTTTTACATCCACTTGAAATTTTTTTTTTTTTACAAAACTAGCTAGTTCTATTTTATAATGAAAATATATAATTGTGTCACTTTAAATTAAATTTATATATATCTCCATTTTTGTAGACCTATGCGTTGCACGGGTATCTATACTAGCGTAACTTAAAAGTAAATGATAGAAATAAAAAATTGAGAGTAAAGAACTTGAAAGGAATCCTAAATCTCTAAATTAGGTTAAACTAAATCTTTTTATAGAAAAGACTAATTAGAAAATAAAAACTAAATTTTAACCTAGAAAAATTATTCAGAAAAACAAAAAGATAATTGTTTTACAAAACCAAACTATAAAACAGGCTGAAATTGCACCCATAACAACTTACATCGAGTTAGTGGTCATCAATTTGGCCAAAAAATCAACTCTGTTTTAACCACCCCTCGGAAACAATTTCTCTAGAGATCAACACCAAGTCAACATTCACCTTGATGACCCCATAGTCGACTCGACTTTTTATGCTGAAAATTCATTTTGTTTGAGAACGTAATGTCGAGTTGGCGTTTGTGAAATAGGTTGATTGAATTGCTCTTCTGGCGTTTTGTTCATGACTTCCAAAAGCCGAGTCAGCTTTTTTAAAGTGGTGTTAATTATTTTTAACTTTAACTTGAGACATTTTGAGCTTCTTTGCAATCATTTTGATATTATCCATACTTAATAAATCAATCAAGACTTGCACTAAAATACTTTAATTAACCCAAAAATAGTTGTATTGCTCATAAACCATTATAAATACACAAATTAAGCAACCTAAGCTACATTTTCTTAAAGTACACCACTAATCACACAAAATTAGTATTTCTTCTGTTCTAAAAATAGTTGTATTGCTCATAAACCATTATAAAATTGTGTTAATAAAATTAAAAGAAAGTCAACATATATGAATGGGGTTAAAAAGAAAGTGATTTGTCATTGTCCAAATATAAAAATGATACAAGATCAAAATGATAATGAATACAAATTGAATAGATGGAGGCAAGACTAGAAGTACAATTACATTTTTTGTGAGCTTAAATTAAGTGATATATTGTGATGTGTTCTTTGCCCTCCTACCCATGAAAGAGATTGTCTGAGTAAATAACGGTTATTTATGAGATTGATAAATCATCCTTATGTGTTATGATGCGATAGAGTGAGAGTTTTGTTATTTTAGTTTATCTTTTTTGATTTTATTTATAAAAATATTATTCTATTTATCTTTTTGTGATGATTTACAAATCACGGTTATTGATTAGTGATTAGGATGATTAGGAAAATTTGCCAATGAAATTGACATCTATTGGAAGCCCAAATCAAAGATAATGGTATCACATCAATAAGATACACATTTTGTCAAAGGAAATCAAAGAAATATCAGCCCCAAAAGTTTATTGAGTGAATTATGGATTATTATCACACTAATTAATACCTCAAAATAATGACAGATTGACAACTTTCTCCAATCACTTTTGATTCCTAGCTAGATTGATTAACAGAAATTCCATTTAGGTTTAAGAAAAAGTTTGTTTTACAAGACCAATAATGGACTAAATATCATTAATGTGTACTATACTATACTATTACTAACTAATCCCAAAAGATTATTATCATCCCTATCAATTTATAATTATTTAATAAAACAACTCATACATTAAAAATGTAATGTAATAATTTTGATTTGGAGGCTGAAGAATCTCTACAAATAAAAAAAAAAATATTAATTTTTTCTGTCGGTGGTGAGAATTAAAACTCTAATACAAGAGTAATGGAAAACTCTAGAGTTTTACGGTCATATCATAGCAAATTACGCAACACATAGATGTATATAATAAATTAGCAATTAAACATTATAAATGTTGATTATCTTAACTATTAAATCATGAGTTAGTTAAATGGTTGACGACTTTTACTTCCATCCTCAATTCTCCATTTCCCCTTGGCTCTTGCCCATAGGAAATAGCCTTTACCCTATATATCGCTCAACTAATCAAGTTCTTTCTAAGGTGGTATTAAAACATTAAATTTCATACTATCAGAATGTGTTTATTCGAGTCATCAAATCGATTTCTAATTAGGACTTTTGAAATGACTAAAAATTGGGTCTTGTGTCAAAGTTGGTTTGTACATATTTGTAAATCATTTATAAAGTCAAGTCAAATCAAATTCGAATATAAGGTTACATAATATTAGATCGTCAGATCTATTTTAAATACTTCTAATTCTACCTATACATAACACATCCCTCTGTTTACAAGGAAAATAGGTTGATAAATACTACCTCCGTTTTTAAATATTTATGGCTACACAAGGTTATTGGATATTGTTCATCATTCAAGTTTATTTTATATTGTGGCTAATGTGTAATACTCCCTCCGGTCCAGTTTACTTGTCCCATTTGACCAAACACGGATATTAAGGTAGTAGTGGGGTCCATTGGAAAAGGTGGTAGTTGGGTATTTTAATTGATTAAATTAATTGTAAAGGTGGTAGTGGAGTATTGGGAATTGGAAAAGTGGGGGTATTTAGGTAAAAAAAGGATATCCAAAAAAAGAAATGGGACAAGTAAAGAGGAATTGCTAAAAAAGGAAATGGGACAAGTAAACTGGACCGGAGGGAGTAAAAAATATAATCACATGAGAAATTGTTTAAATCATTTAGTCACATATTTTCAAAATATTAACTTTTTATAATTTTTAGTCATAAATAACTAAATATACTCCCTCCAATTCATAATAAGTGTCCACTTTGGGTTTGGACCGCATTTTAAGAAAAATGGTAGGTGGGGTATTTTAAGTGATTATAAATAATTGAAAAGGTGGTAGGTGGGGTATTTTAAGTGATTATAATAATTGAAAAGGTGGTAGGTGGGGTATTTTAAATAATATAAGTTGGGGTAGTTGGGGGTATTTAGGTAAAAAATCTTTGTCAAAAAAGGAAAGTGGACAATTAGAGTGACTTTACCAAATAAGAAAAGTGGACATTTATGTTGAATTGGAGGGAGTATATTTTATCAAAATAATGCATTAAATTGTGTAAAAAATAAAATGGAGTTACTGTAATGAAACACATGAAATATGATTTAAGAATTTCAATAAAAATAAAAATAATAGAGAAATTAGCCCTATTGTCATGACAATGGAGAAGTAATAATAAAACTACGTGTTCTCTACCCAAAGAGTCACTCTAATCTCGCTACTAAAATTTGCTTCATAAGTAATTGTAGAGCAGATAAAAAAATTGGAAAAAGTGATATTTGATTGAAAATTGTAAAAAACTTGCCGATAAGATGAAAAAATAAGCTAAATGTTTGGATAAGAATCAAATAAAAAGTTTGAGTCAGTACAAAAAGTAAAAATGGGATAAATATATAAACAATAAAATATGATAAATTTAATTGGTGAAATAGAGTGAATATATATTATTTTTATTTGTTATAAGAATAAGTTCACCTAATGAGCTTTTAGAGCAATAATTACAATGAGGATTGTGAGCGAAGTTCTCCAAGTGTGATCACAAATTTACTTATTACTCACATTACGCGTGAGAAGGCTTGTCCGAGAATGCATGAATTGATAGGTACAGGTGTACTCTCTCTGTCCTATTTAATTTGATGCAAAGAGAAAGTTGATATTTTTTTAGAAAAATGTGAGTAATGGTAATAAATGAAGAAAAATATTAAATTGTGTAGATGAAATTAGACACTACAATATAATTTGCTTTTCGTGGGATATATATTTAGCGACATTTAATTTAAATGTTGTTATTTCAAATTTCTTATAGTGTATATAGAGGATTTAATGATATTTATTAGAGTCTTTAGCAGCATATTAAAAAGTCACACTAAAGCTTCTAACGACATATGATCTAGTGACATTTCTCACAAATGTCACTATAGACTATAGTAACAATTACATATGCCACTAAAGACCATATTAAGTGTCGCTAAATCACTTTATGGTGGAACTTAAAATAAAAACCAATAATTATTACGCTAAAAATATGAATCAGTGACCTTTTTTTAATGTCACTAAATCCAATGCCACAAAAAATTAAATTTGTTGTAGTGAGAAGAGAGTTAAAATGTGTTGATGAGATTAAAAGGAAGTGGTGGACTATTATCCAAAAAAAAAATGATGTAAATTAAGTGAGACGAACTAAAATGACGTATAGCAAATTAAATGCGACGAAGGGAGTATTGTGTATTACTTAGATTCTCTAACTCGTGAGGCTTCACAATAACTAAAAGTGATTTATTCAATGCCATGAATATTTCGTCATTCTTCTATACTTCTAATGAAAAATAGGAACTTAGTTAAATTGTATTGAATCGAGTTAACGTAAACATAATAAAATAGTGAATTAAAAATGAAAGTGATGAGTTGAATCAAATTAAACTGAATTGAATTAATAGTCTTAGATAACAAGAAACGTGGTCAATGACATCAATTGACTTCAGTTAAATATTGAAAAAAATAGTACTAAAGAATAAGTTGACTAAGTTTGTAGAGTAGTTAACTGTTTCATAATTCCTTGATTTGTAATTCAATAACGTGATCAATGACATGACCTCCGACCCTACACTGTCTAGCGTTCTGAACTGAATTCCTCCTCCACCTCCATCGTCCGACATATAGGGCTCTACACAACAACGTTATTCATTATACTTTTCCTTCTTCAATTCTTCTACACATTACCATCATCATCATGCTACCCAGTTTATAATTCTTCTACACATTACCATCATCATCATGCTACCCAGTTTATAATTCTTCTACACATATTGTAGTAAAATTTCGTTCGTTCTTAAATTTAAAGTCTTCACTTAATTTATCTTAAAATATGGGTCTTTTACAATTTTTTCACTTACTTCAACTGCTCAAACAAGATTTTGTTATTGACTTTATCAAGATTTAAATTTTTATTTTTTTTAATAATAATAGCATTCTCATTTAAATTAGATGATGCAAAATTGGAATGATAGATAATATTGAAATATTGTTATTTTAATAGTGTATTTTGTATATTTGTTTGTAGATTGTAGAAGATTGTTTAACATTGGTTGGTCATTTAGTATATTAATTAGTTTTAGGGGTCACTTGTTAATAATTGTGTTTACAGTTTCAAATGGATATAAGTATTTTAAAAAATTAGCTGCTTGATCGTTTATGCATCTACTAGTTTAAGGTCCGAAATTCACCAAATCCTATACATGATACGCAATATCAAAATTCACAAGTTCAATTGAATCATACACATACCCCTTTTTCTACACAAAAATTAAAATTGATGTAAGTGTTTTTTTCCTTTGATCTCGTCGATAGATAGTCAATTTAATCTTATGATGTAACGTAAGTGATTGGGATGAGATAAGAAGAGCCTATATTCAAAGAGGTTCTTATCAACAGTGAAAATATGCTTATTCCTATACCAAATTTTCTTGATAAGCATGTCGGTTTAGCGAGCCCTTGTATTAAAAGTACTCTAATTTAGTTAGAATGAAATATTACTAATGATGTTTGTTATTGCTTGTGTTCTTATTTGTTTGCAACTGAAAGTGAAACTTCAAGTCAACGTGGAGGAGAGTCATTCGCTTTAAGTTTTGGAATAATATTATAAAATTTGACAAACATATTGGTGAACCAAATAATATTTAGAATCAACGCGTAAAAAAATGTGAAGATGTTATTTGCAAAAACAATTTGTGCAAGTTAAAGTTAGATACAAAAATTGTTTAAGTGAATCTGTGGATATTGCTAGATTACTTTCACATTCTGGTTAATTTTTCGAGATCATGCCGAAAGTGAAGCTTATAGTTAGTTCACTTTCATTCAATGCAAGGACTTAGGCATCCTTAACCCTCATAACACTATCATCATTACTCATAATCACATGACCATATCATCATCATAATCACCATACCTAATGTATCCCACTCATATAAAACTATGATCGGGGTCTGGGAAGAAAGAACGACGACAACTTATACCCATAAAGTAGAGTGCGATCAAAGAGTCCCCGGCTCGAGAAGAGTCTTCAAAGAGAGAGAAACCTGCAACTTACAGATATGATAAATATAATACATACAAATAATCAAAAATAAATGTAAAAGCAAAGAATGAGGTAAAGAAGGATAAATAAATGCAAGAGCTATTTTCCTAAGAGACCGTCTTTATGAGAGACATTTTCTAGGCCCAGTTCATTGTATCTTAATGCCTATTTTTACTCTACATTTTCTTTATGGGCCGACCTATTTAGAGATGGTCTTTCAAAAAGATCGTCTCTCACGAAAATTTGTGTAAATGCAATGAACAACAACTAACGAAGGCGAAAGGGACATTAGAATAAAACTTGTAAGATTTTTTGTAAATGTCTTTGATATTTGTCTTTTAATAATTCATGATAATCAAATCTAATTTTTGATGATATTATTAATTAAGGAAGCTTGGATTGTGCGTTTTGGACTGCATTTTCTTTTCACAAATGTTGGGCATCATGGGAGCAAAAGAAAATCCTTTATGATGATAATATCTTTCATTTGTTTTGCTCACTCCACTTTATCTACTTTTATGACAAAAACATTTCATGCCCACCATTTTATAAAATTAGTAGATTAATTAATAAACTAATTAATTTTTACTTTAATAAAAGTCTAGATTTTTTGACTTATCTTTTTATGAGTATGACCCAACTAACCCACACTTTTAAGTTTTTATGTATCTTTTAAGTTTTTAGTTAATGGAATTTTGCCAAATAGATAAGCATTATTGTCCATCTTATTGACCTTGATATTTTTTGGTCTCTCTATTAATATCTTTCTCAATGGGTTCATTTATTTTCCTTTTTTTGAATGCTTAGAAAAGCATGGATTAGGCATAAATCATCTCAAGAAAAAACTAATTTTTTAAATGTTATTTTATAAATTAACTTATATGAAAGTTTTCTCAGAATATATAATATTTTTACAACATTTTTCATTATTTTTACGTAATTGATTTAAATTTATAATATATACTTGCATTATTTTAAAATTAAACTTATATACCACATTCACAAACATGTAAATTGTACAGGTGTCTATGCAGGCATGGTTGTTAAAATCGCGATTCTAATCTACGATTCTACGATTTTACGATCCAAAAACAAGCGAGCGATTTGAATCGCAGGTAAAATCTTAAAGTTGTAGAATCTTATGATTCTAGTTGGAATAAAATTTTTAAAGGTAGAATCATAACACGATTCTACGATTCTACGATTTAACGATCCGATTCTACTAATATAGTATGAGTTATTTTTAATTTATCTTATGTACCATATTTTACTACTCTCTTTCGCATATAGACATAAATTTCAAAATTTTCATCATGAAAACTTTTAAAAAACAAATTTCTTAATCGGTATGAAGATTTAAACTAATTATTGAGAAGTTCTCGTTATATTCTTAAACATAAAGTCAAAGAAACTTTAATCCATTTAAATTTTTGAATTGGATACTAATGATAAGAAACTAGATATTTTTAATATTTTTAAGTTTATTTGTAGAATCGTACGATTCTATGATTCGATTCTACCTCACTAAACGATTCTAAGTAGAATCACAATTTTAACAACTTTGTATGCAGGGCTCTCACTTTCTGGTGGGTAAAATTGACCGTTTTTCTCTAATATTTCCTCTCAAGGTAGTACGGATCGAATATGAATAGTTCGTTACATTCTCTCACCCAGACTCTGTTTTCGGGCGGGATATTATGTTGATGATGATGATTTCTTCAAAAAGAATGATATTTTTAAAACAATAAAAATAAATCTTATCAAAGCTCAAGAGCAATTAAGTTGACCGACTGAAATTGAAGTGTTTTGACAAGTCCATTTGTGACTCAGAAGATGTGGACTTGTGTGAGAAGAATGTGGGTTATAGTGTACGTCCAATGTCCATGTCCATAACTAAAATACTCTATTTGTCCTGCTTGTTTTACTACATTCAAATTTTAAAATGTCATGTTGAAAAATGCAATATAAATTAATAAAGTATGCAATGCAACAAGTCTTTATAGACCATTTTTCTATAAGACGAGTTTATATAATTGTTAGACTATATAACATATATTTGGGCCTCAACCATAAACCAAGTTTTTTTGTTGAGTTAATTCCTAAACATGATATTAGAAGTCAACGTGACAAGAGGTCATGGGTTCGAATCTCAATCACCCCTCATTTAAATTGGAATATTCAGCGCCTATGCGCATCCACACTTCTAGCCCAATGGCTCTCGTGTGAGGGGGCGTGTTAGACTATATAACATATAATGGGGCCTCAACCATTAGCTTAAGCTTTTGGTTGAGTGGGTTTTTTTGGAAATAATTAGCCTATTTGTCTAATTAATTACAAAATTTGAAGTAATCACTCTAAAACTATAAATTATAAGTGTTCACTTTCATAAGATTATAAGTAATTTCGGTTAAGAGTACATTGGGTCCGCGCAATAAAAATGGTCTCAAAAGTGTCTCATTTGAAAATTTGTGTGAAATGTGTGGGATAGAATTCAATTCACAAGTCACAACACATAGGGAAAACATTCATCAGTGAACTGGAAACACAGTAAAATATTGTTATGTATACTTATGTTGTAGTCTTGCTGGTGCCTTTCCATCCATCCCATGGCGTACATATATACATAGCAGGAGCCAGGAAGTGACAATGGCAAGAATAGAAAATGGTGTCGATGCTCGCAGCGACAAAGAAGCCACACGGAACTAGTAGACGGTGCTTAGGGAGTTCCGAGACCAACTAGATTGAGCGCTGCACACATGCAGTAACAGAGTAAACTGATAGTCTGCACATTTAGAAACTGCGCGCAGTCTCTTGCATATGTTGATTATCTTCTATCAGAAGAGTCTTTTCTTCGTTGAATCGTTTATTTCCTCGATTTGAGGCGTTAGAACAATCGAAAATGTACAATCACGTTGCTGAAGGACAAATCTGGTGTTGCAGTTCTATGAGTTCCTACTTGAATCAACTATTATTCCTTAGACAACACATTTGGATATATAAGAAATTGTAGCATTCTCTACTTGTCTATACATTGTGCATAGACAAGTCTATAGAACATACTAAAAGTCTCATTAATTAAAAACCCTCCTCAAGATTTTTGGTCTTTATTCCTTTAAGTTTCTCGAATCTTCCCTTTGCAAGCGCTTTTGTAAAAATGAAGTTAATTGATATTCTCCATCGATCTCAACTAGCTTGACATCATTGTTATACTGAGCTTCGCTGAAAAATGATACTCGACTTAAATATGATTTGTCTTGCGATGAAAGATAATATTCTTAGAAATTGCTATTGACGAGTCACAAACACAATGGATAACTGTAGCTCCTCCTTAAGCTTCACTAATATCTAACATCATCATTTTTAGCCATATTACTTGATTTACAACTTCGCAAGATGCAATGTATCTTGCTTATGCATTAGATTGGGTTGTTTTATCTTGCTTCCGAGATGATCCTCTGTAAAGTCGGCCATAACTTTGCATAAATCTTAATAAGCAACTTGCTGCAAACATAATATATGGCCGTGTTGCAGTAAGATAAAATAAGCTACCTATCATGCTTATGTCAATTCTCCATCTACTTTCTCATTCTCGTCATCCATGTAAACATTTTCATTCAATTGACAACTTGACAAGATTGTAGTTCTCTAGTAAGAACTTCTTCAATAGATTATGTTTTAGGAGTTATTTAGTTACGATTTATGTTTACTTGTTTGAAGCTTATTATGTTTAGTAGTTGTTCTAAGACCATGTATAATTAGCCCCTAAATACTTGTACAAATTCTCATTGTGATTTAATGACAACTCATCGAAAACATTCCTCAACAAGTACATAAAATGTGATGTCCCTAGACCTCAATAAACCAAAGAATGCATGAGTTTTTTGTGGTCGATAGAGCAAACTCATGAAAACGAGGGAGACAATAATAAATTCCATGGACCAGACGCCAATCGGATCACCTCCAAGCAAACCACTTATGTTTAGGCCCGCCTACGAGCTTCAAACTCGAAACATTGAGAACGAGTGGTGATGGGCCGATGGCAATTCCACTTCAAGTACACCCCACAACTCAATTGAGTTCAATCTTATCAAAAGCTTATTACATCCACAACTTTTCAATGGTTAAAAAGAAAAAGACTCATAAAGAAACTTCTCTTTCAATGAGGTGATTACCGAACACGTAATTCATAGTCCTCCAATCATGGAACAAGACATCATTGAACCAATGAACGTATGTACAACATTAGAAACACAAATCACCTGCACTTAATTCAGCATCTTGTTTTCTAGAACAGCCTACAAGTGAGATTAGTATATGACAGTAAAATAAATCCATACAGATATGATCCAAAATAAGGTTACCCATCAAACTAGATAATCTTTGTACTAAACAAATATAAGCCCTTTATTTTTGTATGGGCTGGATCCATTAACAAACATTTTGTAGGTTAAACTATTGAAAATACTTCACATGTGAAACAAGATTCTACATCGATAACATAGTGGGTTGTGGACTTGCATACATACTGGTTGAGCTAATCCTCCTACTACCGTATGATTTCAGGAAAGAGTGACCGAGTGAACGTCACAAGTGTGTACAAGTCAATGGCCTTTACCCGTGGGTTTGTGGGCCCGATCCCACGGGTGTCCCGAGTGAGTGTGTCCACACGAGTGGGCTACCGTGAGATTATGTGACAAAAACTCTCAGAGATAAGACAAGATGAGACAAGGTAACAGATAGGTGCCTCACAAAGGCTCTCTCTTAACAACATACCAACATTCTAATTTGGACCTTAGAAGCATTTTCCGGGATTCTTGGTGTTATATTGCAATAGTTCCACGGTTTTAATCCGCGTTCGTACATCCACCACAACCACCCCATATGTACCAATTTTTATGATTGTATTTAGGGATGACAATAGATTTTGGATCTGATTCAAATATGTGAACTAGAATCCGTTTAGATGCATTTGGATCCTTTTTCGGGATCGTTGAATTCGGGTTGATATTAATGGTCTACTTGTTTACTTCGTTAATTAAGTTGTCTTATTTCGGTCTTCGGATGTTAGGTTATGTCATGAAAAAGCTTTTGTTTATATAAGAAACAGTTGGAACTAGGTTGATATTTTACGCAAATTTGTAATTTGTAAAACATTATTAGGTTGATATATTATTATTATTATTAACCATAAAACGCTATTGATGTCGCAATATGTAGCCAAATCCAATCAAAGGCGGCATAATAAGCTTTGATTTATTTAGACCTGAGTCGGATCTTGGATCCATGGGATTGAGAGAAATAGGTGTTTGTGGAACACTATATTAGGGATGGGTGTTTGTTTAGAGAGAATTTGGTTGAGATTTTGGGGTTCAGGCTTGGATTAAGTTGGTTTATGGGGAACAAACATGAAACTTTAAGTCTGAACTCTCTAAGTCTTACTTTTTACACTATATTTGGATAGCAAATTAAAAGGGAAAAAAGAATGGGAAGGAAATAAAAGAAAGAAAAGGAAAAGATAGGAAAAAGACTACATTGTTTGTATAGGAAGGAAGACGAGGGAAAAAAAAAAGTTTCATTTTGCTTCCAAATCTTTCCTCTTATGGAGAGATTTGGATATTAAAGAAATAATAAGAGTTAATCCCTTCAAATACTCTACCACTCCCACTTCAGTGGTTTCTCTCTCTTGGAAGATCATTCTCGAGCCGGGGGACTTTTTGATCGCACTCTCCTTTATGGATATGAGTTGCTGTCGTTCTTCCCTTCTCATACTCTGATCATAATTTTTTATGAGCGGGATACATTGAGTATGATAATGATGATGATTCGCACATCAGTAAAACCACAATAATCACAAAATAAACAGTACTACTGCTTATATAATTAGTATGATTACAATTAATTTAGCTCAATCTAAATTAAGATACAAAAGTCCAAAAAAGCTCAAACAAAAATAGTACCATCACTGCACAATTACTGCAGTCTGATCTTTACAGTTAAGCCGTTGTTTCCACATACGTCCTCATGCGGTGGTTCTTATATACACCTGTTAAAACGGTGGATCAATCGGGTTTTGGTTCGGGTTATTTAAGGTCAGTTCAATATTAGGTTGATTTATTTTCGAATTAACGAGTCATTATAACCCACATAATTTCGAGTCTTATCAAAGTTATCAAATCTATTAATATTTTTGTATGAGACCATTTCATATATAATTAGCTCATTTCTCTAATTGATCACTTTAAAACTACACAAAAGCTTGGACGAGACCTTCACAAGTTAAGATGAAGTGTAGGTCTACCCAATTCACAGGCATGTAACAATATTTCAATTTTTTTGGACATTTAAGAATTTTGACCTTAAAGGTATCAATTTTGAAAATTGATACTTTTAAGATCAAAAATATAAAATGCCCAGATTGTTACACGCGTGAATTGGGCCGTTCCAAATTGATGTTTTCATTATGAGGGTCCAAGACCAGCTGTGATTAAACACAAATTCTTATGAGAGACGGTATTTATAAAAGACCATCTCTAATTGAACTGGCCCATAAAAAAAATATAGAGTAAGAGTAAATATTAAGCTTTAATGGGCTGGGCCTGAACGACATCTTTCAGAAAGACGGTCTCTCAGGAGACTAGCTGGTGATTAAATTATTAGTAATTACTTTACGCTTAGCTAAATATATATGATTCAACCCAATAGAGATGGTCTCACAATGATACTGTGTCATTGTGCCCAAACACTAGTGGAAAAAAACCTATTTGCTGCGTTTTAATTCTTCTGATTTTTGTTAAAAGTAGCATAAAATAGCAAAAAATAAGTTTTAAAAAAAATTCAGCAAATTCTGCAGTTTACCCAAAAATCGCAGCACATAGTGTATTTTTGTGCTGTGATTTTAAATCGCAGCATTTAAAATAGACCATCTGCTGTCATCACTAATGCTTGATGTCAAAACAGTATCATATTGTGGTAAAAAAACTGCATCATATAATGTTTTTTCTACAAGTGAAATAAAGCAAAAAATTTGTTTCTTAGCTCTCACAAGTATCTCCATCTGACATGCAAGTGGCAATTACTTGAAATTTACCATGTAGATGAATGAAGTGTATACAATTATTAAAGGGAAGTATATATAGAAATAAACACTAGACCGACAAGGAGATAACTAGATGGAAAATGAAGAGCTATAAGAGTCTAAAGAGCTTGATAACAAATACAAGAGTCCTAATTGGGTAAGGTAACTTTACTAAACATCAATCACACTTTAATTTGAGTTTACACGTGAGATTAAACACAATTAAGAAATAATTAGGTTGTTGATTAGTGGTAGCCTTCCCAATGTGGAAAAGATCAACACACTAAATCCAAGCATCCAACCTTCCTAAATATGTTAACTAAAACAAGACAAACAAGTAACCAATCCATCTTGTATTGTCTATCACTAGTGATGGAAATAGGCATATAGCTAGCTATAGTAATTTTAATTTTAAAGAATGATTTTGTAGTAAACACATTCAAGAAAGAGAAGAGGTATTTTAAATTTTCACCAGGTTCACTACTAAAATTAATTGGTAGTAGTAGAAGTTGTTCATTAAGTTTATAAAGTGACATATCAGCTTCTCTTTATACGATGTGGGACAACTCACATATGGGTAATAATAGACACTGCAACAGATAGCAAAGATACAATGCTTAAAAAATTACTTAGGCAAACTTTTTTTTATCAGAGTAGCTAAAACAAACAAGGGGTGGCACGTTTGACTAAGCGAGGAAGCAACTCAGGCGAGCTCGTAAAGTGCTCGGACGAGCACATGATGGAGTCGGAATGTTGAAAAGTGTTCATGCTCGGGTGAGCAAACCATAGTATAAAAATTAGGTCGTGTCATATAGTGTCAGTTGCGTTATCGAACTGTTATTACTCTTATTGTAAAGGTGTAAAAATTGCGTTTTGAATCAGGTCAAGAGATATCTCATGATTTTGACTAATATTTAACGGTATAATATCCATATCATCATATATTTTACCACAATCATAATCTTTACCATATGTTCGCACTGTTGTACAATCACATGCTCGTAAGGGGAACTATAATCAAGTTAGGCAAAATATTGACTAGGGTTCTTGCTTGTGCTTGCATGCAAAGGTTGGAGCAATACATTACACCTGAGCAAAGGCAGAACATCATGAGAAAATGTCGAAGCTTGGTTTTCACAACAGTACTTGGACTAGCAACATGAGTGCACAGGCCAGCAATGTAGTGTTGGAAATATTTCACATGTGAGATATGATTCCACATCGATAAAATAGTGGGTTGTGGACTTGCATATATATTAGATGGGCTAATCTTCCTACTACCATATGGTTTTGGGTAACCTCACCAAGTGTATGTGCAAGTCAACGCTCTTGACTCGTGGGTTTGTAAGCCCGAACCCACGGGTGTCCCATGTCCACATAAGTAGGCCACGGTGAGATTATGTGACTTTTCACGGCGTAACATGCAGTTGCTTGGACAAGAAAATTGTGCTTGAATGAGTATTGAAAGTTGAAACCAAATGAAAATGTGAAGTGTAAAACTATTTGAAGTCCATACATTTCCAAAATTTGTGAGGCCGAGAGAACTATCAATAAAGAGAGCTTAAGAGCTATAAAAATGTCGTGATCATTATCATCATACAATATACTAATTCATAAGCACTTTGTGTCATGTGTCTCTACTACGATGCATTTTACAAGTTGTGTCAAGTGTCACATTTGCAATGCAATTTTAATGAAATGTAAATTATCAATAAAGAGCTATAAAAATGTAATATAACAATTGTTATATAACAATTGGTGATGGCATAAACACTACAAATTCATACTAATGTTAATATATGAATATAAATTTAACCCACAAATTCATATAAGACTAGATAATGTAATTATTTTTTAGACCCTACTTTCATATTCCCAAATGCAATATGCAATGCACAATAACGTGAGAGTTTACTAGAGAAAGTGACAAGTTTAAGAAATGAAGTTAAGAGTAACACATTAGAAGTAATTTTTGCAATTTTATCTTATCTTATATATTATAAATTCTCAACAAAAGATACATCAAAGATACCACAGTTTGTAATATGCAAACAAAACACACATGTAACAATATTATATGGTACGATTGAAGATTTTTCAATTACTATCAAGAACATACGAGTTCTCCAATTTCAATATACTACCATTATTATCATCATCATACCCAGTATACCTCGCACATAGGAACTATGATTAGGGTATAAGGAGGGATAGAAGGCGGAAACTCATACCCATAAAGGAGAGTGCGGCCAAAGAGTCCCTCGACAATTCAGTTTACCTTTCCGAGATTTAATTCTAGCATCCAATTTAAGAGGGAATATCTAATCATGATATCTTTTCAAGTGTATCACTATGGTAACATCATAAGCACTTTATGTATTATGATTACATTTAATATAAAATTGCTAATGTTTAAACCTTAATTAATAATTATTATGCATATCCAAGAAGTAGTAAAAGGTTCTATATGAGACTTAGCTAAATTTTGTCAAATGTCCTACATGTTATGAATCCAAAGAATCTATAATAAATAAAAGTGAACATTAACCGTGCATAACACGGGTATAATCCTAGTAGTAAGAAAGATATAAGAGTATGTAAGCCAAGTATTTGAGAATTGTATTGGTAATAATTGTTTATGAATCAATCAAGTACATAAAAAATACAAAGCATATGTTAACAAGAAAGGTATTAAATCATACGAATTATTTTGTATGTTGTTTTTTCTTTTGCTCTCAACCTGTCCTTTTTTTTTTTTGTTAATATGCTAATTTTTTACTTCTAAATTATTATAAATTATATTAAAATGACTTATTAAATTATATACTATATTTTATTTTAATGACGTTGCAATTTGCAACCAAAAGTCAATTTGACACGACCACTTTGATATCATAGAAAAGCGTAAATGTTGTTGATACCCATTACCACTTGCTCAATTTACTAGTTGTAAGTTCCTCTCAACCTATCTAATCTTGTGTTTCTCCTTGTTTATTCCACAACACTTGTCTGTGTTGAAATAACATCATGGGAAAACATATGCCTTGTTATGAGGTCTTGCTTAACGGGTCATCGAGTGTTCGACATCCACCTTGATAAAGGGTGGGTCGATGACCCGCTCACTGGGTCGTGCACTGCGTCTTGCTTTTCTTCGCTAATTGATTCTAAGTCGAGTGCTTGTCGCTTATGGTTGATTCGTAAGCCATGATAAATGAAGGGGTGAACAATAGATTAGTGACAACCAGATCCCTAAAACTAAATCACATTTCATAATAATGAATCATAAGTCTTGAGATTAAGACTCTTACAATGTAATTATTGCAAATTCATACTCTCTAAAAACACAAATTCTGTTTTGTGACCTTACATATCACTTTAAAGTTCAATTTTCTGTAATTCCAAATCATCAAATTCATTTTTCGATATGTTTCCTGGTGCTGACAACTAAGAATTCTCTCTTTGCAAGTTATTCTAGACAGAGACGGAGCAAAAGTTGAAAATTTTTTTGAAGACCCTGCGCAATTTCAAATATTATGATATTTTTTTAACATTGTATCTTTAGACACTAAATATATACTACATAACTTAATATAGAGGCCCCCAAATTTTTCGACGCCCTTTGCGGGGGAAAATTCTGAACATGCTCAAAACCATTTAGATTTCAGCTAGTCTTCTGAGAGACCGTCTTTCTGAGAGACGTCTCTCAGGCCAAATCTATTAAAGCTTATTGCCTATATTTACTTTACATTTTCCCTAATGAACCAACTCAATTAGAGATGGTCTCCCAAAGAGACCGACTATCACAAGAATTTGTGTTAGATTTTTATTTCAAACTCCGTGTAGAAGAAATAAGGTTAAACGAAAGACTTGTAGCGCCTAGAGAGAAAGTAATAGGAACCCTAATTTATTTGCATACTTTATTTGGTCTATCATTCAATTGATATTTGTAATCTCAAAGTTACCAATAGAGCTCTCATACTTGTAATCTAGGAATTAGTGCCTAGTAGAAGGTACAAGGTTTCAATCTCCTACCTAAATAAGCAATCTAAATCAAATATTTAACCCCATAAATGCCAAACAAAATATGTTCAACACTTGAATTAACATTAATATAAGCAAGCAAGTTGATTGACTATAACTTTTTTTTTTTGGATAGACAAGTTGAAGGATTCTAATGAATTGAACCAATTTCAAGTCTTTTCAACCAACTATGTGGGCCAAACAATTAAAAAGGGTAAGGGGAAGACTCCACCCCCAAATGCCCTAAATGAAAAGATGATTAATAGTATACTCCTGCGTCCCTTTAAACTTATTACTAAAATTTACAAGTTATAAAAGAAAATATCACTTTCAGTAGCAAACTCAAAAAGACAGAAGAGTAAATTACATAAGGAAATGTAAGTACATACTAGTAGCTGAACATACAGAGCTTCAAGACTAGGTAGAGAATCAAGCCGATAATGACTAAACATATGTATACATTCTCTCCGGTTTCAGGTTTCTAGTACTCACAAGTCGCAACGCTGAGTCAGTTAGACTCATAAATAAATGGGTTAAGCATTACGAGCCGTAAAAACCGGAGTGATCAGTGAACATGACATCCAATGATACGCATGATTCTTATATTAACGACCCGTTTGGTAAGTGGTAATAAACGGTGATAATGGAAATGAAACCTAATGTAGTTTTAGTTGAAAAATCTATTGACTACCTTGATGGTTATGCTTGTTTAACTTCAAGCATCTCATTTTCTTCATAAAATTTATTCTAATCATTACCATTGGAGAGGTGATATCAGGTGGTAATGGAAATTTGTAAACAAAAAAAAAATTTATGATCAAAGTTTCATTATCATGAGAATGACATAGAACTTTTCATAAAATTTTACACTATATCATTCTCATTACAGTTACTCTCCTGTGAGACGGCCTTAGCCGTGCAACTGGCCCAGGCCGAATAACATTTTAATAATATTCTAACATACTAATTTTAAGATTTAAAAAGACAATTCCAAGACTGAAAAGTCCAATTTTAAGACTTAAAATGTCAATTTTAAAATTTTAAATATCAACTATAATGTTTGAGAAATCTTATTTTAAAGTTGAAATGAGAATTTAGTGTCCTGAAATTGGTTTTTTAAGTCTTAAAATAGATTTTTTAAGTATTAAAATTGATCTTTTAAGTCTTAAAATGACAATTTTAAATCCTTTAAATTGGTCGTTTAACTCTTTAAATTGACATTTTTATTTGTAAAATTGATAAAAATAATGTACAATTGGGTCGGCCCAAGAAGATGCGTCTCACAAGTGAGGCGGTCTCACCTAAGTTTTTGTGTTCTCATTATCACCATTAAGTACCAATAATCAAACGGGTCATGAGTGCACATGCAAAATGCACATATTAGTCCATGACAATTTGTCACATAATCTCACCGTGGCCCATTTGTGTGGACACAGGACACCCGTGGGCTTGAGCCCACAAACCCACGGGTCCAAAACGTTAACTTGCACATATACTTAGTGAGGTTCATTGTTTCCCAAAACCTTATGGTAGTAGGAGAATTAGCTCACCCAATATATACGCAAGTCAACAACCCACCATTTCCTCGATATAGGATCTTGTCTCAAATGTGAAGTATTTCCAACAAAATGCACATTGCCATTATTGCATACACACTGATAATAGGGTTGTGCAATAGGCTAATAACGACTGAGCCGAGCTCAAATAAACAAGTACAGTTCGGGTCGACTAGGTCGGCTCAAATAGGTTAAAAATCTCATAAAAGGATAACCATCATTGTTGCAGTAATCAGTACATACAATAAACCATGGGTTGTGCATACCATACCATTTGTGGCAGTAGATTTCGACATTATTCCTATTAGTCATGAGGTCTGATTTCTGGAATACATGTGGCTGACTTAATAAGAGTGATAAGAACAACAACAGGGAATTATAGGAGCTTAAAGAGTGAGTAGAAAACCAAAACCTACTCTACAAATAATGAACATGATAAGATCCTCTATTTGTACTTTTCCTTGTGTTTGTTTTCTCTTTTTCTTCAGCTGCATTTTTCTAGAGGATGTCGTTACAATCATTCAATCATAAAAGGGTGTCCCAAGAGGCCACCTAAGCTCAACTTATTATATATGATCTGCTAAACCATCAGATTTCGATAGCTCTATCGAATTCTCGAACCCGAAGAAGATCAGAATGAAGGTCTGTTTAACCCTTTCCTGCTCAAAATCCAGATAGATACTTTAAGCTTCTATTCAATCTTAGTCTGAATTTTGATGTATATATTGTGCAGTTATTCAGTTGGATGCATCGGAAGCTACAACAAGATGCCAGTGCCACTACTTCAATGCAGGCTTCAAGTCTTGGTATTATCCCTCTATCAATACTCAATGCTCAATTTACCAAAATGCACTTATAACATACCCGCGTAAAATTTTCATACTCACCGCCTGCCGTATTCACCATCTATGGCGGGTAAAAATATTCATACCCACTTCTGCACACATGGGTATCTAAAGTCGGTTTCACCTACTATCCCAATTGGGTATATTCATTATGCCAATATTCACCTTAGACCCGGCCCATTATACCATCTCATACCCGACTGATAACCACCTCTTAACACATTTATTTTATACGTGTAGATGTGCATTCCTAACTACATCCAACATTTGAAATATTGACGAGAAATAATAACTTCGCAATTTATAATTCAGTGTATTATTTATTGGTTAATCCAAAATTTAAAATCGAAAAATTATAGAAGCTTTTAATCAAACATTACATAAAGTACTTTTGGCTGGTCAAAAATTTAAATAAATTTACCAATATATTTTGATAAAGAATATTAGTAGTTTATAGTGGCTACGGGCGAGCGGATACAAAGTGCACATGTATGCGGCTAATCAGCTTGATATAAGGACAGTAAATCCTCAATCCTCATACCTACCACCTACCCATTATCCATGCCGGGTAAGGCTTTTTTAAACCCACCTACTACCCATAAAATTCATATTCGTACTCGACTCAACCGGAGAGAATAGGGTACCAAAACGGAGAAATTTGTAAATTACGTTATCATTGTATCAAGTAGTCTAGCCAAAAGTTTCAAAAGTCATGAGAGACCTTTTTAAAGGAACAATTAGTATTCTGACTACCTACTGAGTACTGACCACATATATTCCTAATTTCATTTATACATTGTTTCAGGGAAGTCTTGTAGTTGCTTGCTGCTTATGCCAAGTAATGACTCCAAACAAATGTGGCAGCCAAATAGGCACTGTCAGGATGAATTCGGAGGCAACAACGATGAAGCGTTCAATGAAGAACAATCCTCGGAAATATTCCCGGGCTTCCTTACAATCGGAACTCTTAGTGTCGAACCAATATCGGAGCCCCCAACACCAACATTTGATTTCCCACAAGAGGTAACAAATGAAGGAGTAATGACTGACATGAAATACGACTTGAAGCTCATTAATGAAGAATTGGAGAAATTTCTTAAGGTCGAAGCTGAAAATGAAGGAAGCACCGAGTCATCAAGGAAAAACAGTCAAGCAAGTACTATTACTCTCGGAGATGAGGTGAATGATCTGAGTGATTACAACTCCGTCGATAAGCAAGTTTATCCCTTACAAGGATATCTTCTTGGGTCATCCACTGAACTCCCGGAAACAAAGCCAAAGGAAAAGAAAGGAAAGACGTCCTTATATGCACTTTTTAAGAAGAGTACTATGAAGGACAGAAGCCCGAAACAAGCCATAAAAGAAATCCAATCATCTGATCATCTAATGAACAAGATTCAGCAGCCAACTCAAAATTTTCCCATGATCAGCGAAAACCCTACTCGTCATGATGCAGCTGAGTCGTTTTTCACTCTCAAAAAGCTCAAGAAGGTAAATCCTCAGCAATTCACTTAACACTCATCCTATATGGACCCAAAGAGCTAGACAATTTTTTCTACCACTAATCAGAGCTTCACACAGAATAAAATACCATAAACAGTGGCGAAGGGAAAGGGGTGTCACGGTAGTCAAGTGACATCACGTAAATTTGGAAAACAAATAATAGAGTATTAAAGTGTAAGTAGGCCGAGTTAGTTGAGTAGTTATCTTTTAACCATTTGGTCTACGGTTCAAGACCCAACTACCTTTATTTTTTTTCTTTCTCCCTTCCTTTATTCACACCACTTTTACTCTATAAAAACTGAAGAAATAGTTAACCCATTTTGCCATTCACCTATTGTATTCTTTTAGGTGACATCACTTTTTTTTTTCTAGATCCGCCCCTGATCATAAAGCACCCAAAATCAGTTGTTCTTCTAAGGAACCGATTTCCCAAAAGCCTTTAGATGCTAAGGTTGACTGTCTTACTATAACATGGAGATAAGAATATCAATATCCAACATAATACAATTTTTGTTCTGCAGATCAACCGGGTTTTCCACAAAAAAGTTCATCCCGATATCAGTAAAGTTAAAGTTCCTGCAAAAGAGTGCAAGTATGACAAAAAGAAGAATCCCAACTCCTACATAGATTCAGAACTCACCAGTGGAAAGACTAGGATTGGCTGTTGGGGCGCTCTGAAAGGAAATAAAGATATGAAACTACCTCGAGATGCAATGACCGAGAAAAAACTAGATGAACTGAATGATGAAAGTGACAGCGAAGAAATGGAGCATTGGATCAAAACCGATGAAGAGTGTAAGTGCACATGCATCATCACTCGTATCAATTACATATTGCAGCTAAAATCATCTAGTTTTATTATGATAACAGATTAGGCAAGTTACACCAAGTCGAGAAGATAATCAAGAATAATAATAGACGTATTTTTTCTCTTTTTTTTTCCTTCTCAATAGGAAGCCAAAAAGGGCAGGAATATGCGAAAATTCGGTCTTAGAACTTCAGCAAGTAACCCTAACACATAGCCAACTAAACTAGCCAACTATACTAACCGGCATCCATAGTTAGACATAGTTCAATAGAATTACCAACTATCCACACAAATATTAGACAAAATTCATCATCTGTATTTAAATTATCATACCATTCATAATGCTAGCCAAAACATTAGCCATCCAGTGCATTTGACGATTTCCATGTCTTGGCCGTGCAGATTTTGTGCTGGAGCTGCAGCAGAACAAAGGCGTTCAGACTTCAGAACCTGAAGCTATTTATGCCTAGTATGCTTACAGATACCAGTAATGCCACAGATCGTTAGACATACACAAGCTCAGGAAGTTATTTGCAGGACTCTTTCTCTGTTCATACGGCAGTTGTGCTAAAGATAACTATGATGTGCTTTTTTCTTCCTTTTTTCCTCTTTCTCCAATGGTTATCAGTTACTACTCTTGTGTGCTTTGTAAAAATCCGGTGTGCTGCTATTGTCGTCCTTTATAACAAGTTCATTCAGCACTCTATATTACATATTGTAATGATAATGAGATAGTAATGATTCAGATATCGAATAATGGTCATAAGTAATTTATGAAATGCAGTGATCATACAGCACATAAAAAATAGCATACTATGTGATAGTCGTAATTCACAAACCATATACAGTCAAGTTTTGCTTACAGCGATATTAGATTAGGATGGCTATAGCCATTGGATTGTCAAATGGCAGCCAAAAAATAGTATACAATAGACATGCATGATAGCCTATACTACTCTTTGATATGATATAGTATGCCACTAGCTGGCTCTCAAACAAGAGTCGAATCCAGTCATAATTTGGTAGCTAATTCACTATTTGAATTCGTGATTCACTCAATTTGCCCAAGAATGCCCCAAAACTGACCATAAATCGCTTTTCCCGATTCACGATTCGTGAGTAAATTAGCGAATCATGTGGCACTAGTCGAATCAATAAACCGTCTTAACAATTTTCAGAATGACGCCAAATAAGCCCCTTCACAATTGTATGTTAGAAACGACCTGAATGAGATTCAGTGGTGTGATGATGTGACCGAAGTTTAAGATATATGCATCTCAAATCTACTGATAGCATAATCAACAACTGATGTCAGCTTCACCACCAAGTTTAAGATGTACATCACTACATCTCAAACAGCTCGCTTCACATCAAAAGCATAAACAGCAAAGTTCAAGCTATAATGGTAGAGGTTCCTCTTTCAGAACCCCACCATTTTCCATCCTCCATGATCGATCAACAAGGGGTGCTAGCTCTCTGTGATTCAGAATACACAATATCACAATCCGTACCTGCACGAGGTACATAGAAAGGAGAACAGCGGGAAAAGAAAGCTTACTTAAGATCATGGCTGACAACAAGCAGAGTCAGCTCCTTCTTTAGATGCTTCAGCAATTTGGCTACATCTGCCCGTGCCTTCCAATCTACCTCAATAAATATGGTGACACAAACTTAAGTCAGACCCACAAAAATGATGCCGTATTTTAAGCAGTATTACTGCTGCTAACTTTAATGTTCACTTAAAATGCAGTGTGTAGTCATCTTCATCCTTGATAAGAAACTGCCATATACAATCACTAAAAGAACAATAATAAATAAACAAAAGATTAGAATGCATGCGTACCAAGACCAGCCAGAGGTTCATCTAGAATCAACAATTCTGGAACTTGAATCTGAAATGTGATTATCAGTAATTAATAAATATTTAAGGTCTTCTGCTTGCCATCAAATTACGAAAGTCTTAGCACAATAGCGACACCTTCGTCCCACAATATATTTTACACTTCCCTCTAGTATCTGGTCATTTTATTCTAATTTCATTACTAGGAATTTCTCCCCACACTAATTAATCACCAACCAGGAAAACATATCTTATACAACATTCTATTACAACATTTCATTACCCCAATGCCATTAAGTGGCCCTCACCTAGGGTGGGGTTTGGGATTGCCAGTTTTACGTAACCTTACCCTTGTAAGTTGTAAGTGATAAGACTAATAAACAAGTTGTTTTAGATTACCTTGGGTAAAAAATGTCATGTGCAACTGCACATAAATTAGTACACATAATTTAATGAGCCTTTAGTCCATTATAATCTGAAATCAAAGAACTATAAATTTTTGGCCCCATCAAGGGACAAAAGACATCCTACAACACTCCGATATTTAATCTTAAATTTTAAGCCAACAGCCAAAACCCTACTAATGACAATCTTATGAGATGAAGGGCGCAAGTATAACGTCCATGCCATATAGAATATAATTTTATGAAATACTTGTCAATAGAATTCTAGATATCTAATGATACGATTTTTATAATTTTCAAAATATATTTGGATAAACATGGACAGTCCAAGTTTGACTTTGAACTCAAAAACAACAGTATTTAAATAAAAACAGATGGACTGAGGATCTTACTAATTGAATGGCAAGAGCAAGTCGTCGCTTGTAGCCACCACTAAGGGACTGAGGATCTTTATCAAAAGGCACACCATTTAACCCAACCTTGCAATGAAAATAGAAGCAATTTAGAGTTCATGTCATATATACTGTTAAAGGCCTATAATGCAAAGAGACAAACAATACCCAATTTAAAGCTCGTGCAAGATTGGAAGCGAGATATTCCCTTGTTTGAAGACCCCCCTTTTGCTTTGGCCAGGCAAATGTTACCTCGTCCAACAAAGTATCAGCCAGAAAGTATCTAGCACATAAACAAATAATAACACAACTTCAGGAGACCGATGATCTCCCTAAAATAACAGAGAAGATGACAAGGGAATAGAAGAATAAAAATTTGGGAAGTACTATCTACAAGTCATTATAGAGAAAAACTAAGCAATTTCCAAGAGAAGCCTGCATGTACTAAGAAAAATATTTCAAGAATTTTCTAACCTAAAAAAATGAGGTGCTTAAGGGCACTTTTAGTCCATAGGAAAAGTAGCAGCAATGCCTGAGATCACGCAATTGAATAATAGTGTGTATGGGCACACATTCTATTGATCAGGATCAGGATCAACTTCTAAATAAAGCAAAAAAACCCAAGCATAACTTTAAGATGTAAACTTACTAGGTTCTAATTGCATATTCAAGATTTTTAAACTGTAGGTTTGTTAGACATCTCATACACACAGTTTACAAGGAGTAACTAATAATGCACTTTCATAGCAAATCCAAAAAGCCACTTATTGAATTCCGATTCTCAGTCCAAAAAATTTTACCATTACTAAAAAAGTACTCTTTCAAAAGTTACTCCCTTTTTTACTCAATAACCAAAGTGTTAAATGGATAGAGGTGAAATCGGGTTACCAAAGTGTTAAATGGTAGAGGTGCAAAAAGGAACAAATTGGAGCCTGGAGGAGAAACAAAAGAAGGTACAAATTACAAAAACCTCATTATTAAGTTTTGTGAAATTTGGTTCATTACACATAAACATATGTTCCAGTCCTATAAAGTTGAGATTCCAAAGTGTTCAAGGAAAGCAGAAGTAGCATTTGAAGCACACAGTCAAGCTCACGGAATAGGTGAAAACAGCCATACATTGCAATAAAAAAAGAAAATAATGATAACTCCTACAGCACAAATAAACTCATTTTGATGGTAAATGAAATGCAGCCTCTAAACCTGCAGCATTACACACCTTTCCGGAAACTGAAAAACAATTCCAACTCGCTCTGGTGGTAATAACTCAGGTGGCTGATTTGAACGCCCATCCTCTCCATATCCTTGTAGTAGGATGGAACCTGATGTTGGTTTGCTTAGCCCAGCAAGCAGCTGAAAACAAAAAAAAATGTCAAAGACTAACATATAGTGCATGAACATGATAAGGTGATACCATGATAGTTTTACCAATAAAACAATAAAAAAAATAACCTGCAATAGTGTTGTCTTTCCACTGCCACTTCGTCCAAAGATTAAACCAAAACTGAGAAATCACAAAATAAAATCAAATTGCAACATTAAAAATAAAGATGAATAGGAAGATGTAAGGATTATCAGCACAAAAACTAACGTAAAAGCTATTAATGAATTAGGACTATACAAACTCATCCACCAGTAATTAAAAGAACAGATGATCATAACTATCTACACAGCCAGTAGATATAAATAAGCAGTCCACCCAAATTCAAAAGGACAACCTTAAGAAATGCACAAAATATGTGACACCAGGTAATTTTCTGGCTCACTTCCAAGAAAACAAAGCATGTATTCAATTATTCATCATCCATTCAGAAAGGAGAGAGATTCATCTAAGTTGGATGATGTTTGCACTTTTTATTCATCCGACCCCTCGAAACCCCTCCAAGGTGGGAAGCAAATAAAGGCAATGCAGCGGAATGTTGTATCTATAACAAAGACACAAGGAAAGGGTTTCCCTCCTAGAAGCACAGGGGGAATAAAGCAAACTGATGAACCAAAAATATATTTTCACAACTAAACTCCAATGTTCCAGAAATTACCACACCTAAATCTCATGTGTACATTCATAATCATCAAGAAAGTAATAGAGATACCAATATCTCTCTTATAAGCCATCATAAAGTAAGCAACTGGTTTTAGCATAATATCCAAACCGGAAAGCAAAGAGACAAAGAAAGATGGAAACTGTAATAGCATTTCCTCAAGAACTAAATACAAGAAGCGTAATTCTCTAGTATCTGGGAGAGCAATATAATAGGTATACCTTTTCTGTGGGAGACGAAAGCTTACATTATTCAATATATTAATTTGAGTCCCAGGTGCCCTATAGCATAGATCTTTAACCTTGCAGGAGAACAAAACAATGAGTTCTACGATGTCAAATATGTTAAAATCCAAATAATATTTACTATCAATTTCACATAGACACTTGCAATTTAGATAAGCGGACTAGAACCATGACATCAAGAAGTTGGACTAGGAAACTAGTTTAAGCCACAGGTAAACAAAAACATTTCTTTCATACCACCATGCCATTGCTTATGGGAACTGCACAGAGCATTCGGAGGGAAACTGAGAGTTATGGGAGCAAGTGGATTTGAAAGTTCACTCAGAATCCAAAGTTTGTTTTAGTGCACGTAGAATAGTAGTGTATGTTTTCCATCACTTATTCCATGTCTTCTACTAAAGCAGAGAAGCTATTCATGTTATAAGACCAAATGACTTTTGCCTTCTTAGTTTTAAAGCAGAATATCCACACTGTAACACAATGATAGGTTGACAGCACCAACAATAAAAGCAACTGTAATCTATTTGGAAGAGAATATTAGAAGCCAGACAAACCAATTCACTACTTTAGCCCAGGCCCCAGCACAGAGTTAGTTTCAAAAGCAACATTCTAAATTTTATAACATTTTTTCATATTAATATATGCTGATATAACTTCACCGAAAACTAGGAAGGCAAGTTTGTTTTTCTTATTCCAACTCCCAAGGAAAAATAGCATCCACATTCCTCCAATTCATCGCTTGGATAATGTGTGTTGATGGTAAACAAAAGAACAAACTCAGAATATGATTGCTTTTCTCTAGTTTAAAGATTGAAGTGTCAGAAATTTGACATTGCAACAAATATTAGACTCTCTTTCGTATTGCTTCCTTTCCTACCACATTCAATCAGGGGTGATTGGTTTTGTGAATGACACTTGCCAAAAAAAAACAAAAAAAAAAAAAAAATCCCCCGTTTTCCTTTATTTGGTTTAACAAGAGATTTAGAAAGAAAAACCTGAGTTGAAAAGTATTTTCCATCCCTTTGCAGATATTCACTCTTCCATTCCCAACATCACCATAGATATTCACTCTTCCATTCCCAACATCACCTTTTGCTCCCTCGTTTAATAGCTTTTCATTCACCAAACAACAAAAAAAATTAATTATCATTTACATTTTCCAATAGAAAATAGCACCCTAAATAATATTATCCAAGGAAAATGTTCTCTACCAAACCAAACACCCCAAAATCACAAAAATGGAAGAGTTTGAGAGACTAAATTAAGAAGTGTCACCCTCCCCATATAATGAGTATTAGTGAGAAACAAAGAACAATTTCATATAATTAACTACTCCATATGATTGGTTTTCTCTATTATCGGGATAGAAAAATAAGAGGAATTTCACATAATAACAAACATTTAACTATTCTTTCACATTCCTCCCATTAGCTTTCCTTCCGAATTCCGCAAATCAAGAAAGCAAAAGACTTTGACAAACTAAGTTAGAAAATATCACCCATTCCCACACAGATCATGTTCTTGTCCCACTAATAACAATCCAATTCAACTGAGAATTAGAGGATGGTCTTGTGGTTGAGGGTTTTTCTTTCAATCTTGTGACAGGGGTTCGATTCTCACCAGTCACCACTTACATGAAGGATTAATCCATGTCTCCCTCTGTAGGGATTCTCTGGTTACCCCATTTATAAAAAATCCAATTCAACATAAAAGAAAAATCATGCCCCCTTCCATAACATTTACTTCAAAGCAGAACCAAGAAAGATTGGTGTCAATTTAAAAGACTAACTGATTATTCCCTAAATCCATTAAACCCCACTTAAAAAAAATCCATTAAACCCAAAAAATAATAATAATTCAAGGTAGGGCAAGGTCAATTTTTCTTAATCGACCCAAAAACAAATAACATAAACAAACAAACATAGCTAATTCAATATTCATGTGGAATTGTTAAAAATTACAAACAAAATGCTGCATTGACATTGACCCAGAAGATATATATACTTACTTCAAAGCAGGAATAATCACAAAATACCCTTGAAGACTGTAACTTTTTTGAGTTCAATCTGGAACATCTGGAGGAAGAAAAAGAGAGCGAATTAGTCACAATATCAAAAACCCAAGATTAAAATAATTAAATCACAAAAATATGAACTACTTACAATGACTTACTTGAAGTTAGTTGAGAGGGAAGAAAGTGGGGTTCCCATGAAGTTGGTAAGCATGGGGGGAGAGCCAGTTGCCATGGACAATTCCATCGCTCTCCGTTGGAAATGTGAAGTTTCAGAAATCAGGTAAGGCCATCAACCAACTACATTGGGGACTTCGGGCCCTGGAGCCCGGGCTGAATTGGAAAAGGGTTCGGGTTGCCGGGTTGGGATCGGGTCTTTGGGTCGAAATTTGAAAGTTTCTCGTGTCGTGTGCTAGGGGGAACCGGGGAATTAGGGAATTATATTTATATATCACTTTTACGTCCATACACATTTTTATATGAGACGGTTTCATCGTGAGTTGTACCTGATATTTAGATTAAATAGTTTACTTAATATAAATTATTAATAAATAGACTTCTTGTTTTAAGTTCGTTTCACCGAGGGATGGTATATCGCAAGAGAAGCTCGTGTAAATATTATAGAAATAGAAGGCACATAAGATAAATAACAAGCAATTAAAAGAAAAAAATCAATTAAAAGACAAAATAAATATACAAATGAAATTAAAATAGAAGAAAATATGAAAAAGTAAGTAAGAATGAAACAATTTAAATTAAAAATAAATGTTACAAAAGACAAGAGATGTTTATACTATCATACAATACTATAAAAGTCTTGGAAAATTCCAAGTGTTATCATTTAAAGAGGCATGAAAATATTTATCAAATTTAGAATCAAATATTTTTGTTTAAGTTTGAAACTATATTAGGTAAAGTATTTGTATGTATAGAGAGTGAAAGAATTTAATCATGAAAGCTTGAGTTTATTACTAGAGAGGGTAATGTATTTATATACAACTAGTATATAAACTCGTGCATTGCACGAAATTTTTTTAGAACAAAAATACTTATAAATAAAAATTTGATGCAGTTGCATATTATAGCGAACATAATTAGAATGTTTCACAATCACATTTTAACTAACCTGTAAAAATGATTTCATTTGGTAAAGCTCTATAAAATCATCGTTTGTAATTTTCCTATTCTTCTATAGTATTGTATGATTGTTTTGATTTGATATAATAAAAATCTTTCTAAAAACTTATCTTTAATACTTAAAATCATAATTAATGCAAAACTCAATGAAATTGCCATGTAGAATTTTCAAGTTCATTTATAATATCGTATGATTATATGATATGATTGTATCATATCATATAATATGACGTATGATTGTATGATTTGATCTAAGAAATATCTTTTTGAAAGTTTACCTTTAATACTTAAAATCATTATTAATGGAATACTCTATAAAAATGCCATGTGGAATTTTCCAATCCTTTTATAGTATTGTATGATTACAAGGAGGGTTTGTTATATTAACCTAAACAAACCAAATCAAGAAAACAAGAACTAACTAATTAAGTAATTGGTTTAACATCCCCTCAAAATGGGCTTGTGAGGGAGAAGACCAATTTGGCTAACAACTTCTGAAATAACAATCGAGGAAGTGGTTTAGTTAACAAGTCAGCCACTTGATCATGGGTGGAGATAAAGGAAACTCGTAGAGAACCAGCTTGCACATTTTCTCGAACAAAATGATAGTCTAGACCCAGATGCTTCATCTTTGAATGGAAGACGGGGTTAGCACTAACATATGTAGCACCCAAATTATCACAATAAATAACCGGTTTAGAGGAGATTTGTAGACCGATTTCAATGAACAAATTCTTCAACCAAAGAAGCTCAGCGGTGGTGAAGCGACCGCTCTATATTCGGCCTCCGTAGACGAGCGTGCACGAGTGCGTTGTTTGCGAGAGGACCATGATATAGGATTAGAGCCAAGGTACACAATATAAGTTGAGGTAGAGATATAATCATCTTTGTCTCGAGCCCAATCCGCATCCGAAAAGGCATGAAGAGAAAGAGGAGAATTATTACGGAGAATCAAGCCATAGTCAATAGTGCCCACGAGATACCGAAGAAGTCGTTTTAGAGCATTCCAATGATCATCGGTAGGAGATTGCATATACTGTGCTAATTTGTTTATAGCAAAAGCCAGATCTGGACGTGTAATGCCAAGATATTGTAGACTGCCGATGAGTGCACGATACTCAGTTGGATTGGAATATGGAGAACCGGCTTTGGTAAGAGGAGGATCAACTGCAAGTGGTGTGACAGCAGGCTTTGCATGAATCATTTTGCTTTTAACAAGGAGATCAAAAATGTATTGTCATTGATTAAGAACAAGTCCTTGGGAAGTGTGTTGAACCTTGACGCCAAGGAAATAAGATAGAAGACCAAGATCTTTTAATGAAAATCGAGCAGATAGCCTGGTAATAAACTTTTCAAGAACAGTGTCATCATTAGCGATAACAACTATGTCATCAACATAAACCAAGACATGAATGCATAAATCATTATGTAGATAAATGAAAAGAGAAGAATCACAAATGGAATTCTTGAAACCCATAGAGAGAAGAAAAGAACTCAATTGTTTAAACCATGCCCGGGGAGCCTGTTTAAGCCCATAAAGCGCCTTCTTTAATTTGCACACATAATGCAGGTTAGTAGCATCAATATGTCCAGGAGGCTGAGTAACATAAACATTATCATCTAAACAACCTTGAAGAAAAGCATTATTGATATCTAGTTGCCTTAATTTTCATCCCTTAACAATAACAAGAGTTAAGACAACACGAATGGTCGCAGGTTTTATAACAGGACTATAGGTCTCATGAAAATCTATCCCTTCTCGTTGATTGAAACCACGAGTAACAAGACGGGTCTTATGTTGAAAAATACAACCCTTAGAATCACGTTTCAGTCGGAACATCACTTGGTACTAATAACATTCTCAGCATAACATGGTGGAACTAAATCCCAAGTATTATTTTTCATCAAAGCGTTAAACTCAGAATCCTAAGCATGACGCCACTTGGGGTCTTTAAGAGCTTAAGTCACAGTCTTGGGTTCGGTCTCCAAAGAAGTTAATTAAGCCATAAGATTCAATTTATTTATAGATTTGCGAATATTATCTTTTAGGTGAGTGATCATTTGATGTGATGGCTGTGATGGAGAAAAAGATAAAGAGGATGAAGTGGAGCTGTGAGACAAATCAGAAGGAGTTGAAGAAGAAGAAGAGATAAGAGAAGGAGAAGATGACTCAGAAAGCTGAGTAGGAATAGTAGAGGATGGAGGCGAAGATCAGAGAATCATGATATCCATAGGACACCATATATCAGCTGAGGGAAGAGAAGAGGTGTGTGCCTAAGTACTAAAGGAAAAAATATTTTCAATGAACCTAACATGTCGTGAAACATATATTTTATTCATTTTAGGATCTAAACAATAGTACGCACTTTGTGATGAAGAATACCCAACAAAAACACAAGCAATCGACTTTGGATCTAATTTGTGACTAGTGTATGGCCTAAGCCGAGGGAAACACAAACAACCAAAAGACTTTAATTTAGTGTAATTGGGCTGTGTAGAGAATAATTTGGTGAAAGGGGATATATTTGTTAAGACAGGAGTAGGCATGCGATTAATGAGATAGACAGCTGTAGAAAAAGCAAGAGACCAATAAACAATAGGCATGGAAGCATGGTGTAGAAGGGAAAGACCACTCTCAACAATATGACGATGACGTCTCTCAGAACATCCATTATGTTGTGGTGTGTGAGGAGGGGTAGTGAGCCAAGTAATACCATCTAAAGCAAGAATGTCTTTTAAAGCGAGATACTCAGTTCCATTATCTGAATATAAGTGATGTATAGACATGCCAAAATATTTTTCAACTAAAGCCCTAAAACGAATAAAAACATCCTTAGTGTCGGATTTGCGTGAAGGGGATAAAACCAAATGTACTTAGTGAAATGATCAACAAATATCAAATAATATTTATACCCATCAAACGACACAACAGGAGATGTCCATAAGTCTGTATATATATATTCTAAAGGTGTAGTAGAAGAAATAGTAGAAGTGGCAAACGGCAATTTATGCATTTTATTCACATTGCACGAAATACATGTACATGATTGTTCTTTAGAAACAGAGATATCAATACTAGAACACATTTGTTTTAGAATAGAATACGAAGGATGTCCAAATCTATGATGCAAAACATTATATGTAGGGGTAACATGATTGGTAAATGCAACCGGTGATGTAGATAGAATCTCATAGATGCCTTGTTTAAGTGGCCTTGAAGTAGAATCTTCCCCGATAGTATATCCTTCACACAAAAGGAATTAGATGAGAATTGAACAACAACATTATTATCCTTACAAAATTGAGAAATAGAAATAATATTGCGAGAAATAGATGGAGCATGTAAAACATTGCGTAGCATAAGAGAATTAGAGGCAACATTAAGTTTAGTAAAACTTGTATGGGCAATGCTAATAGGCTTACCATCGCCCACAATTAGCTTTTCGGTGCCACAGTAAGGAGTGTGTAAGGAAAGATTAGCAAGATCATTGGTGACATGATGAGATGCACCACTGTCGAGAAGCCACATATTAAGATCTTGAGTAGATGCATTAGGAGCAATCTTGGTAGCATGAGCCTGAGGTGGAGTAGAAAACGCCGAGCATCGGACTTTGTAATAGTAGAAGGAGGATGAGCGGAGGGAAATTGTTGGGTGAATTGAGAACATTGAGACAACACATGACCACGTTCTCCACACCATTGACATTTACCCAAGAACGGTTTTGATGACCCCGAATGTTGAGAAGACCGAGAGGAGGGACCCGAAAAATGCCCATGGACAGCCGGTTGTGAAAGCTGTCCATTTCCAAGCGATGGTGCAAACTGGCGGGATAAATTTTTGGAATAATTGTCCGGATTCATGCGAGATAGACGAGAGCAAAAATCATTGGTCCGGGAATGCATAGCAAAGGTCGTGGCGGGTATCGAATCAGGACGAGAGGATTCTTGTTTTTGTAATGCAAGTTCTTTATTGATCAATTTTTCATGAAGTTCTTCAAAACTAATGGAGGACTCACGGCTATTAATTTGCTCAACAAACAAATCATACGAAGAGTCTAACCCATCAAAAACGCGATCAATAAGATCTTCATGATCAAGAGGCTTACCCATGGCCATGGAGGCTAAATCATCGGCAATGGATTTGATTGAGTGCATATACTCGGTGATGGAGGACGAACCTTTAGAAATGGCTTTGAGGTGATTTTTCTTTTGCTTGATGTGTCCTCGACTAATTTTGTTAAATGTTGCCGCCAATTTATCCCATAATTCTTTGGATGTGTTAGAATGAGAAATGAGAGAAATGAGATTTGGTGAAAGAGTGCCAACAAGAGCACCAATGATCAATTGGTCTTGGCGAAACCAAGAAGTGAACGCCGAGTTCGATTTTCGGTATTATTTTCGGAAATCATGGCAGCCGGTTGGGGGCAAGAACCGTCTATGTAACCCATGAGAGCATGCCCATTAAGAATGACTTTAATTTGAAGCTTCCAATCTAAATAATTCTTCGAATGTAATTTGATGACATTGGAGATGGAAAGAGTAACAAATGGTTGATTTGGGTCATTAGGATTAGGAAGAATGTGGGGAGAGGATGCGACAGCCATTGGAGAAGAGGATGGATTCAATTGGAGCGCGAGAAGTGGATCGAAATCTGATACCATATAGAGAGTGAAAGAATTTAATCATGAAAGCTTGAGTTTATTACTAGAGAGGGTAATGTATTTATATACAATTACAAGGAGGGTTTGTTATATTAACCTAAACAAACCAAATCAAAAAAACAAGAACTAACTAATTAAGTAATTGGTTTAACAGTATGATATACTATAGCAATTGTATTTTGTTAACTTCGAATTTAATATGTTCAATTAAATGAAAAAAAAGTTATGTATTAGGTAAATAATTAAAATAAACATCAGTAATTATGTTTTGATTTAAAAAATCATAAATTTGGTAAATTTAAGAACGATAGTATACAATACTTACATTATTATTTGAAATTGTTTTTATATATATTTCGCACTAACAAATTCGTGCATTGCATGAGTTTCTATACTAGTATTCTCTAATTTCTATGCTCTTTTTTATTTTTCTACTTTATCTTTTGCACGCATCTCTTAACAAATTTTAAGTCTTAATATTTTTAAGTACGCATTATAAAAAAATTTAAAAATTATATATTAAAAATTTTCATCAAGACAAATCTTACCAGATTTCACATGAATATATTATATCTTCAGTATATACTTCAAAATTTTAATTTTAATTTCTCTTTTAAAGTGGACAAACTTAAAGCGACCAAACAAAAATAAATCGAGAGAATAATTATATTATTTATTTAATTAAATAGAAGCATTATGCTATAATTACGAGGGTACTACTCCCTAGTCCCTATGTCCTTCATAACAATTAATTTAGGATAATTTTTTTAATCTTTTCTTCATTTTATTATAGTCCGTCCAATTTACCACTAAAGTCCCATTTATTTTAGCACTTTATCCAATGCACTTATTCAATCCTTAATATCTCTATTTGTGCATAATTAAAAATTATGGAAAGTTGATATAAATAATCCATGCATTGACACGAATCAAACAAGATCTCACTTGACTATGTTTTAACTTATAGATTAATAATAAAATACAAATTAAGAGTTAGATATTAATAGTGTCAAAAAACAAATGGGAACTTAGCGGTGAATTAGAGGGAGTACTTATCATATTTGATTTTTTTTTATGTAATTTAATGTGTTATTTTGATTATGTATATATTATTCTATGCATATCTTAATATTATAAAAAGTTAAATTTATAAAAGTATGCGATCAGACGATTCAAATAAAATTTCACTTGACTATATTTTTCTTACACATCAACCGTAATATATAAAATAAACTTAAATAATTAATCATGTCAACAACTATAAGGTAAACCTATTTTTAGTTCTTATCCATATAAGAGTATTTTTTGTACGGACACAATTTACTTGGATGTTGCAAACTTGCAATCTACTCCCTCTGTCGTCTTCCCATATAATTTAAAAGTAAAGAGAAAATTATTGATTTTTGAGACAGATAAAAAGAGAAAGTGCTACAAATTAAGTGGGACAGAACAAGTATTCAATTGCAAGTTTGCAAGCATTAAGCATACAACTCATGTAGGCAAGTATGAACCGTTGATGTGTCAACTCAACAAGAGTTAAGAATTCATGATGTTCTTATCCTCTCATATTACCGTATTTTAACCAAAATTTTGATTTACAAAAAATACGTTACATCATTTTTTAGAGTTGTCCTAATGTATAATTACTATTATAAAATAGTCACTTAGTATAATATTAAGATAATTACTTATAATTTTAAAATAAGATTTAAAGCACTTTCTTAGTAATTATTTTCACAATTTAAAATTAAGCAATTAAAGAATTAAGGTAATCATGTAAACTCTTCTCATGATAGAATAGTCTCATACTTCTTCCTTTCCATTATAATTGCTATATTTTACTTTTTATGCATTATAACACGTTATTTTGTTTATTTATATTTTGAATTATACAAATCTAAAAATTATACTCCCTCTAATTTACCACTAAGTTCTCATTTGTTTTTTGACACTATTCATATCTTACTCTTAATTTGTATTTTATTATTAATCTATAAGTTAAAACATAGTCAAGTGGGATCTTGTTTGATTCGTGTCAATGCACGGATTATTTATATCAACTTTTCATAATTTTTAATTATGCACAATTAGAAATATTAATGATTGAATAAGTGCATTGGATAGAGTGCTAAAACAAATGAGACTTTAGTGGTAAATTGGAGGGAGTATAAAGTTAATATTATGAAAATATGCGATTAGATGATTCAAATCATATCTCACTTGACTTCAATGATGAATAGTGCACCTAATCAAACTGTAACAAGTATTTCAAACGGAGGAAGCATATATAAAAGATGTTAAAAACATTAAATGATGTTAAATTCTTTATTAAGACGTATTACCATGACACAACTTAATATAGATAGATCTACGTTTAAATTTCTTAAATTTTAATGACATAAACTGTTTTTTATTAGTTAACTGCTATGTAAATTTAAGTTTAAACTGTTTATATGGACTTGTCTTATGATGAGATAGTCTCATACAAAACTTACTCTAAAATGATTGGAGATCATTTGGAAAAATGTAAATTACGAAACAAGTTTTGCAGTTTTATTATTTTGTCGTTCCCACCATACGAAACCGTGTGCGAACCCTCCCATTGATTTCCTCCAAAACAGAAGGTTCCAAGTCCCAACTTCTTCCATCCTTCAAGCCTTTCTCAACATATAAAACCCTTTCCAAATTTTTCAAACCCTAAATCAACCCCAAATTTCATAACCCTAAATCAACGATTTCACAATGTGTCGTACAACGGAATACCACCCCAAAAACAACTTTCTTCACCTGAAAACCATCTCACTTCGTTTTTCTCTCTCCTCAAATTCCACCAAATTTATTTCCCTCCTACCGGAATATCTCACCTTCGTCTTCCTCCCTCGCATCAACAACACTCTTCTCAAAATCAACGGTTCGAAATTCCTCCCTGATTCTCCCGCTTTTCTATCACTTCATCGCAATCTTATTGATTCCAACAACGACGTCGTTTTCTCTTCTAATGACTCCGTTTCGGTTACTAACGGCGTTAATTTCGAAGTCCACCTCGGCAATAAAAAGTTTCTCCGCGGAGTTTTCCGTAAACACGACGTTAATGGATTAACAATGGAGTGTAGAAGCTTGCTGGAGAAGAACGAGTTGTTCGGTGTTAAAGAAATCGAGGTTTTTGCCACTGCGCAAAACGATGTCGTTTTAAAGGAGAAAGTTGTGGTGAAGAAAAAAAGGTTTTGCATGAAGCAATTTGACATGAAACTGGAAGATATTCTAGAGGAGAGGGAGTGTGACGTGGATGATGACGTGGAGAGAGAGGGAGAGTGTTGCTGTTGTGGTGAGGTAGAAACAGGATCTAACGGTGGTGATGATTTTGATGACATTGATGATCAGACGATGGAGATTGACATGGATATGGAAGGAGTTAGATGGGCCGTTGATGTGGGTATTTGGGTTGTTAGTTTGGGAGTGGGCTTTTTGGTTTGTAAAGCTTCTACCAGAAATCTTATGAAGAAAAAAAAATTGTTTGTATGAGAAGATATTTTGTGTTTGTACACATTTTTGTAGATGTTTTTAACTTTTTTACAAATTGTAAATAAATAAATTATAATTTGATTAAAAACACATGTAGCAACTAGCAAGGATGAAATTGAGAAATTAATGAAAAGAATGGGAATCCTACTTGTATCAAAGAGACGAACTTGGAATAAGAAACATATATTTTTATTTTATCTTATATTTATATTAATTGGATTATTTAGCCCATACATCTAATGCATTCTCATAACAATTTATGTTTAGTATATGTTAATAGTAGAATTACTAGAAAATTTGAAATAGATAAGATTAACTAAAAAAAGCACAAAATAAGTGCTAAATGAACTTATTTTCAAATGCAAGCACCTCCAGCTCTAGAGCTCATGTTCGATATTGTTTGCAGAAACTAACTGCGAACAGAGACAAACTGGTCAAAAAGAGTCAAACAAATGTTCCCATTTAATAAGTGGGAACAGAGGACAACCCCCTTTTCGCAGTTACCAACTACGAATAGGGGGTAACTGCGAAAAGGGGGTTGACCTTGTTTGAGTAGGTTTTTCTCTGTTTGCACTTAGTAAGTGAGAATAGCCCGTTTGATTTTTTTTGGCCAATTTGCCTTTGTTCGCAGTTACTAACTGCGAACAACACCGAATCTAAGCTCTGGGCTGGAGGCGCTTACATTTGGAAATAAGTTCATTTTACTCTTATTTTATGCTTTTTTTATAATTAATCTTATCGATTTCAAATTTTCATTTGGATTTTTCAAGTGCAACTCAAACTTAATCTGAGTCAATATATAAATCGAGTGCAACTCAAATTTAATTAATTAATTTTCAAAATTTTTTGCTTTTAGTGAGGATGACTTTAAATCAAAAGTTGATATTTTAATAATATGAAGTATTGGATGAGTTATTTAATCTATGTATAAAATGTGATTGATCGTCTTAAAACATAGTTTGTGTATTATGTTAGTCTTAAAACATAGTTTGTGTATTATGTTACCCTTCAATGTTCTCAATAACTCTCACAGGAAATAGTTTATTTAAGGAGAGAGATTTATATTTATAGATATTGAACCTCAAATATATGCTTTTAAAACTATTACAAAAATAAATGTGAACAACAAAGGGAAAAGAAAGAAGTATATCATTTTGTCATGTAAAATAGTTGAATAACAAAGGGAAAAGAAAGAAGTATATCATTTTTTGTTTGGGATTGTTACTTCTCATTCAGTTTAACCTGACCCCCGTTGTTTCCATCTTTTAGATTGTTTACAGATCGGTACCAGTCGGGATCGATGGGATAGCAGAGGTGAATAAAGTATTCATGGAAGATTTATGAATTGAGTATGTGGGAAGCTGTAATGTTTGTATTGGGATTTAGTAAGTGTGTAATAGACTTTGTATATTAATTACGATAGACTTATATAGTGAGGTTGTATGATTATTCTAGACTTTGGTTTAGCTATTTGGATTTAAGATTAGCTGTTGTGGTTACGGTTGAAACATCATGACCCTTTTCACGAGTTATGGTTTAAGATTTGAGTTATTTGAGTTAGTAAACCCAGTGATGACCTGTCTTGCTTAGTCAACGAATAAGCCGGGTTGTTAGAGTTGGTATCAGAGCCATCCTACGACCGTGGCTAATCTTTAGGGTTAGTTCACCTAGCGGACACACAATCTTAGGAGTGAGTAAAAATGTGATTTGAGGACATAACGACCTTTAGGATATGGGATTATATGATTAGACAATAGGTGAACGCTTGGGCCTAAGTGATTAAGTTAGGTAGATTTTCTTTAGACATGTAGGAAGTGAGGTGTAAGGATTATGGGATAATACGAGAAACGCCTTAACGATTGATCGTGACGGTAAGAAGATTTCGTTCATCGATGCAAGGTTGGAAGTGTTTTCTGATGATGTCTATGTCTTTTTGTTTATCATAGTTCCTTGTGGATCATCATTTTAGTAGCTAGAGAAGTATGTCCTAAGATTACGAATCGTGTCACCTTGTTGCTAGCTCTTTAACATCAACTTTTGTTTGTCGATCCATGATTATGATTATAGAATGCTACACAAAAGCAAGGTCATATGGTTAGGAAGTAAATATCGTTAGAGTTTTGTAGTAACTGAGTTGAATTTTGAGAATGATTGTGACATAGTAGAAGAGTTAGTAAAGACAAAGTATATCGCGTTATTTGTGTGCTAGTCAAGCCTAAGTAAGGACAAAAGATTATTATTAAGGCTTATAGCTTTTGTTGCTAGAAGTAAACGTATCTTGGTTGAGCTAAACGAATTGTAGTATTGAGGAATTTCCATATATGATACGAGTTAGACTAATATGTCGAGAGAAGTTTCATGAATAGATAGCGACTTATTGTTCTGACATGAGTGAACTATTTGGAGATCATACAACTATAAATGAGAATATAACAAGTTAATTCGGATGATTAATAAATGTACATATAACTTGATGATGGAGTGTCATTGGTGAATTTAAGATTCGACATTGAAAATTGTAGTGTGATTACAGCAAAAGTTTTAGAGGATCTAGAGTGGTAGGCTTTGAATCTTTAACGGTATGGTTTTTATATTACATGATTATATTCCATGTTTGTGATTTTTGGGTTATAAGAGTCGAAGCTATTAGACTAGGGAAGTCATTTAGATCTATAGTGAGTATCTTGTAATGGAATGTTGTAAGTATATTTTGAAGCTTATCAATATTGAAGTTAATATGTACTAAAGCTATGTTGATGTCAAAACAAAAAGTTACAAATTTAGGATTTTAGGATTTAGAAGTTTATCGATTGATAAGGATAAATAAGTCTTGAGGTGCATGATGTTCTTACAAAGAGTTTTGTTCATCAGTTGTCTATGTTCTTACATATAATTTTCAAAATCTCTACCACATGGCAAAAAGAAAGGAAGAAAGAACCCACCCCTGACCCTGACCCTGACCCCCCACAATCCAAATCTGCACTTGCCTTTTTCTTTCTATTATGCGGTTCTTCTTTTCCTTCAAATCATCTTCTTCTTCTTCTTCGGATGAGAACACAATAATTAATCGTGTAGAGTTTTGATTGAGTCATCTTCTGTTAGAATCAGCAGCAAAGGAAAGAAAATATTCTTCTTATTGATGATGAAAGAGTTATGTTTACAATAGAAGAGGTGTTGCCCTTATATAGGTATAGCACACACTCAAGAAAACAAGAAAGGGAAAAACCAATAGGTGTTATAAATAACTACCTAACTAACTAGCTTTCTTGATACAAGAATACCTACAATACTTACATCACGTGTGATACATGTGCAATACAATAAAGATCATCCATATAATAAAAACTTCTTGTACAGTCAGCACACATAAGGCTTCCTGTCAATGCTTGTTAGCTCTGATCATCCAAGTACCTCATCTCCTCCTGCTGCCCAGCTTTCTTAGTCTTTCATACCACTTGTGTCACTATCTTCAATATCCCCCCTCAAACTAGGGGTTGGTGTAATAATGCCTAGTTTGGACAACAATTCAGTAAAATGTTTTGAAGGAAGAACTTTAGTAAAGATGTCAGCTAGTTGTTGCTTGGTAGGAAGGTAGGATAATTGCAAAAGACCCTCCATCACTTTGTCCCTAGTAAAGTGGCAATCCACTTCTATATGCTTTGTTCTTTCATGAAAAATCGGATTTTTAGCAATATGTATTGCAGATTGATTGTCACATCTGAGCACAACTGGTTTCAAATTATGGACCCCAAGTTCTTCTAGTAACCTGACAACCCAAGCTACCTCGGAAGCAGCTTGTGACATAGCTCTATATTCAGCTTCTGAGCTGGATTTAGAAACTGTGTGCTGCTTTTTAGACTTCCAACAAATAGGAGAGTTTCCTAATAAAAGGAGGTATCCAGTTATAAATCTTCTAGTATCAGGGCATGATGCCCAGTCTGAATCTGAAAAAGCTTGAAGTACAAGTTGGTCTTCTCCTTTGAGTAAAATGCCTTGCCCAGATGTATGATGGACATAATTCAAGACATGAGTTAAAGCTTCCCAGTGAGATGTTCTAGGGGATTGCATAAACTGACTCAAGGACTGAACTGTGTAAGAGAGGTCAGGTCTTGTATTGGTCAGAAAATTAAGCTTCCCTACTATACTTCTAAAGAGAGTTGGATCTTTTAATAAGTTTCCTTCTAATGCAGAAAGCTTGGTATTTAAAGGCAGTGGTGTTACAGCCTTTCTAAATTGTTTTAAACCACTGTCATTTAATAGTTCTTTTGTGAACTTATGTTGTGTTAATACCATACCATTTGCAACATAGCTAATTTTCATGCCTAAGAAATAATGCAAGTATCCCAAGTCTTTAATGGTAAATTTGTCATGCAAATGATCTTTTAACAGGTTAATTTCTATTTGGCTATTCCCAGTAATAAGAATGTCATCAACATATACTATGACAATGATTATGAAAGAATCTATTTTCTTTGTGAATAGGGAGTAGTCATTTTTGGAGGGAGAATAACCTAAATCTTTAAGTTCCACAAGAAGCTTTGCATGCCATTATCTGGATGCTTGCTTGAGTCCATATAGGGACTTTTGTAAGAGGCATACTTTGTTTTCAGGGTTGTTAACCCCTTCTGGCATTTGCATGTATACTTCCTCATTCAAATGCCCATGTAAAAAGGCATTATTTATATCCAATTGATGAACTACCCAATTGTGTGATGCAGCTATGGCAAGTACACACCTTATAGTAGTCATCTTCACAACTGGTGAGAAAGTCTCATCATAGTCTATACCATATTTTTGGTTATATCCTTTTGCCACTAATCTTGCCTTGAACCTTTCCAAGGATCCATTTGCCTTCAATTTAACTTTGTATACCCATTTACAGCCTATGACTTTCTTTCCCTTGGGTAAACTCACTATTGTCCATGTGTTGTTCTTGGATAGTGCCTCTAGCTCTTGTGACATAGCTTCTACCCACCTTGGCTCTTTACAAGCTTGCTTGTAGGTTTTAGGTTCAGGGAAAATCAAATGATTTTGTACTATGTCATGATGTGTGGAACTTAGAGCTTTATACTTAACAATGTTACACCAGTGTGTGGAAACTTGAGTGCACACATAGTCATTTAGAAAATCAGGTCTTTTTGTGACCTTCTTCTGTCTCTGATCTAATTGTGTATCTATGGTATTATGAGGAACACAATTATGTTGGTTAGGAGGAAAATCCTATTTTTCTGATTCTTTACTGGGAATCATGTCTTCTGTTTTTGAAGACTTTGTACTGGAGTAGTTAGAAAAAACTGTGTGATAGGTTCTTTGCTAGCATCCATGATGTGACATGGGAAGAATTGTTCATGAAAATCCACATCTCTTGAAATAAGAACTATTTTAGTGTGGATATTATATAGTTTTTAGCCCTTTTGTCTCTGAGCATATCCAAGAAATATACATGGATTAGCTCTTGGATCAAATTTGATTCTTTCTCTTTTTAGGGTGGATGCATAGCAAAGGCATCCAAAGGGTTTCAGCATCTCATATTGAGGGGGTTTCCCAAAGAGTATTTCATAAGGGCTTTTTCCTTTTAATGTAGTTAATGGCATTTTATTAATGAGGAATGTTGCACATTGGATGCAATCTCCCCAAAAATACATAGGCATTTTGGATTGAAACAGATCTGCTCTTGCAACTTCTCCTAGATGCCTGTGTTTTCTCTCTACCACCCCATTCTGCTGGGGGGTGTCAACACAAGTGCTTTGATGACAAATGCCTTTTGACATATAGAAACTCAAGGTTTCTCCCTTAGATAATTCTAAAGCATTGTCTGTTCTTACCTTTTTGATCTTGACATTAAATTGTGTCAAGACATATTCATAAAAATGCTTGAAATGATTTAAGAATTTTGATTTATGCTTTATTAAGAAGGTCCAAGTGAACCTTGAAAAGTCATCAACTATGGTGATGAAACTATTACATTTTGTTCTTGAGAGGTGTCTCATAGGACCCCAAACATCTACATGAACTACTTCAAATATACCAGCTGTTTTTATGCTACTTTTAGGAAAGCTAGATCTAGTATGCTTGGCTAATGGGCATATAGTGCAAAAACATTGTTGTTCTACATTATTTCCTTTCAGTTCAGGAAACACTGCTTGCAATTTCTTGAATGGTAGATGTCCCAGCCTAATATGCCACATCTTAAGATCTTGTAGCTTCTTATTGCTTTCAGTGTTTATTCCCAAGAAGGATTTGAATTTCTTATTCTTCTGTGTGTTGTCCACAACATGCTGAAAATAGTACAAGGAATTCTTTTCTTTACCAAGAAGCAAAGGCTTCTTCATCAAATCCCCCTGCATGAAGCATTTGCTAGGAGTAAACAGTAATTGACACTTAACATCTCTAATGAGTTTCTTTACTGAGATAAGGTTATATTGGAAGCTGGGAATATATAGTACATCCTGCAGCACAATTTTATCATGTAATTTTACATTTCCAATATATTTCACATAGAGTTGTCTACCATCTGGGACAATCACAGAATGTCCCTTGCTTGGTAAGGGTTTGTATGTATCAAAAAAAATTATGTTGTGGCACATATGATCAGATGCCCCACTATCAATGATCCAATTTTCATATTTTTGAGAGTTCAAGCAGAGAATACCTGTGACTTGTGCAGTGTGAGATTGAGACACTTCCCTTTGTTCAGCATCTGTGTTCTGTTTGCTGAGCATGCTAATTAATTGATTGTATTGTTCCATAGTCAGCCTTGGTTCAGCTTTATTGGAATCTTAATTAGTAGCTACATCATTTGTATGACTTCCTTGAGCATTGTTTGCCCTACTTTCATCCTTCTTCCATGTATTATTCTTAAAGTTGGGAGGGTACCCATGTACCTTCCAACATTTTTCATAAGTATGCCCAGTTATTCTGCAGTGCTCACAATAGAGATTACTGTTAGGTTTCTTGTTTCCTAAACCCTTGAAATTCTTGTTCTTGTATTCATGGTACTTCCTCTTTTCAACCCTATAGGCTATGGCTTGATCCTGTGATTCATCATTGCTGACTTTGTTGATTTCTTGATGGACTTGTTCTTGTAACAAGATCCTGTAAACTTCTGAGGCAGAGGGTAAATCCTTAATCATTAGGAGATTACTCCTTGTTTGATGATATTTGTTATTTAGCTTCATAAGGAATTGAATAACCCTTCTTGATTCTTGGCTTTTGAGAACTTTCTTGGACAATTCACAAGAACAGCCTGTGCAAGAGCACGCATCAAGTGGATCCAAAGCATCAATCTCATTCCATAAGCCTTTCATCTTGGTGAAGAAGTCTTCTATGGACATATCTGGCCCTTGAATAGCCTTGTTGAGTGCTTCTTGGACTGTGAAAAGTTGAGCAGAAGAGGATTGCCCAAATCTTTGTTCTAATTCATCCCATATACCTTTTGCTGTCTTGATCCATAAAACACTTTGTGCTATTTTCTCACCCATTGCATTGAGTAACCATCCAATCACAATGTCATTGACCCTATCCCATGCCTTGGCATACACTTCATTGGTTGTGCTTCTTTTAATTGAACCATCAATGAACCCCAATTTATTCTTACCAGACAAAGCTATAGTTACAGCTCTCTTCCAGCCCTTGAAACCCACCCCATCAAAGGTTGTTGACACAACTCTTAGGCCTGTGTCAGTTGGGTGGAGGTAGTATGGGCTTGCTTGTTTGAGGGTAGGGTCGTTGCTCTTTTCGTTTTTGCTTGTCATGATGGACAATCTGTTTTGGAACATATACAAGAACCAATCAAGAACTCAAAAAAAATCACTATTCTGATCACAGAATCAGAAATCAGTGATGTTCTGATTCTTAAGCAGATGAGAGGGAGTAATGTTTGAGGAAAAACAGGATGAATGGTTCAGTAGCGAGGTGGCTCTGATACCATGTTAGAATCAGCAGCAAAGGAAAGAAAATATTCTTCTTATTGATGATGAAAGAGTTATGTTTACAATAGAAGAGGTGTTGCCCTTATATAGGTATAGCACACACTCAAGAAAACAAGAAAGGGAAAAACTAATAGGTGTTATAACTAACTACCTAACTAACTAGCTTTCTTGATACAGGAATACCTACAATAAAACTAGCTTTCTTGATACAGGAATACCTACAATACTTACATCACGTGTGATACATGTGCAATACAATAAAGATCATCTATATAATAAAAACTTCTTGTACTGTCAGCACACATAAGGCTTCTTGTCAATGCTTGTTAGCTCTGATCATCCAAGTACCTCATCTCCTCCTGCTGCCCAGCTTCCTTAGTCTTCATACCACTTATGTCACTATCTTCAAAATCGACCAAACCAACGAAATGTGGCGGTGCATATCAAAACAATCCATATACATTTTGAAGATCTGCCTCTCAACGGAAGAAAGTTTTCGGGATTGCTTTTCACTGGAATCATCCTAGCCATGGTAATCAAGTACTACAAAAAACATGTGAAAAACCCTGATAATAAGAACGAAAACCAGATTATATTGAAGAATTGAGATAAAAAATTTGTGGAAAGAATGGATTAGAATACTCTGTTTGGTGTTATGAATGTTGCAAATTATTTGTATGTTCAGCCATTGATGGATTTGACTTGCAAAATTGTGGCTCATAGGATTAAAGATTTCAGTGTGGAGAAGATTCGAGAGATCTTTAACATTAAGGGCCTGCCTGGATACAAAGTAATATAATGTGGTTTAAATATTTCAGAGTGCTCTAGTACAGGGGAATGAATTAACAAAGAGAAGAGTTACTTGACATCATAATAGATTGTTTGGTATAAAAGTACTAGAACAGTAGATAATAATATAGAGCTATAAGGCCTTCTTCTCCATAAGTAGTCTCATGGGCATAGCATATACTCCTAGCTCCTCTTTCAGCCAAAATACAAAAACTTCCTACAGCAATTTCAATCGAACCTAAATAGCCAAAAAATGAAGAACAATCAATAAGCAAATTAATAAATTAATAAATCAATCAAATTTTGTATTGATCTTTCAATTTGACAAGTAAATTAATAAATCAAGCAAAAAATAATGAAAAATCACAAAATTAAACACAATCGAACCTAAATAGCCAAAAAAAATGATGAACAATCAACATGCAAATCAATAAATCATTTACAAATCGGATCCTTTACTAATCTGTTAATTTGATAAGCAAATCACTAAATCAAGCAAAAAATGATGAAAAATCAAAAAACAGCAAACACAAGGAATTTACCTTAACAGCAAAAAAACTCGAACATAAACAACCCATAAATCACATTTTCATCACAAAATCAAAATAAATGTATAGATGGACAATGTTTATGTCAAATATTTCATGAACTATGAAGGGGAAGGAGATTGAATGAAGAAGAGACAAGTAAAGAAATATTAATCTTTAAAAAAATGGAGGAGAGAAGTGAAATGAGAGAAAGCTTATGAAGGCATGCGGCTACTGTTGGATTGCAATAGTCTTCTTTTCATTTATTTTAGGAAAACTTGCCAAGAATAATCCCAACTATCACCCGTTGGCCAGAAATAATCTCAACTATTGATTATTTTTTAATAATCCTAACTATTGATGAAGTTTGTTGAAAACAGTCCCATTCGATACTTAACCGGCTGTAGTTGGGATTGTTTTCAGCAAACTTCATCAATAGTTAGGATTATTGAAAAATAATCAATAGTTAGAATTATTTTTGAAAATGGGTGATAGTTGGGATTATTCTTGGTAAATTTTCCTTTATTTTAATCTTCTTTTCTCCCATAAAACTTTACCCTAGGGGCGTGCTGAACTCTAGTACTCCCATTTTGGGGGTGAATTAGTATGGGCCTAATTATTTACATTCTATACAGCCCTGTACTATAGTCTTATTAATTCCTGGACCACTTTTTACCCCTTTTCCTATCAATTCAGGCGACCCCTAAGAATGATTTTACACCGGAAGAAAAGACCAAAGTTCAAAAAGAGAATCAACGGGCGTTCGAGGACTAATTTTCTTTGTTTCTTTAATCTTTATCTTTCTTGATTTCACAACCATGGCATTTTCTTCTATTTCTGAAATTGAAGAACAAAACAAGGTCGCATTACTACATTTCTTTGATTTCTTGATTTTTTGTTGAAGAACAAGTGATTTGAAATTGTGTGCTGCTTTTTTTTTTTTTTTCTTTCTACCATATTATTGTTAATCTATTATTGCTGCTTATGATCATCATCATGATGGTTTTCATTTATATATTAGGAAGTTTCACATGGAAATAAAAGAAATAAGATAGAGATAGGACAAAATTTGAGAGAAATTTCCAAACACAAATTTTTCCACAAATTAAAGATGAAGGGTTTAATTTGTTATTCTAATTAAGTCGCACTCACATAACAAGTACGTACATACAAAATTCATATAATTTTGATGGGTTTCAATTTACTGCTTGGTTGAGTTCATTTTTACTTTTGCTTCATTTAGAATTTTTCACATTTGTTAATTGACTTGTGTGTAATTATATTTGTTTGATTTGGTTATTTTGAATTAATGGAAAGATTTTTTTGATTTCATTTTTTTGTTAGAACAAAGTTACTTAATTAGCTCTCTTTGAAGAGTATTTAGTGATAAATTTCAGTATAATTAACTCAATTTTTATATCCTCCATGAAATTTACAATAAAATATATAAAATAATGATTATAATTATGGTTATATGAAGAATCGCAAACCTTTCTTTTCATACTTGTTAATTATGTGTAAATCTCAATCATAGCCATCTTCAATCATACTTGTTATATATATATATATATATATATATATATATATATATATATATATATATATATTATATATATATATATATATATATATATATATATATATATATATATATATATATATATATATATATATATATAAAAAGTAAAATTACTCCTTGTTCCTATTGATATTCCATAGGAATTTTGGAATTAAGAAAAGTGGAATCTTTTAGATAGTGGAGATATTATTTTATTGAATAATAAATTTGATGGAGGAAAAGTGGGAACTACAAATATTAAAAAAAGTATTTAAAGAAAGTTAGTGGAAAAAATAGGGGACCACAGCTAATTAAAAAATATTTTTATGAAATTAGTAGGAAACATGTGGCCATGTGGGGACATAAGGAATATAAAAATGTTAAAATGGAGTTAGTGGAAGATATGTGGGCCCATAATCATTATTAAAATATTAAAATAAGGATGGGTGAGGTTATTTTTGTCCAAAATTTGTGATATAAATGGAAAGATTCCTTATGAGAACAACAATTAAAACACTCTAAAATGGAAAGTGTGAACTTCTTTAAAGAACTGAGAGAGTATTATTTTTTATTTGTGTTGTTGAGTTATGTTCTTGAGTACTTCAGATTTATTTATACTGATAACAATTTCTTATTTATACTAATGGCAATAAGATCATAGACTTAGGAAAATAAGGTCTTAAAAAGGATAGGATAATAACAATTTCACCACTAACGGTTGAATTTTCAACGATAATAATGTTGTAAATATTGTGAAATAAAGAGAAAAATGTATAGCAAGTACTTTCTCTGTTTTCTAATATTTTTTCCACTTAATATTCTACTTAGAAGAGAGAAATTTGATTATAGATAATAAAATATATATATGTGAGATCTCGTTAGATTTGTCTTAATGTATATTTTTCTATTATATTTTATTTATAATTTTTTATAATGCATATTTAGAGATATTAAAACTCAAAATTTACTTTGAAAATTGTGCAAGAAGTAAATGGAAAGAACAGTAGAAAACGAAGAGAGTATTAAAGAACAAAAAATATTTTTTGGAGTGAGAACTAATGGAACTATTTTTCCTATATTTTTTTCACTTATTCTTACCTGGGACCGTTTATACAATAGACGTCTCAAGTTTCGGGGCTGGCCCAACTAATAAATTAAAAAAAAAAAACTGATTGGTGGTTTTGTAAGTTAAAAAGGGAGATATGGGTTGGGCTCTTGAGAAACGTCTATAGTATAGATGGTCTCTCAAGAAAGGATCTGTTTTTCTTAGTGTTTTCAATTAACTTTTTTTGTTGATTTTAATGTAATATATATTTTTTTTAAAAAAATTACATGTCAAAAGCAGTTATCGGTCACAATAATATATTATGGGCAAATATTGCTTACAATTTATATTATTCATTATAAATCAATAGTTGAATTATTATAGGAAAATCGAATAAATGTTGAATTATTTTGGGTAATTTTTTTTATATATATAAGACATCTTAACATTCATACTTAAGTATATGTGGTACATTGTTGTTTTGAGGATAATAATTATAAAAAATATTAGTGTTTGAAAATGTAAAATATGATTTTATTGAATCTGATTGTTCTTACTTGAATTACTCCACCTAATATGGGATTAAGATCGAAGCTAATATCAAATCTAATACAATTATTTAAGTTTTCTTTATTAGGGTTATTAGTTTGCAATTGCGGCTCTTAACTAATATAAAAAACGTAATACGATTTATAATTACCTTTATTTCATGCTAAGCTACTAAATAATTATATAAAGAAATATTAATATAAATATATAATCGAATAAAAATAATTAAACCAAAGAATTTTTGATTGAGTGTTTTAATTTATTATTTACAACCATTCTTTTAATTTGTTTTCAAACAATCTTTGTCATCTTTTGAAAACCCTTTGTACTGTTGTTGGATTATTAAACATAAATTTTGTACTTTTTTTTATAGATACAATCAGTGGCGGATCTAGAAAAAAATCAAATGATGTCGATAACGATAATAATAAAAAAATTACATAATCAACGTTTTAATTATGGCAATTGACCACGTCGAGTTTTCATATTCTAAAAACGATGCATAAGATCTTCACATCTTTTAACACCAACTAAACCAAGAACCCTAAATTAAAATATGTCGGGGGTCATGTGGGATTTGGAAAGGATGCAGTAATGAGTTATTGAAAAAAAATTAAAATATGTTGTTAGGAGGGTTTGATCCTGAGTGGTGCTGTCAAATGCAAAACCTCCTACCAACTGAGATACATTCTTCATCAGTGAATAATGGGAAATGGGCGTATATATAAGTCAAATGCTGTCAATTAACAGCATTGGCCACGCCTACATCCGCCCCTGGATACAATCCTTACCCTCCTACTATTATTTGAATGAAAATTTTAATTACCTCAAAAGACTTTAATTGAGGTGAATTAGTTAATATTTTCTTTAGATAATAAGTTGGTTCATGGTGAAGATAATGACTAATAGTATGACAAGAAATGACAATTTAATTTTTAACAAACTAAATTAAAACTAACGCTTTGTTTAGTATTATTGCACAAAATGTCATGGACGGCCTTGACAACAAAACTTAAAATTATTGCACAAATGGATCACATAACACAATGTTAATATCTAATATATCAATAGCAAAAACTGATTTATTAAAGTACATGCAAGCACACAATTTCACATTACTTATTCTATTTACGTACGTACGCTCCTTTTAACAAAAATCAAGAGATCAAGAAATGTCGGAATGCGACATCATTTTGTTATTCAATTTCAGAAAAAAGAAGAAATGTCATTGTTGTGAAATCAAGAAAATGTAAAGATTAAAAAAAACAAAGAAAATTAGTTATCAAATGCCCATTGATTCTCTTTTCGATCTTTCGCCTTTTCTTCCGGTGTAAAATCATTTTTAATTCTAAAGATTTCTCGAACCTTATTCACTCTACAATGTTTAATCCTATGAGCCACAGTTTTGCAAGTCAAATCCATCAATGGCTGAACATACAAATAATTTGCAGCATTCATAACACCAGACAAAGTATTCTGATCCATTTTTTTCACAAATGTTTTATCCCAATTCTTCAATTCTTCCATATAATCTGGGTGTTTATACTTATTATAAGGGTTTTTTACATGTTTTTTGTAGTACTCGATTACCTTGGCTAAAATAACTCCAGTGACAAGCAATCCTAAAAACTTTTTTCCTTTGAGAGGCAGATATTCGAAATGCATATGAATTATTTTTATATGCACCGCCACGTTTTGTCGGTTTCGTCAATTTCGAATATGACTCAATTGGAACTCTATAGGATTAATTATTGCGTTCTCATCTGAAAAAGATGATAATTTGAAGGGGAAGATGCTCATTTGCTTGGGCACGGTTATTAAAGGTGGTGTGGGGTCTATTAAAAAGATGGTATTGGGATATTTTAATTAATTAAAGGAAAAATTATATAAAACTACCTAATCTATATTCTTTTTTTTTTAAAACAAAACTATCTTATATAAAAATTTTTGCAAAAAACTACCTTATACTCCCTCCACCCCTTTCTTATTGTCCACTTTCTAGTGGGAACGCAAATTAAGAAAAATAATAGTGGGGTATTTTAAGTGATTATAATAATTGTAAAGGTGGTAGTTGGGGTATTTAAGTGATTATAATAATTGAAAAGGTGGTAGGTGGGGTATTTTAAATAATATAAGTTGGGGTAGTTGGGGGTATTTAGGTAAAAAATCTTTGCCAAAAATCGAAAGTGGGCAATTAGAGTGAACTAACCAAATAAGGAAAGTGGACAATAAAAAAGAAACGGAGGGAGTATAATACAATTCTTTGCAAAACACTACCTTGTTATGATTTTCGTCAGTTGACTGGTAAAACTGACGTTGACCAGCATGCTCCAAGCACGTGCCCCATTAAACCAAGCTTCTCCTTCTTTCAAAAGGAAATGGAATACTGTAGATCCATATCATTCGCTTCTTCCCCTTCTTCAACCATTGAAACCCTAAACTTTAGTCATCCATTACATCGAATTATTCCCATTCTTCCCCTTCTTCAACAGACAATTCGATGCCCGAGAAATGTGGTTGTGGAGCTCCATTTGCAAGGAGAGTCTCATGGACCAAAGTTATCCATTCTCTTGATAGCAGCAGCCTGCTGCATAACTATGTAGAAACTGTTGTGCGACAGCAGAAGCCAAGGTCGTAAAACAATAATGGAAACAATAGAGATTCAAAGCAAACAATAAGAAAAGACACAAGAAATTTAACGTGGTTCACTATCAATGTGATAGCTACGTCCACCGGCACCGAGAATAAACTTTCACTATAAACTGAGAGATTACAAGATGAATACGAGACACCACAACAATGGCTCTCCAAGCTTTTTCTCTCTTAGTTTTCCTCACTTTGTGTTTCATGCATACCTAATTCTAATTACAAGAGGTCTTTATATAGTATACCACTAAATAATAAGAAATTAGGTTTAACATTACAAAGTAACCGCCCAAGAAACGTGGTAACCGTCAAAAAGCCACGAAAAACAAGACCCGCAAATTTTTCCCAGCAAGTCGCGGGCTGTACACATGGTCGCGGCTCGCGAAAATGTCAAAAACCAAGATAGAAACTTTCTGATGCATTTTCGCAGCCCGTCCCTCTTCTTGCAACCCGCGAGTTCGCGGCCCGTCCATTTACTCGCACCACGCGACCTACTCATTCACCAAAACAGTAGCTTTTTATTTTACTTCGCGAGTTGTGCGCTTCTTCGCGCGCCGTGACTCCCTTGAACCCGAGTTCGAGGCACATCAACAACAATCTCCACCTTGACGAGAACTCGTATTCAGCACACGATCTCATCAACACATAGTGAACATATCTCAAGCCAAACCCGATGCAAAGCTCAAGCACAAGCCATACATCCCGATAAGTCTCCAACTAAGACCCATCCCGATATGTCTTCAACCAAGACCCATCACATACTCGTTTCCAAGTATAACCACTCACAATGCTTAAACTAGCATCATAAGTCACTCATAATGCTCCACCTGCATCACGAGTCCACGAGGCAAGCTCCACCTTGAGGTTGTGCACACCTCCACCTGTGAGCTCCCTCACACCGCCCCTAAGGGCCTATACCACTGGATCCAGCATAGTAAAGAATCTACTAGGACTGTCAGACCATCCTACCTTCTTTACCTCTATCTTCATGTACGTGCATTCCGAATGAAATCTGACCACACCGTGCTTTTCCCGAACATCAAGTACTTGATCACTAAACACACAATCGTAGTACACAAAAGCTAACCAAGGTTGATCACAAAGAACCATCACCGAGACCAAGATACAATCAAACTCAGCGAACACAACCCAAGCTTCAACCACCTAACATCATTCCCGTACATAAGAAACACAACAGCTGATCCAAGCAAACCGTTGAGAGAACAAATCTCTACCTGCCAGTGCCCCCACCCAGGTTGAGTCACAAACCTGCAAATGACACTTCTAGCATGCGCAAAACAAGTACACATCACAGCATACTTCAAATACCGAACCATAACTCTAGAAATGTAGACCGACTTAACCTCAAAATGAAGTGATATGATTGAGCTAAGTAACACTACCAGCCTATACAACAGTTTCCACACCCGTAAAGTCATAGCAAACCATTGCGCCCGCTCACTATACTCTACAACATGCTCAAAAGTTGGAGGTCCAAGTGACTCCACAAAACCGGCTACCAACCTTGCCAATCCCACAAGGTTCAACGCATAACCTACCACACTTATAGCAACCAAAACAACAATCAGAGAGATACCTGGGGTAGCATCAACACCATCGATCCAAGGTCGAACAGAAATGGATGAGGGGTTAACCTCATACTCCACCTCAAACTCGGTACCACTATCACCATAACCAGCAGCTGCAAAATACACCACAGCACACCAAAGCCCTAACAAGACTCCAAATATGAGATAGCACGATACCCAACTGAGCCACACCACACACATACTGGTCATGTAACACCCCGATATTTTAAAACGATAAATTTCGATATATTTAATAGAATTACTAGTATTTTTATATTTTAATTAGTGTCTTATGATCTCAATTTGGGCTTGGTCATACATTATGCAACCTTTTAAACCTTTTAACTTTTCGGGCCCAAAAACCTTAAACCCTTCTTAACTTAAATTAATAAAAAAAAAAAAGAAAAAAAAATATAGGAGGGAATACCAAGAGTGGGCCGGCCATAGGGAGTATATTCATGGATTTTGTAACTCCCATGATTATTGAGGGAATAATCCTAATTATTGCATAATTGATTTATTTTCCTTAACACTCTTATTGCCTAAAACCTTAAGATCTTCTCTAACCTTCAATTCTTCCTAAAACTTCAAAGAACACACCCTCAAACTCTAGCATTTTCACACGCCTAGCCTTGTTCTTTTGGGATTTTTAGGTGTTTTTCCATCTCTTTGTAAGTAATTCTATATCTTTTGTTTTTTTTATTAAATATAAATACAATTGTAAAGAGTATGTAATATGTAGTGGAATGATTTTATCATAGTTTCTTCCATGATTTTTATAGTAGTATGATTATTATTATATAATTGTCAATGGGTAGTGTTGGATGTTGTGTTTGGAATTTATCCTTGAAAGAGAGCATGTTAAATTAAGTTGATGAAGGATGTGTAAAATAATCATAATAATCATAAAAATAATAATAATAATGATAATAAAATATATGTTTAAAATAGCATTTTTAGGGAGAAATTTCATTGAAGCATAAGAGGATGTTTTGGTATATATGGCATGAGATTTTAAAGTGGATGAATGATTTGTGTAAGAATTTATTATTTGAGGATTTTGAAAATGATTTTTTTTATGTGAGCATGAATTTATGAATTTTATGGTATAGATTTAATAAGAAATGTGGAAATCGGAATTTGTATGTATTTTGAATAAAAATTGACAAAGTCCCGTAGGATTGGAAAATCATGAAAAAATGGTGTTTTTTGAGCATTTTGGCTTTGAAATTAGGTTAAAAATACCTATACCATGTTATAAATTATGAAAATTGGTACCCGGGGGTTTTGATGCCTTCCGGACGCAACGGTAAAGTCGGATTTCCAGTTTGACAGTGTTATGGCAGGTTTCTGGACAGATTCAAATGCTGTGTTTTTTTTTGTAAGTGTTTAATGTGTCTTAGGGTTGTGGTGTTTGACTCATGATATGTGTATGTGTTCTATGTGTGATGGTAGTCGTATGTATGTGTTATGGTTTGCTTTGAGGAGGATGTGAATGTGTTCTTATTTCCCGAATACGGTTGAACCTTGTAGGAAGCCGATTCGTGACCGGAAATTGATTAGGACGTTTGTGCGTTGTTTGCTTGGTCAAGGTACGTACACGCAGCATAGATTCATAGTATATGTTATGTACCATATGAAAATGGTAACAAAGGTAAAGTATGGGCGTGTAGTATGAATAACGATACGCTTCCCGAATAAGTTACTTCATTATAATATTTTAATAAGCAGAGGTAGTATGACCTCACTAACTTTAAAGTGGACGTAGTATGACGTCAAATGGTGGAATGAATTACTCGCGGCTTTTGGAGCCTATGAGCCACCGCGGGGGTATGCATACTTAACCATAGGCACCGAAGTAGGACGTGTGTCTATGGTAGGGACTTGCTTAGGGGTTAGCTCCCCCTAACGTATTGTCTCGCCTATGGAGTTTGAAGTGGAACCGGCAGTATGGCCGGAAAAGATACAACAGTATGGCTGAAAAAGATACAGCAGTATGGCTGACTAACAGAAACAAGAAATTATTAAAGTTATTATCATAAAATTTATTGTACTCGAATTAAATGAATTACGACTTCTTGCTGACGTGTACTTTTGGTCTTAACGATCCTGCGATGATGTCGTTTCCTTCTTGAACAATGACTAGCAGTAAGTTAATTGCAGGTATGGGGAGTGAGGATTACTCTGGGAGAAATAAATTGCTAAAGTCAGGAATTTATTATGAACTTAAGTTTCGTATTTTTAAATGTTTGGTTTTATGAGGCGTTGACGCTCTCAAGTTGTAATACGTAGACCTTGCTTACGAACTTATCCGCTGCTAAGTTTTTCTTTATGTCTGGTAGATCGTAATAACTCTAATAGAACTCAATCCGCAAGTTTTGTTTCGTTATGAAATCCATTTTTAACTAGCCGTTTAACGCCCTGGTTTGACTCGGACTGTATTTAGTTCTTCAAAAAGTCGGTTTCTCTCTTAAAACGATCTGAGTTAAACTACGGGATGTTACAGGTCACCTCTAATCCCGTGTGTAAACCCTGATCGAACAGACTAATCCAGTATCTACTCAACAACCAAGTACTAGAGAGCATGCATAAGACTCTCCCTAACAAGGTCCAATTCGCTATTTCTGTAACACCGTTCTGCAATGGTGTTATCCCATAGGTATGATGCCACAAAATACCTAAAACACAAAACATAACAAATCCACAAAATGAACTGTCCAAATGTAGCCAACTAACCATCTTACCATACAAGTAATCATGAGCTTCAGTGCTAAGCTCACACCCGTGTTTAAACCCAAACACCCAATGCTTGTTTTCCTCAAGGTAGGCATCCTTGACACATGTAAGACGATTCCCAATGGACAATTCCAGCCCTCTACTCTCACCCATATGACCATGCCTATCATAAACCGTCATCTCTTGGTGACTAGTAGAAGCACTAATAGCAGAATTAAGCAGCGTAACGCCGTGAAAGACATACAGGGACTTCACCTTGACACCCTTAAGTATCAAATTCGAACCCTTAAAGACACTCACTTCCCCATTGCTAAACTCACCCTTGAACCCCAAATCATCTAAGGTTCCAAGCGATATCAAGTTCTTCCCCAATGTAGGAACATTCCTCACCTTAGTCAAAGTAACCCTTCTCCCATCTCTAGTCCGAAGTCTAATGGAACCAATACCTACTACTTCACATGGAGTACCGTTAGCAATCGTAACCAAACTCCCACAACAAGACTCATAAGTATCAAACCAATCCCGACGAGGACTCATATGGAACGAACTACTAGAATCAAGAACCCAACTATCAAACAGATCATTAGACTCCACACAACTAATCAATGCTAAGTCTTCCTCCGAATCATAGCTCTTATTCTGTTTACTTTCGACTACTGTGGCCTGAGATTTATTCTTTAATTCCGGACATTTAGACCTAAAATGTCCTGGTTCCCTGCAATGATAACAAATTATGTTCCTAGTGTTGTTAGACCCATCTGTACTAGCACCGTTACTGTTGTTAGACCCATTTTTCCTTTTAGAATTTTTACCCGACCTAACAACTAACCCACTGCCATTTTCATTATTATCACCCGTCGCTTTTTGACGCAACTCCCTAGTATAAAGTGCTACCTTCACTTCCTCTAGGGTCAACGAGTCTTTGCCAACCACAAAAGACTCCACAAAGTTTCCATAACTATTCGGTAGAGAAACAAGCAATATTAAAGCTGCATCCTCATCATCTATCTTAACATCTAAATTACGCAAATCCAATAAAATAGAATTAAGATTTTCTAGATGATTTCTTAATGGCGTACCTGACTGCATCCTGAGGCTAAATAACCGCTGTTTCAGTAACAATTTGTTGGTTAATGATTTTGTCATGTATAATGACTCTAGTTTTAACCATAATTCTGCGGCCGTCTCCTGATCAGCAACCTCCGTGATGATATGATCATCAAGACTTAGTAAGATGGTAGAATGAGCCTTCTCTTCCATCACTACTAATTGTTCATCAGTCCATCCGTCTCCAGATCCCGATGTCGACGCCGCACTTTTCGGGATCAACGGATGCCTGCAACTGCTTTAATAACGCCTTCATCTTAATCTGCCATAGCCCAAAGCTATTCTTCCCATTAAATTTCTTAATTCTTATTGTAGAATCTCCTACCATTGTTTCCCAAAAAAAAAACTCTTCCTAGGATTAAACCTGAGCTCTGATACCAATTGTTGTGCGACAGCGGAAGCCAAGGTCGTAAAACAATAATGGAAACAATAAAGATTCAAAGCAAACAATAAGAAAAGACACAAGAAATTTAACGTGGTTCACTATCAATGTGATAGCTACGTCCACCGGCACCGAGAATAAACTTTCACTATAAACTGGGAGATTACAAGATGAATACGAGACACCACAACAATGACTCTCCAAGCTTTTTCTCTCTTAGTTTTCCTCACTTTGTGTTTCATGCATACCTAATTCTAATTACAAGAGGTCTTTATATAGTATACCACTAAATAATAAGAAATTAGGTTTAACATTACAAAGTAACCGCCCAAGAAACGTGGTAACCGTCAAAAAGCCATGAAAAACAAGACCCACAAATTTTGCCCAGCAAGTCGCGGGCTGTACACATGGTCGCGGCTCGCGAAAATGTCAAAAACCAAGACAGAAACTTTCTGATGCATTTTCGCGGCCCGTCCCTCTTCTCGCGACCCGTCCATTTACTCGCACCACGCGACCTACTCATTCACCAAAACAGTAGCTTTTTCTTTTACTTCGCGAGCTGTGCGCTTCTTCGCGCGCCGTGACTCCCTTGAACCCGAGTTCGAGGCACATCATCAACAAAAACTGTTCAGGTATGTTTATGCCCTTCTGATCTCAATTCATGTCTTATAACCGAGGAGTTTGAGATTATTTTTTTACGGATGTCGTACAATTGTATCTGTTGGTACAGGATGGTATAAACAACAGGGCACAAAATGAATCTACCGACTCTTAGGTTGAAATTCCATATTCCAGTTGTTAATTTATGATGGCTTTTTGTTTATTTGCTTTATATCTAACATATTCTGTTTGATTTTAGTTGGAGTATACTTTGAACGATCTAGCTGAGTGCCAGAGCAAGCTAAAATCAACCAATGCGAAATTAACCAGGTAACAACTTCTAGGATGCTGTAAGATTATTGTTTATGGATTTGTTCACATTTTTCTTGGCTTCTGATGCATTTTTCATAAGCAGAGTGCCAGAACAAGGAATTTGTTCACATTTCATACATTTTTTCTACATTTTTTGGGGAAATTGAGGAATTTGTTCACTTTTCTTACATTTTTCAATGGTTGAAGAAGGGGAAGAAGGTGAAGAAGCGACAGTGTTCCATTTCCTTTTTAAAGAAGGAGAAGCTTGGTTTAACGGCGCACGTGCTTGGGGCGTGCTGGTCAATGTCAGTTTTACCAGTCAACTGACGAAAATCATAACAAGGTAGTGTTTTGCAAAGAATTATTTTACATAAGGTGGATTTTTGCAAAAATTTTTATATAAGGTAGTTTTTTTAAAAAAAGGGTATAGTTAGGTAGTTTTATATAATTTTTCCTTAATTAAATTAATAAGGGTGGTAGTTGAAGCATTGTAGATATTAAAAGTGGGGGTATCTTGGTTTTTACTTGTGTGAACATGGGGTATTTAAGTAAAAAAAAATTGACAAAAAATAAAATGTGATAATTAATATAAATTTGTCAAATAAGAAGATGTGACAACTAAATTGGTTCGCAGGGGTAAATGGTAATCATTTGGAGTTTAACAATATCTATCCTATGGATAGTTAACTCGCATGAAGTGACAATTAATGATTGATTGGTAGTAGTTGAATAATAAATGAAGTATGTATCATTTTTATATCCTCAATACTACCTCAGATCAATGAACGGATGGTTTACTTACCCGGTAAACAAAATTTTATACAGTTATTTGTACGAATCTGTTATCCTTGTGATATAGATTAGGTTAAATCAATTTGTTACTAATAATGAGCTCAATAAATTTCTTAGTTGAACCTAAAAATCTAATACAAACTCTCAATCCCTACAACTCTTGATCTATAGTAATAATATAGGTTCCGGGGAATTTCATTTAGCAGCTAATCTTTTAAGAGATTGTCTCTGAGAGACGTATCTTAAGTCCAACCCATTAAAGATTAATGCATACTTATAGTATTCTTAATGTCTACTTATATCATCTTTAATGCTTGTTTTTCGTATTCTTAATGTCTACTTTTAATATTTTAAATGTCTGCCTACATCATTTTTAATGCCTACTTATAATATTTTATGATATATAATAGGTCGGCTCAAGTAAAAATGAATTTTTCAAGAAGACCGCCTCCCACAGTAATTTTTGTTCATTTGATAAATGAAATAGCAAAAGACATATCTATTCAAATCAAAAACTGCGGGCCAAGGAAAACAGATTAAATTCATGAAAGCAATAAAATGAAGGAAGGCCGTTATAAAGTTGTTATGTTGTTATAGCCGTTTCCAATTAATTATTTTTTTTTTAATATATTAATTATTTATTACTTCGTCGTTATAAACCGAAATGCTATTATATACTTCAAAATTTATAATTCTTAGATGACACTAAAATTACAAGCCTTATCATGATAGATTTAGAGCAAAGAGAAAATATATGATTTTTTTAAAAAATAAAATAAATATTGATATCAATAAATAAAGAGAAAATATATTGGTTGCATGAAATTAAAAAAGAGTTAAAATATATGAATAAAATATAAAAAAAATAATGTTCCATCGTTTAAAAATAAAAATGAATTAAGCAAAATGAGTGAGACAGAAAAAAATAATTTGTTAGAAAAACATAGAAATTAAATGACATTTAGATACGTTTTATTAATTGCCAAGCTCATAATTTTTCCTATCGAATCTTTTTAATTTTTTTCCCCCTTTTATACACAATCATATTATCTCTATTTACATGAGATGGTATCATGGCATTAGACTCCAGGGAAGTATGCAGGATACCTGTATATATATATGTAATTAAGTTATTATATGACTCTCAAATGATTGTTTTATAACAATGGTTCAATTCATGACAATATAAAAAATAAAAATTAAAAAAAACATTTATGTTCTTTTTCTACAATGGTGATTTTCTATACCATTCATACATAGGGTAGGGTATATATATTCTCTTTACTATGTGTTATGGAACATTTTGTACAAGGGTATATTTGGGTAATTTTGGATGATTTTATATACTAGGGATACTTTTCATGTTCTATTAATTTTTTTTTTTTGCAATAATCTGGTTTTTTGGTTAAATCTGAAGATTTTCAATTTTGGGGTTGTTCTCTTTGTAACTTCATTAAAAAAAAAATTAACCTGATTAAAGATCTAAAATTTTAGGGCATGAAATGAAAGTAAAGATATGGGTGTGGGTCCTTGATGAAGATTGATTTATGTTATGGAATATAAAATATTTATGTCTTCTATATATTTGATTTTTAATTATACATTTGGTTTATTTTATGTCAAATTAGACTATGACTTGGACAAGTGTTTGTAGTTTATATTTCACATGTTGTTATGTACTTATCACAAACTAATTGTAACACCATTAAGAGCATCCCTAATAATAACAATTTTCTTTGAGAGATTTCATTTTTTTTGTAATGTATTTAACTTATGTATGACTATCTGATTCTTATCGTAATTGTTCAATATCATTACGGAATATTCTTTTATTCTTTTGAATTCTCTAGTTGCTACATTGAAGAGCAAGTTTTTTATACTGTGTAACAAATTTAAAGGACAGATTGAGTATAATAAATACATGTGATTCTGCTTATTTTTGCATTTTTTGTTGTGTTTTTATTCGTTCTATTTTTCTCTAATATATCCTCTTATTTTTTACCTGTGTTCAAATTCACGATAGTATACTAGTTTTCAAAATTTTATACTTGCAAAAATCTATTTTCAATTATAATGAAAATTTGTAAGAAAATAATTACATCTTCAAAATATTTTTTCGCAAGAAGACGCCATTAATATAAGATTATATCGAAAAATATATCTATAGTAGAGACACTCTAAATTTCAAAATTCTGATTTTAGTTTGCTCATGCATTTAACACTCGTCAAATAAAATAAAAACTCATATTCTCGTGGTTGACTGATAGCCCTAGTCATCTTCTGCAACGCACACTCATCACCTTATTATGGTCGATTTTGTTTATAGTCATACTTATAGTCATTAATTTAATATTTCTTACAAGTGAGAATTCGTAGAGGAAGAAAGATAGCGAACATATTATATTCGTACCCTTCCAAAGAAAGGAGAAAGAAGAACGCGTGCAGTGGGTCGATTTTGTTCTTCTTACCTAAATTTCACTATTTTGATTTTTTTAGATTTCTTTTTCTTTGACTAACTACATACATAGAAAATGTTTAAATGAAGATAATGTAGAAAGGATACCCTATCTATCACATTAGTTTAACTTTGTATTAAAATTATAATCAATATGAAATGTTAGTTGAATCCGTCATGTACCACTAATTTTTATCATCTTTTTACATTTTAATAGTTTTATGCTATTTAATGCAACAACAAAATGTGGTCCAAGCCTTAATTACAAAAGATTAGGGTCAATCACATGAACACGAATATATCAATTTAAATATTCATTTACATGTATATTTATGTTATTTAATAAGTACTCTTTTAATTATTAATATTATGCTAATTATATTTCTTGTTTCTTGTTTGTGGGAAATTCTTCAATCTTATTCCTAACAAAATAAATATTAATATTTTTAAATAAATATGAAGCAAACATTATAAAACATTTTTGTCATGAAATATGGTGCTAATATGAATCAAACTATAGATTTTATTTGATTGTGGTTATTATACATGTAAAAACATAACTACTAGTGGCAATGATCAATCGTTTTTTAACGAAATATACTAGGTGATTAAGATCATACCCTAAAATAATCTCTCTATGCAATCTTTCTTTCCAATAGCGTAATTTTAAAAAATTTCACATAATTAAATTAAATAGTGTTATTTCAAAGAAACAGAGAAATTAACGTGAAAAAATCAGTTGTGACAATTGATAAGTACCAAGGGTGGTTCTTAGGGCATTCCAGGTAGTCGGCAGCCTAGGGCCCCTCGAAATAAGGGGCCTCAAATATTAAATAGTGCTATTCAGACTCGATTTCGAGTTAAAATTTTTGAAGTGATTTGTTTGTAAACCTTTTTTATATTTAAAGTAAGCTAATTTTACGATACATTTTTCTTAAATTATTTTTCTTGAAGTGGAAAATTTTTTATGTTTTGATATAATGAAGGCCCCGTTTTTTAAAAAATCGCAAGAAAAAATAGGCCTCCAAAATCTTTCCTCCGCCCCTAATAAGTACTAGTTCGTTATTATATTTTGTCTCTTTTAGTTATTTTTGCGAGAGTTTTTTTAAATAAATAAGTCAAATTACTCTGTATTCTGATTCTTTTTTAGGTCTTTTTCATCATATTCCTCCTACCACCTCTTTTCGGAAATGGTATAGGCATCGCATGTTTGTCTTCCACCATACTTTTTAACGAGATACTATCAGCAAGTCTTGTATGAGACGTCTCACCGTGATACGGACCCACATACAAACAGCTCAAATCATTTATATTAAATTGATAATGAGCCAACTCATATTAAGTCGTCTCACAGTTCGAAGTTGTTGACGATGAGGTTGTGTAGCATTGAAATGGTTGGCTAGGAGGTATTGGCTGCCTTTTCTTTCATGCTGTGCCCACCTTCTTATGCTGGGAAAAGTCATTTTCTTTAGGTACAAAGACAGAAAAGATGCCCAGTTAATTCATCAGAAAAATTAAGATGCAAACAAAGGTGAAACTATTAAAATACAAGACACTATAAAAGTTGATCTAACAATTAACGTGACATCAATGATAATGTAAAATTTGTTAAACATTTAAAGTATATACAACTAGATTTATACATACAATATATTAAATATGGTAGTAGGACAATATTATACTAGTGGCGGATGTATATAAGGGCCTACGGGACACGTGTCCCTAGGCGTTTTTTTTTAATTTAAAATAAACTTTTTTTATTGGTAAGAGTTCAAGTGTAAAATTAATATTGAAGTCTTTTAATGATAAATATTTTCTCATTTTAGTAATTTTATCTTATTTATTTATTCTGTCCCATTTTTTTTTATTAGATCAGTTGATTTATTTTGTTCCATTTTTTTATGGTATTTCGTATTTAAAATTTTAGCAGGTCTTGTATGAGACCGTCTCACCGTGAGACAGACCCATACAAGTAACCCATTAGTAAAAAACCATATAAAAAAATGAAAACAAAATTACTACTTGTATGAGAAGCATTTTTTTAAATACTTTAGATTGACCCAATTGAGATCGTCTCACGGTGAGACAACCTTAATAAAGAATGTGCACTATAGTAGATCAATCCAGTATTACATTATTTTTAGAGTATATTTTACTTTTTCTCTAGTTACATTATTTTCAATAAAGTGGAAAGAATTTGATAAATAAGTTCAAATTGTTATTAATTCAAGTAATGCATATGATTAAGATAGATATTAATTACTAGCATTCTTTCATTCAAAGACGCTATTTAATTACGAGAAATATTTTCAAGAATAAAATCACAATTTTGATAAATTTATTGTGATTTTACGTATTATTTTTTCAAATTAAACAAAAAATTAGTTGTTGATTTTACAAATGAAATTTCGCCGAAAATTTATCCATTAGTTGATGCCCCTGGGACTCCGAACCCTGAATCCGCCATTGTCTTATTTTATACAATATATTATAAGTTCAAAATATGCCTTGTAAAGACATCACGAAATTGGAAGTCACTGGAAAAAGTCGACTCGTCGGTCCCCAAAAATTCAATTTCATCGTCATCCCAAGCACCTTTGTGGGAGAAATATCACGGAAAGTGTATGAACGCCTTCTATAGATATCAAGTTTCCGAGCGACTACATTGATTGTCGCAACCATATCTTCATTGTTACTTTGCTAATTCAAGAAGAGTTCAAGACCATAAACAAAGGATTAGAATTAGTATAGACGATTTCATCTTGTAACATATTTCTAATACATTATTATTATAATAATATTAATGGAATTTGGGTCGTACTTGTTTAGATTATGATTGGGATTTGTGGTTATTGACTAAAAACACTAATAAATTGTGTAACATATAACAGATATGATTGACTTTTTCGATGTGTATACTACTATCTACTACTATGACATAGAAAGTGGTTAAATAGTAAATTAGTAATGCTACTATATTAGGTTTTGAGTTTTAGTTATCATATTATGTTAATTCTGTTATTTGAATTTTGTGATGTTGGACTGAATTATGTGAACTAAAATTATCTTATACCCTTGATTAAAAATCAAAAGGTGAAAATCATCTTATGATATGTAGTTTACCTACTAAGCTATACTAATCACGAAATAGGAAGTTATCTTACTACTCTCTAGATTTCTTAAAATTGTTCTCATATGCTATTTTAGTTTGTTGTATTTTTTTTGGAAAATGAAAATTTTCATTAATTCAGAAACAAAAATAGTACAAATCAGTACCACAAATCAGTACAAAACAGTACTAAAATTATGTTGTATTTTTTTTTGGAAAATGAAAATTTCATTGATATGTAAAAACAAAGAACAAGAACTCCAACAGATAAGTGAAGATATATCAATAGTTTAAAACATGAATAAGATGTCTCTAACTATTATATTCCTTGTCAAGTACTTAAGGTGTAACTAAAAATGAATATAAAAAATATAAAAAATCTTATAATTAATTTAATTAGACTATTTTCTTTTATATCTGAAATAGTATATTAAGTCGTTGCAAGAAATCTTAAAGAATAAGTTGTATTTAATTTTAGCCTATGTAATTACTTGGGACCCGAAATCTTTCACCCTCAAGTCCTCAACGGCTAAACAGATGTTTGACTATAATCTTTATTTGGGTCCCAAAATAACATGCTACAATATTACCAATTATTAGGTTTGAAAATAATTTGGAGTATAAAAGTGACCAATGGTATATGCAAGTATATATTTACTAATTCAGACGTTACTTCATGTATTACTAAGTTTCATATATATATATATATATATATATATATATATATATATATAATATATATATATATATATATAAAATATATATATATATATATATATATATATATATATATATATATATATATTATTAATTTTATTAGTTTAATCATACATTATATATATTATTAATTTTGTTGAAAAATGAAAAATGTCAAGTTCTAAGAACTTTGTCACACATTTTATTTTAATTAAGTTGTGTTTGATTACGTGGATTATACTAAATTTCACCAGTCAAAATCTAGCCAAATCATATCATACATATTAATAAAATGCTAAAAAAAGACAATGCCATTTTTTTAAAGTTTTGACAAATGAAGATATTTTAGTGGATGAGAATTAATTACATAATAATCCTACCTGATTTAGAATATGATTTTTTTAATATTAGAGTTAAGTTAGGTTAAGTATTTATATGATTTATTATAAGAATTCTATATACGTACCTAAAATTTAATATGTTTAATTGAATGAATAAGTAATATATCAGTAAATAATTTTAAAAAAGATCTGTAATTAATTTTTATATGATAAATTTATTACGACAATATAATATTTCATACTATTAAATTCGTGTATTCCACGAGTTTCTATAACAAGTTTGCCATCCATATTGTTAGTTTTATTGGGTAGTGATTGATTACATTTATACATTTTCATATCAGTACAGCATAATTAGCTTTTAGTGGGATATATTTAGCGAGATTTAATTTAAATATCGTTATTTAAAATTTTTAATAGTATAGATAGAGGATTTAGTGGCATTTATTAGACCTTTTAGCAGCATAATAAAAAATCACACTAAAGCTTTTTGCGAAATAGGATCTAGTGACATTTCTCACAAATGTCACTATAGACTATGGTAACAATTACATTTGCTACTAAAGACCAAATACAGTGTCGCTAAATCACTTTATAGCGAAACTTAAAATTAAACTCAATGATTATTATTACACTAAAAATATGAATTGGTGGCATTTTTTTAATACCACAGAATGCAATGTCGCAAAAAGTCAAATATATTTTAGTGTATATATATACATTCTCTCATAGTTTACAAGATCAATTAAATTAACAATTATTATAACAATAAAATTTATTATTTAAAATTTGATTAAGCATGGCAAAGATATCATTTTAAAATGCTATAATTTTTGATAACATATGGTTAAGAGAATGGAATCAGTGTCGTTCTTGACAATTTTTAGGCTCTTGGCAAAAATTTAAAAAAGGGCCTTTGTATAAGTATTTCGGTTTTTTGTTTTCTTCAACTATTCATCATATAATTTCTTTGTTTTCCATCACATATGTCAAAATAAATATAAGAATTTGAGATCATATGATGATAAGGTACAAAAATATAATCATATAACTGATTTTTAATAATAAGGATTAATTCATCTCAAAACTACATACGCTCAGGAACGGCCTTGAATGGAGTGACAAGAATTTTCTAAGAACTTAAGGACTATAAAATGTTATAATTTGTTGAGGTGTTCTAAACATAAAATGTTTAAAATATATAAGATGATGATAGTAGTCAGTTACATGATATCGCAATTTATATGATTTGTTTAGATTATAATATTTCTAAGAAAGCCTAAATAATTGAAAATATTATATACAAAGAGGTTTTCAAACATCTAAAATGTTAAAAAAAAAATATATATAAAAAAAAACATCTAAAATGTTTTTTTGATAACTTTTATAATAAATAAACAACTTTGTTTATTTAAGTTTTATAATTTATTTATTTAAAAATATATATGTACTTATATCATTTTTCACATCTAATTCTCTATTTATATTATTATTTGTCGATTATGATGAAAAAACATAAAGTTGATAACGATAATATATACTTGCATCATTGTCTAAAAAGCAAATTTTTCTGTATGTCAATACTGAACACTCCATGCGTTGCACGATCGAGTTAGTTTCTATAGTAGTATGATATTAAATCATAGATTAGATTTGTAACACCCCGTGAATTTATGACATAATTATAGTTTTTATAATAATAATAATAATAATTAATAATAACAATAATCATCATCATCATACCGGTGTATCCCGCTCATAGAAAACTATGATCAGGATCTGGGGAGGGAAGAACGACGGCAACTCATACCCATAAAGGAGAGTGCGATCAAAGAATCACTCGACTTGAAAAGTTGTTGACGGGACATGCTCAGTGATCAGGTTAGCGTGAAGTTTCAGCACAATTTGGTCGGGACATGCTTGTGGATATTTATTGCAAAGCTTGGGTTTCAGTCCGTTAGGAAGCAACTATGGGATTTTCGTTAGAGGCGAGGAAAGATCTTAGGCCAATGGACCTCCTACTGTTTAATCGGATTTATGGCAAAGATGCTTGTGTGAATGTAACCGGAGGCTCTTTAGCCAATGTCGTAGAATGAAAGGGGAAGAAATACACTGCTAAGTGTGAGGAGAAGGCTAAAAATTCATCTCCTTTGCTTTCTCCACTCTCAGAGAGTTAGGCAAAGACGCGCTTGACCTATTTTCAATGATTGCATCATTTTCTTTGAGTAACTCAAGTAACACAATGCAGAAGGATGTAGGTGCTCAGTTTGTTGTTCGACTCCCCACCAACTTCTTGTAAAGTTTCTTTCTATGAAATGAATTATGATAAAATAAATAATAATAATAATGATAATAATAATAATAATAATAATAATAATAATAATAATAATAATAATAATAATAATAATAATAATAATAATAATAAGTTGGTGGGGAGTCGATGCTACTTTAGCCCATGGTGCTACTTTAGCCCATGCCGCAGACAGAAAAAGGAAGAAATACACTACCAAATGTGAAGATAATGGCTACAAATTTATCCCCTTCGCTTTTTCTACTTTCGGGGAGTTAGGTGAAGACGCTTTTAACCTGCTCTCAAGTATTGCTTCTTTTTCCTCGAGTAACTCAAATAGCCCTAAGTCTAGAGCATATATTTTTCATAGATTAGCTTTCTGTATTCAAAAAGGTGTGGGTGCTCAGTTTGTTGCTCGACTCCCCACCAACTTCTAGTAAGTCTTCTTCTATGAAATGAAATGAAATTATAATAAATAAAATAAAATAAAATAATAATAATAATAATAATAATAATAATAATAATAAGAAGAAGAAGAAGAAGAAGAAGAAGAATAATACATATATATAAATATAAAATTATTATTTTTGAACTTAGTTGTTGACATATTTTATAGGAAAATTTGATTCTAAAGGTTTGAACTTTGCCTGATTTGCTTCTACAGGTTCGAACTTTCGTTTATCTTATAACGGTTCGAACTTTAGGGGTCATCCGCTTTTAAAGGTTCAACCAGTTTTAGTAACCTGGAACAGCAGGTTACCATCTTCTTCATGACCTTCTTTTTCAAGCTCCATCAATGGCTTCTTCATCAACTTCTTCCTCAGTCTCCCCATTAATGGCTTCTTCATTCTTTAACTCCATTATGCCTTCAACTCCATTTCTCTCTCATAATCTCCCGTCATCTCCTCCTCGAAAACCTTCAAATAGGGATGGTCACGGGTCCAGGACCCTGTTGGACCCGCCCCAAACCCGCTCCTTTTTTAAGGGTCCAAGTCTTATTTTTTGAGACCCATCGGATCCAGGTCGGATCTGGATCTAAAAAATTATTGGCGGGTCCGGGTCCAATATTCAGACCCTGGACCCACCCCTCGGACCCTTATAAATATTAAATTGTCCATTTTTATTTGTTTTCTACGTATGAATTCTGCCCCCAACACTTATTTTCTTTTCATATAATCATAATATACATAAATAATATATATGCTACTTGCTAAGTGCTAACCCAATTACCCTTATTTCATGAACTCGAACTAGTGTTTATAATAGAATTTAAGCGTATATGGGTGACGCTATGCGAGTTAAGATGTTAAATTAGTATTAAATATTTGTAAAATACAATTAATAACTCTTTTACAAATATACGAAAAATATAATGACTTACAAATGTTTCAAATTTGACAAATCAAAGAGACTTTTTTAGACCCACTAAGGACCCATTAATGACACTAGACCCATCAAATTCGGAGGGTCTGAAAATTTTGGACCCTTAGGGTCCGGATCCGAGTCTGGATCTCAAAAAATTAAAAGGGTTCGGGTCTGGGTCTGGTTGGACCCGCTCTAGACCCGCCCCATGACCATCCCTATCTTCAAATTTCTGATTTATGCCTTAAATTTCTGATTTATGTGTAAAAACTTTTAAATATAACCTTTGTGTAAAATTTCTGATTTTATGTGTAAAATTTCTTTGTTTTTATACTTTAAATTTTGATTTTATGTGTAAAATTTCTGATTTTACTCATAAACTTCTGATTTATGTGTAAAATTTCTGATTTTATGTGTGTTAATGCTTAAAGTTTAGGTTTAGTAAACCTCCATTGATGCACATATTATTTACAGAAGAGATAACAAAGAGGTTAGAGAGAGAAAAGATTCTCTAAAATATTCTGATTTGTTTTATTGCAATTGCCAATAGTATAAAGGAGAGACTATCTTATATACATGAATTTGTTACAACAAATCAAGAAATAACCAAGAGCAAAGTAACTAATATTTACAGTAGCTAAAATATTACAAGACATATTTGTTGTTTATCACCAAGAAGGAAAGAGAAAGTAAAGGAGATGAAGATGATGAAATGGTGGAAGAAGATGATGAAGATAATGAAATGGTGGAAGAAGATGATGAAGTAAAGAAGATGAAGATGACCTTTTTATCCGGTTACAGGTCATCCGGACCTTTAAAAGCGGATGACCCCCAAAGTTCGAACCTTTAGAAGCAAATCAGGCAAAGTTCACACCTTTAGAATCAAATTTTCCTATTTTATATGTACTCCT